>CAWUFW010011939.1:0-578133 GCA_963921515.1 Calotriton arnoldi
GTTTTCCTTCATTATATAGTCTTTATTTAATTGTTTGCTTAACCTCATTGGTTTATTTTAACATTGTGTATTTTTATTGGTTGATCTTTAGTGTTTTAATTGTTTTGCTAGTTGTTTTCCATATATGGAAAACGCTAATTAAAAGTCAGTTCCTTTTTGTTTTTCTTTTCACATGTTGAATTTTTACATTTGTATTATATGTGATGTTAAATAAACTTTGTACTTAATGTATATATACAATTTAAATGGTTATTAATAGTGTATTTATTATTTAATGTTTTAAGATATGTTTTACTGTGTTCTAAAAATATGTTTTTGATTTTATTTTATATGCAATGTATGTTTATTTATTTTACTATATTTATGGTGTTTAATTTTGTGTGTTTTATGTATTTTTTACTTGTCGATATTTTTACAAGAACAATAATAATGCTGTCTATATTATTGTGATCAATATTTTGGACATGAATATTTATAAAGGATGTTCGATATTTTAAATAACGATATTTATGTGTTCGATATTACTGTGATCGATAATATTGTTTTACGATATTTTGGGTTCGATATTAGTGTATTTTTTTAATTAAGTATAGGGTATCGATATTAGTGTCGTCGATATTTTTGTGTCGATAAAAATGTAGGTCGATATTATGTCTGTCGAGGTTATGTCAGTGATTCGAGACACACACATAAATAAATCCAAGACCAATTTATAAAAATAGTTTTGATTTTTATGTAATTTTTAAGACCAAGAACTTTGATTCACAGTAAGTACTTTCAAAGCTATGATTTTAAGAGTTCAGAAAATATATCACTTTTGTGCACATTTACACACCATTGAAGTCAATGAGGAAAAACACAAAAATGCATATAAATCAGCCAATGCTTTCATGTAGTTCACCTTCTCATTTTAGGTTGGTAGTTGGACGAGGTCCATAGTTACAGCAGCATAGGACCTGGAGTGTCCCCGATTCTTCCGGGAGTAGGGTGCTGAGGGTGATGATAGCTGGTGCTCTACGACGAAGGAGGGCACCTGGAAAAAAACTGCACAGGAGGATAAGTCTGGTGGGTCCCAGTGGAGAGAGGAGGTCTTAAGGGTCTCAGGGACATGGAAGCACAGCTGAGTCGTCATTACTAGGGCAGGTCGGGCTGGGTTTAGAGCAGTTATGTCAGCCGTGCGTCGAGAGGTTCTCGCGGTCAGGAGCAGGAAACTTGGAGAGGCGATTTCAGGACAGCTAGGCTACTCACGATGTGGGTCTCAGGGGCTTGCTTCTGGGGTAGTTGAAGTATGACACTGACTTTTGTCTCGCTGTTTGCTGAAGGGGGTCCGGTTCCCCGGATATTGGTACGGTGCAGCTCCAATAGCTCCTGGTGTCTCCAACATTGGGGGGAGACAAATCTGACCATTCAGAGCTAATGTACCCATCGTTTGGTGCAGTGCTGCGTCAGACTCGTCGGGGAGCAATACGTCGACAGACCGGACTTAGCGAGATCGGTGCCAATGGAGTGCAGGGGAGTGATGCCTTCACTCCAAGGGAGGTTCTTGGTGATTTCTCGAAGGCTGGAGGAGCTCCAGGGTTCTTGAATTCTTTACAGGTTCAGGACAAGACTGTACAATCACAGTTGTCGAGTCCTTGAAGCAGCAGGCAGGGTTTGGCGCCAATATTCTCTGCAGCAGGACTTCAGTTCTCGGGCAGCACCTCTTCTTTGTCAATCTCTTCTTTTTGCCAATTGAATCTGAAGTTCAGACTCCAGGGATGCCACCTAAATAATAAATATAGGTGCCTAAAATTGGAGACAGGTAGTAGACAATGGGATACCTAACTTTAGAGTGTCTACGCCCTCTAAGTGACCACTTTCTGTAGGAAGGGGCAGTACCCTAGCCCTGATAGGCTGTTTTCCCAACATCCCAAGATGGTGGATTTCCAGCAGAAGGGTTCACATTGCCTGCCACACCTTAGGGGTGGTGCTGGCTGAATGTGGACACTCCTTCTCATCTAACTAATTTTCCCACCTGCCTTACCACCAAATGTGGAGCAGGTCAGGGGGTGGCATCCCGCACTATCTGAGGAAGCCTGGGCTGCACTTTAAAGGCAGCATCGCTTTTGGAGCTTCCCACTCTGGAAGACCATTTCAGCCTGGAGTAGGTCTGAAGCACCTATGCCCAGATCAGGCTTTGTTCCTGGCCTCTGAGAGAGCTGACTCTCACCCCATGTGGTGGTGGCTGCCTAGCTATGACTAGTCAGGGACCACACCAGTGCTTTGGTAGATTTTCAGGGGACCCTCTAAAAGGTTTTACGGGAATCCTCACTGGCATCAGTGAGTATTTATTAAGAGGAGATGTTTGGTACCAGACATCTTAGGGTGCAATGAAGCCTTCATGAACTTAGAAAACTCGTAATGACAAGTATCCAGCCCATGTACTCTCTATGGCTTCCCTATGCACTTACAATATCTAAGAGTGGCTCAGTAATTGTAGGGTAATATCTGCTCATGCAGATATGACCACACATGGAATATAGTGTACCTGGCTTAAGGCTGTAAGGCCTGCAGTATCCTGCAGTAAGGGTGGCTTACCCATGTCTCATGCAGTGTGTGAGGGCATGGCACACAGGGCTATATGCCATGTCGACTCTTCAGTTTTCTCTGCACCAAGACACGCAGCCTGCAATGGCATTTCTCATGGTCTTGATGAGGGATCTCTGGGGTGGCACAATTCCTGCTGCAGCCCCAGTGACCCTCTTCAGTACCCATGCCCTAGGTACCAGGGGACTTACAAGGGTGGCTGAAGTTGTGCCAATCGTGGTACAGTTCTGGGAAAGAGATCTGGCACTGGGAGCTTGGCTAGCAGGGACCCAGTGCACTTACAGTTCGAAATCACAACAGGCATGAAGCAAAAAGTGAGGGTTAACCATGTCAAAAGAGATGACAACGAGGAAACCACTCATCACAGTCACTACAGATCAGATTGAGCTCCAATAGTTCAATGATGCATTCATCTCCTTTAAGTTTTTCAGTTCATTTTTCAATGTGAAATTGCAGAGGAAACAAATCTGCTTTGCCAAGCCCAAGAAGTTAGGATGTTTTGTGCTTTACAGAAGTGGAGCTTTAACTGGGGCACCTGCTATATTTATATTTGTAAGTGCTTCATGTTGAGGTTTAACTTCCTTGAAATGAGCATGATCGCCAGAATGGAACCTCATTTTTCCGAAGAAGAGTCCACAGTTTTCCCGAAAATGTCTACCCAACTGGAATACTTTTTACTGTATCAGTATAAGTATCAAACCAACTTTATTCAGTTTCAGAAATGTAAAACCATAAAAGTTATCAATACATCAAATTTCTTAAAATATCAACACACATTGTCACAATTAAAATACTTTTCACAGCAATCCATGGTAATCTAAAAAATTGGATGCAAAATACAGATGCATATAAGCTCACCCTTAGTTAAAAACTATCCACTGAAATTATCACATCCCACTGGGGTAAATACATTTAAAAAAAGATCTTGACCCCCGTCCCTTATTAGCATTTAGTCAAGGCAAGCCCTGGACTTCACCACAGATTTCAAATAGCCGAGGACAAAGAAAATACAATCATAATTCAGCAGTTGGAGATACAGTAGAGCTGGGCGAGCCTGCTTGAAGTTCATCCTCTTTAAAATTGGAACAATAAAAAACTTCCTGGGGACCTCATAAAATTTACAAAATAGCATAAAGTGTAGCAAATCCTGTGGAGACTCTCCGTTGCATCCACAGGGTGCTAACAACTGACCTCTACTGCTCCCCCTGGGTATGGCCAGCAGGAGGTGAAAGATATCCAGGCAAAACCTGGTCAGTAAAAAACGTTCATAGATAGATAAAACCCCAGGAGGTAAGGCTCAGCTGAAGTTGTTGTCTTTAACATAAGACATCTACGGACAATGGGCTTCCGCAGTTCCATCTCCTCCCTCTCCAATTTCCTCAAACTGCTAAAAGACTCCCTTGTTATCCCCACATCCTTTTTTGTTATTTGTTCGGGGTTGGTGTACAGTTCAGCTCGTCCTAGCTTTTCAAAACTGCTCTTAATATATCGGAGCCAAGGTATGTTGAGTGCGTGGTCAAGGGTCATACACTCTCTTAAAATTGACTGGCTCAACGTTAATCCCTCGTTCAGCCATATGTTTAGCCAAAACATTAGGGGACGGAGTGCCAAGGTGTCACTTAAATAAGGCACTCCCAGTTCCTCATGGACCACCATATTAGACAGGCCCCGCGGAACACCCAACAGACGCTTCAAAAATGTATTCTCGGCCACCTGAAGAGCATCTGTGGTGGTATGCCCCCATATTTCGCTCCCATAGGAGGCTATCGCTACACTCTTGGCTTGGTAGATCTTCAATAAGGCTGCAATCGGTCTATTTCCTAATTTAGAGGCGAAGTTGAAGATAGCCGCATTCACCCTCACCAGATCCCTCTGCTTTCTTTGTTTAAGAGCCCCCCATTTTATTTGATCATCGAATAAGGCCCCCAGATAAGAAAAAACATCAGTACGGGGTACCTTAGCAGGGCCTACCCTGAATTGGAAACATTTTTTGGGGCGTGTCCCCACTTGCATGACGTAAGATTTTGAATTATTTATAGATAAATCCTGTTCTGTCATGAAGTCGGAAAGAGCATCAAGCAGAGTTTGAAGCCCCCTAGCAGTCCTAGATATAAGAACAGCGTCATCCGCATAGAGTAGAACGGGGAGCCTACATCGCCCTACATGCGGGGAATATACCCCTGTTGATAATAGGGCCTTATCTAGGTCATTGATATAAAGATTGAACAGAAATGGGGCCAAGATGCAGCCTTGGCGCACACCTCTTTTTATATCAAAATTCCGGGACACACGTAAATCCTGCGAGAATCTAACGTTAGCCTTGGTTGCCCTGTGAGGATCTTCTAAAAAATGGACGATGTTACTGTCTACCCCGATATCTTTCATGTTCTGCCACAGTTTAGCCCTGTTCACGCGGTCAAACGCAGCTGATAGGTCCATGAAAGCTAAGTAGATGGTGCCGGAACGGGCAACCGTGTATTTATTAAGGATCATGGTGAGATTAAGGCACTGGGCCACGGTGGACCGACCTGGGCGGAACCCGTACTGTACATCTGAAAGTATGTCATGTTCCTCTGCCCAGGTGGACAACCTATCTAAGAGCACACGGCCCACCACCTTAACCACTGAATCCAAAAGAGAGATCGGCCTATAACTGTGAACTGTTCAGAAAATATATCACTTTTGTGCACATTTACACATCATTGAAGTCAATGAGGAAAAACACAAAAATGCATATAAATCAGCCAATGCTTTCATGAAGTTCACCTTCTCATTTTAGGTTGGTAGTTGGACGAGGTCCAAAGTTCCAACAGCAGAGGACCTGGAGTGTCCCAGATTCAGCCGGGAGTAGGGTGCTGAGGATGATGGTAGCTGGTGATCTACGACGAAGGACGCCACCTGGAAAGACACTGCACAGGAGGATAAGTCTGGTGGGTCCCAGTGGAGAGAGGAGGTCTTAAGGGTCTCAGGGACATGGAAGCACAGCTGAGTCGTCATTACTAGGGCAGGTTGGCCTGGGTTTAGAGCAGTTAGGTCAGCCGTGCGCCGTGCGTCGAGAGGTTCTTGCAGTCAGGAGCAGGGAACTTGGAGAGGCGATTTCAGGACAGCTAGGCTACTTACGATGTGGGTCTCAGGGGCTTGCTTCTGGGGTAGTTGGAGTATGACACTGACTCTTCGTCTCGCTGTTTGCTGAAGGGGGTCCGGTTCCCCGGATATTGGTACGGTGCAGCTCCAATAGGTCCTGGTGTCTCCAAAATTGGGGGGAGACAAATCTGACCGTTCAGAGCTAATGTACCCATCGTTTGGTGCAGTGCTGCATCAGACTCGTCGGGGAGCAATACGTCGACAGACCGGACTTAGCAAGATCGGTGCCAATGGAGTGCAGGGGAGTGATGCCTTCACTCCAAGGGAGGTTCTTGGTGATTTCTCGAAGGCTGGAGGAGCTCCAGGGTTCTTGGATTCTTCACAGGTTCAGGACAAGACTGCACATTCACGGTTGTCGAGTCCTTGAAGCAGCAGGCAGGGTTTGGCGCCAATATTCTCTCTAGCAGGACTTCAGTTCTCGGGCAGCATCTCTTCTTTGTCAATGTCTTCTTCTTGCTAATTGAATCTGAAGTTCAGAGTCCAGGGATGCCACCTAAATAATAAATTTAGGTGCCTAAAATCGGAGACAGGTAGTAGACAATGGGCTACCTAACTTTAGAGTGTCTACGCCCTCTATGTGACCACTTTCTGTAGGAAGGGGCAGTGCCCTAGCCCTGATAGGCTGTTTTCCCAAAATCCCAAGATGGTGGATTTCCAGCAGCAGGGTTCACATTGCCTGCCACACCTTAGGGGTGGTGCTGGCTGAATGTGGACACTCCTCCTCATCTAACTAATTTTCCCACCTGCCTTACCACCAAATGTGGAGCAGGTCGGGGGGTGGCATCCCGCACTATCTGAGGAAGCCTGGGCTGCACTTTAAAGGCAGCATCGCTTTTGGAGCTTCGCACTCTGGAAGACCATTTCAGCCTGGAGGAGGTCTGAAGCACCTATGCCCAGATAAGGCTTTGTTCCTGGCCTCTGAGAGAGCTGACTCTCACCCCATGTGGTGGTGGCTGACTAGCTATGACTAGTCAGGGACCACACCAGTGCTTTGGTAGATTTTCAGGGGACCCTCTAAAAGGTTTTACGGAAATCCTCACTGTCATCAGTGAGTATTTATTAAGAGGAGATGTTTGGTACCAGACATCTTAGGGTGCAATGAAGCCTTCATGAACTTAGAAAACTCGTAATGACAAGTATCCAGCCCATGTACTCTCTATGGCTTCCCTATGCACTTACAATATCTAAGAATGGCTCAGTAATTGTAGGGTCATATCTGCTCATGCAGATATGACCACACATGGAATATAGTGTACCTGGCTTAAGGCTGTAAGGCCTGCAGTATCCTTTAGTAAGGGTGGCTTACCCATGTCTCATGCAGTGTGTGAGGGCATGGCACACAGGGCTATATGCCATGTCGACTCTTCAGTTTTCTCTGCACCAAGACACGCAGCCTGCAATGGCATTTCTCATGGTCTTGGTGAGGGATCTCTGGGGTGGCACAATTCCTGCTGCAGCCCCAGTGACCCTCTTCAGTACCCATGCCCTAGGTACCAGGGGACTTACAAGGGTGGCTGAAGTTGTGCCAATCGTGGTACAGTTTTGGGAAAGAGATCTGGCATTGGGAGCTTGGCTAGCAGGGACCCAGGGCACTTACAGTTCAGAAATCACAACAGGCATGAAGCAAAAGTGAGGGTTAACCATGTCAAAGAGATGACAACGAGAAACCACTCATCACAGTCACTACAGATCAGATTGAGCTCCAATAGTTCAATGATGCAATCATCTCCGTTAAGGATTTCAGTTCATTTTTCAATGTGAAATTGCAGAGGAAACAAATCTGCTTTGCCTTTGCCAAGCCCAAGAAGTTAGGATGTTTTGTGCTTTACAGAAGTGGAGCTTTAACTGGGGCACCTGCTATATTTATATTTGTAAGTGCTTCATGTTGAGGTTTAACTTTTTTTAAATGAGCATCATCGCCAAAATGGAACCTCATTTTTCCGAAGAAGAGTCCACAGTTTTCCCGAAAATGTCTACCCAACTGGTATACTTTTTACTGTATCAGTATCAAACCAACTTTATTCGGTTTCAGAAATGTAAAACCATAAAAGTTATCAATACATCAAATTTCATAAAATATCAACACACATTGTCACAATTAAAATACTTTTCACAGCAATCCATGGTAATCTAAAAAATTGGATGCAAAATACAGATGCATATAAGCTCACCCTTAGTTAAAAACTATCCACTGAAATTATCACATCCCACTGGGGTAAATACATTTTAAAAAAGATCTTGACCCCCGTCCCTTATTAGCATTTAGTCAAGGCAAGCCCTGGACTTCACCACAGATTTCAAATAGCCGAGGACAAAGAAAATACAATCATCATTCAGCAGTTGGAGATACAGTAGAGCTGGGCGAGCCTGCTTGAATTTCATCCTCTTTAAAATCGGAACAATAAAAAACTTCCTGGGGACCTCATAAAATTTACAAAATAGCATAAAGTGTAGCAAATCTTGTGGAGACTCTCCGTCGCAGCCACAGGGTGCTAACAACTGACCTCTACTGCTCCCCCTGGGTATGGCGAGCAGGAGGTGAATGAGATCCAGGCGAAACCTGGTCAGTAAAAAACGTTCATAGATAGATAAAAGCCCCAGGAGGTAAGGCTCAGCTGAAGTTGTAGTCTTTAACATAAGAAATCTACGGACACTGGGCTTCCGCAGTTCCAGCTCCTCCCTCTCCAATTTCCTCAAACTGCTAAAAGACTCCCTTGTTATCCCCACATCCTTTTTTGTTATTTGTTCGGGGTTGGTGTACAGTTCAGCTCGTCCTAGCTTTTCAAAACTGCTCTTAATATATCGGAGCCAAGGTATGTTGAGTGTGTGGTCAAGGGTCATACACTCTCTTAAAATTGACTGGCTCAACGTTAATCCCTCGTTCAGCCCTATGTTTAGCCAAAACATTAGGGGATGGAGTGCCAAGGTGTCACTTAAATAAGGCACTCCCAGTTCCTCATGGACCACCATATTAGACAGGCCAAGCGGAACACCCAACAGACGCTTCAAAAATGTATTCTCGGCCACCTGAAGAGCATCTGTGGTGGTATGCCCCCATATTTCGCTCCCATAGGAGGCTATCGCTACACTCTTGGCTTGGTAGATCTTCAATAAGGCTGCAATCAGTCTATTTCCTAATTTAGAGGCGAAGTTGAAGATAGCTGCATTCACCCTCACCAGATCCCCCTGCTTTCTTTGTTTAAGAGCCCCCCATTTTATTTGATCATCCAATAAGACCCCCAGATAAGAAAAAACAACAGTACGGGGTACCTTAGCAGGGCCTACCCTGAATTTAACCCCTTCGCTGCTAGGCCTTTTCCCCTCCTGTGCTAAGCCTTTTTTTGGCTATTTGTGGTAGTTCGCGCTTAGGCCCCTGTAACTTTTTGACCACATAACGTATCCACGCCAAATTTGCGTCCTTTTTTTCCAACATCATGGGAATTCTAAAGATACCCAGGGTTTGTGGATTCCCCTGGAGGGGACCCAGAAATTTGCCAAAATACAGCTACATTTTGGTTTTTGGGGAAAAATGCGAAAAAGGGCTACAGATGAAAGCGTCTGGTTTTTTCCCTGCAAATGGCATCAAAAAGGGGTTGTGGTGCTGAAATCACCATCTTCCCAGCTTTCAGGGACAAGCAGACTTTTGTCAGAAAACCACATTTTTACACAGTTTTGGCATTTTTCTGGGACATAGTCTATTTTTGCTATTTTTGTGCTTTCAACCTCCTTCCAGTTAATGGTAGAAATGGGTATGAAAGCAATAATGGATCCTAGAAAGCTATACATTTCTGAAAAGTAGACAAAATTCTGAATTCAGCAAGGGGTCATTTGTGTAGATCCTTCAAGTTTTCTTTATAGAAACAAACAGTTAAATATAGGAAAAATTGAAAATTAGTTGAAAAAATCAGCCATTTGTGTCAACATTTTCACCTGTAACTTCTTCTAATTATGACAGCTATTTGAAAGCAATATACCGTTACATCCGCTGGACCTTTCTGGTTGTGGCGATATATAGGACTTGTAGGTTCACCAAGAACCCGACGAACCCAGAGCCAATAACTGAGCAGCGTCTTGCAATGGTTTTTTATTATGTACCGGGTATATAGCAATTATTCTTGGAAAATTTATACATGGAAAAATAGGTATGAAAGACACCTATGTATTTCTGAAATGGGAACAAAATATAGAGTTTAGAAATAGTTGATATTTGCACATTTCCGAAATTGGGAGTACCCATACATACTAGCATGAGAATTATAGGACATTTTTCAAAATGACTTCTTTTTTACACATTGTCTTTCATTTGGAAGGCAGAAATGCATCAAAAGTCAATAGATAATAACAGTTGCTCTACAATTTTGTGTTACCCTAAGTCTCCCGATAAAAATGGTACCTCACTTGTGTGGGTAGGCCTAGTGCCTGCGACAGGAAACGGCCCAAAACGCAAAGTGGACACACCACATTTTCACAGTGAAAAATGACCCTTTTTTTGCAAAGTGCCTAGCTGTAGTTTTGTAACCCTAGCTCTGCCGGCACCTAGGGAAACCTAGCAAACCTATACATTTTTGAAAACTAGACACCTAGGGGAATCCAGCATGGGGTGACTTGACTGGATTTCACCTGGTTCTGTTACCCAGAATCCCTTGCAAACCTAAAATATTGTCAAAAAAAAAAAACTTTCCTCACTTTTCTGTGGTGGAAAGTTCTGGAATCTGCATGGATCCACAAAATTCCACCCACCCCGCGTTCCCCAAAGTCTTTCGAGAAAAACGGTACCTCACTTGTGTGGGTAGGCCTACTGCCCGCGACAGGAAACGGCCCAAAGCACAACGTGGACACACCACATTTTCACAGTGAAAAATTACCCCTTTTTTGCAAAGTGCCTAGCTGTAGTTTTTGAACCCTAGCTCTGCCGGCACCTAGGGAAACCTAGCAAACCTATACATTTTTGAAATCTAGACACCCAGGGAATCCAGGATGGGGTGACTTGATTGGCTCTCACCAGGTTCTGTTACCCAGAATCCCTTGCAAACCTAAACAATTGTCAAAAAAAACACATTTTCCTCACTTTTCTGTGGTGGAAAGTTCTGGAATCTGCGTGGATCCACAAAATTCCACCCACCCCGCATTCCCCAAAGTCTTCCAAGAAAAATGGTACCTCACTTGTGTGGGTAGGCCTAGTGCCCGCGACAGGAAACAGCGCAAAACACAACGTGGACACACCACATATTCACAGTGAAAAATGACCCTTTTTTTGCAAAGTGCTTAGCTGTAGTTTTTGAACCCTAGCTCTGCCGGCACCTAGGGAAACCTAGCAAACCTATACATTTTTGAAAACTAGACACCCAAGGGAATCCAGGATGGGGTGACTTGACTGGCTCTCACCAGGTTCTGTTACCCAGAATCCCTTGCAAACCTAAAGAAGTGTAAAAAAAACACATTTTCCTCGCTTTTCTGTGGTAGAAAGTTCTGGAATCTGCATGGATCCACAAAATTCCACCCACCCTACGTTCCCCAAAGTCTTCTGAGAAAAATGGCACCTCACTTGTGTGGGTAGGCCTAGTGCCCGCGACAGGAAACGACGCAAAACGCAACGTGGACACACCCCAATTTCACCGTGAAAAATGACCCTTTTTTGGCAAAGTGCCTAGCTGTAGTTTTTGAACCCTAGCTCTGCCGGCACCTAGGGAAACCTACCAAACCCACACATTTATGAAAAGTAGACACCCGGGGGATTCCAGGGAGGGATGGCTTGCGTGGATCCACCAACGTTTTCTTACCCAGAATCCCCTGCAAACCTGAAATGTTGCTGAAAAAATCACTTTTTTCACACATTTTTGTGTGGGAAAGTTGTGGCATCACCGGGCTGACACAAATTTCCTACCACCCAGCGTTCCCCCAGGTCTCCCGATAAAAATGGTGCCTCACTCGGGTGGGAGGCCCAAGTATGCGCGACAGGCAAGGGCCCAAAACGTATTGAGGCAACATCAAAATTGCCTATCAGAAAACGACCTGGTTTTGCAAGGGGGGTCCCATGACTCTTTGTCCCGGGGCTCGGCGGCCACCTAGGGAAACCTACCAAACCCACCCATTTCTGAAAAGAAGACACCCGGGGGATTCCAGGGAGGTATGGCTTGCGTGGATCCCCCAACGTTTTCTTACCCAGAATCCCCCAGAAACCTTAAATTTTGCTGAAAAAGTCACTTTTTTCACACATTTTTGTGTAGTAAAGTTGTGGCATCACCGGGCTGACACAAATTTCCTACCACCCAGCGTTCCCCCAGGTCTCCCGATACAAATGGTGCCTCACTCGGGTGGGAGGCCCAAGTACCCGCAACAGGCATGGGCCCAAAACGTATTGAGGCGACATCAAAATTGCCTATCAGAAGACGACCTGGTTTTGCAAGGGGGTCCCATGACTTTTGGCCCGGGGCTCGCGGCCACCTAGAGAAACCTACCAAACCCACACATTTCTGAAAACTAGACACCCGGGGGATTCCAGGGAGGTATGGCTTGCGTGGATCCACCAACGTTTTCTTACCCAGAATCCCCTGCAAACCTGAAATTTTGCTGAAAAAAATCACTTTTTTCACACATTTTTGTGTGGGAAAGTTGTGGCATCATCGGGATGACACAAATTTCCTACCACCCAGCGTTCCCCCAGGTCTCCCGATAAAAATGGTGCCTCACTCGGGTGGGAGGCCCAAGTACCCGCGACAGGCACAGGCTACTGCCCCCATCTGCCCCCCAGGGGGGGCAGAAAGACTGTTATGTAGGCAAGGGCGTGGGGGCATTGGCGTGCCCATTTTGGGCAACCCCCACCCTAAAAAAAATTGCAAAAAAAAAAATCCCTGGCGTTTAGTGGGCTTTCTGCCCCCCCAGGGGGGCAGACTGGGGGCTACTGCCCCCATCTGCCTCCCAGGGGGGGCAGAAAGGCTGTAATGGTGGCGGCGGGGTGGGGGGCATTGGCGTGCCCATTTTGGGCAGCCCCCACCCTAAAATAAATTGCACAAAAAAAATCCCTGGTGTTTAGTGGGCTTTCTGCCCCACCGGGGGGCAGATTGGGGGCTACAGCCCCCTTCTGCCCCACAGGTTGGGGCAGAAAGGCTGTGAATGGTGACGGGGGTGGGGGCATTGGCGTGCCCGTTTTGGGCAGCCCCCACCCTAAAAAAATTGCACAAAAAAATCCCTGGCGTTTAGTGGGCTTTCTGCCCCACGGGGGGCAGATTGGGGGCTACAGCCCCCATCTGCCCCCAGGGTGAGGCAGAAAGGCTGTAATGGTGACGGGGGTGGGGGCATTGGCGTGCCCGTTTTGGGCAGCCCCACCCTAAAAAATATTACACAAAAAAATCCCTGGTGTTTAGTGGGCTTTCTGCCCCCAGGGGGCAGAAAGGCTGTAATGGTGGCGGGGGGGTGGGGGCATTGGCGTGCCCGTTTCGGGCAGCCCGCACCCAAAAAAAACCATGCCCAAAAAAGTCCCTGGCGTTTAGTGGGATTTCTGCCCCCCAGGGGGGGGCAGAAAGGCTGTAATGGTGACGGGGGTGGGGGCATTAGCGTGCCCGTTTTGGGCAGCCCCCACCCTAAAAAAAGAATTACACATAAAATAAATCCCTGGCGTTTAGTGGGCTTTCTGCCCCCCCGGGGCGGCAGATTGGGGGCTACTGCCCCCATCTGCCTCCCAGGGGGGGGCAGAAAGGCTGTAATGGTGGTGGGGGGGTGGGGGCATTAGCGTGCCCATTTCGGGCAGCCCCCACCCTAAAACAAAATGCGTCCAAAAAAATCCCTGGTGTTTAGTGGGCTTTCTGCCCCCCCGGGGGGGGCAGAAAGGCTGTAATGGTGGCTGGGGGTGGGGGCATTGGTGTGCCCATTTCGGGCAGCCCCCACCCTGAAAAAAATGCACCTAATAAAAATCCCTGGTGTCTAGTGGGCTTTCTGCCCCCGGGGGGCAGATTGGGGGCTACTGCTCCCATCTGGCCCCCAGGGGGCAGAAAGACTGAACAATGGCAATTTTTTGGGGGGAGCAAAAGCCCTTGCCCAAGGGGCCGCTCCCCCTCCCTGGTGCCTTAGTGGGTGGATCCTGCTTGGGGATCGCCCTCCTGGGGCGATCCCCAAGCAGGGATCCACTGAGGAAGTACCATTGGAAAGGGAGGTTCTCCCCTTTCCAATGATACCTCTCCGTCTTTCTACGTGCTCAGGGGCTGAGATGGCCCACTGAGCACGTAGAAAGTGAAACTGAAATGAGCCTAAAGGCTCATTTTAGTTTCGTTTTCAGTGAAATGAAGTCAGCGCGACGTGCGCGCTGATCTTCATTTCACTGAAAGGGAGGGGGCCTCGGGAGCTGGGGAAGCCCTTCCCCAGCTCCCGAGGCTGTGAGGGAGAAAGGAAATCCCTCTGCTGTCTGCAGCAGAGGGATTTCGTGCCCCTGGCCTCATGACGGAATGGTTCCGTCATGAGCACAGGGACA
The DNA here is from genome assembly GCA_963921515.1 of Calotriton arnoldi. Lineage (NCBI taxonomy): Eukaryota > Metazoa > Chordata > Amphibia > Caudata > Salamandridae > Calotriton > Calotriton arnoldi. Next base: position 14,195 of record CAWUFW010011939.1, read on the forward strand.
CCGATGCTCATGACGGAACCATTCCGTCATGAGCATCGAAGGGGTTAAAAAAAAAATTGGGGCGTGTCCCCACTTGCATGACATAAGATTTTGAATTATTTATAAATAAATCCCGTTCTGTCATGAAGTCGGAAAAAGCATCAAGCAGAGTTTGAAGCCCCCTAGCAGTCCTAGATATAAGAACAGCGTCATCCGCATAGAGTAGAACGGGGAGCCCAAGTCACCCTACATGCGGGTAATCTACCCCTGTTGATAATAGGGCCTTATCTAGGTCATTGATATAAAGATTGAACAGAAATGGGGCCAAGATGCAACCTTGGCACACACCTCTTTTTTTATCAAAATTCTGGGACACACGTAAATCCTGCGAGAATCTAACGTTAGCCTTGGTTGCCCTGTGAAGATCTTCTAAAAAATGGACGATGTTACTGTCTACTCCGATATCTTTCATGGACTGCCACAGTTTAGCCCTGTTCACGCGGTCAAACGCGGCCGATAGGTCCATGAAAGCTAAGTAGATGGTGCTGGAACGGGCAACCGTGTATTTATTAAGGATCATGGTGAGATTAAGGCACTGGGCCACGGTGGACCGACGTGGGCAGAACCCGTACTGTACATCTGAAAGTATGTCATGTTCCTCTGCCCAGGTGTACAACCTATCTAAGAGCACACGGCCCACCACCTTAACCACCGAATCCAAAAGAGAGATCGGCCTATAGCTGTGGACTGTCACGGTCGCCCTTTTTAAAAACCGGTACTATTGTCGAGATAGCCCAGGACTCAGGGCATCCATTTCTTGCCGCCGCGTTGATTACGGCTGCAAGGACCGGTGCCCAGAAAGTTGGGTCAGATTTAAATAGGTCCGGAGGGATAACGTCGGGTCCCGGAGCTTTATTAATTGTTAGACCAGCGATACCCCTCTCAACCTCCCCCAACCCGATGGTTAGATCAGGGATAACTACCTCACGATCTGTCTGGCAACTAGACTCTGGCGGGCACTCAAACATGATTTTAAAATAGAGCACCCACTTGTCCTCGGTAATGTGTGCACCCATTGTGCTACCTTTGTCATGCACTAAAAACGGGCTATTGATAATGCTCCAGAATCTAGAGCTGTTCCTCAGGGTACTTGACTCGGTCAACTCCCTCCACGCTTCCTCCTTCAAAACAGACTTGCGCTTGGCCAACTTCAATTTATAATCTTTGCGGCAAGCTCTAACCAAGGTCTGATTTCTCGGGCTCCCATCAAGGGCTTCCCTCAGCTTTCTTGCCGCCAGCGAGCAGGAAGAGTTGAACCATCTAGGAGACAGAATGACTGTTCTACGAGCCGGGGCACTTAAAAGGTCGCCTATTTTGGCAGAGATAATGTTGAAAGCAGTGATAACCTCCCCCGGGGATGTACACGACGAGGTACATAGGGCTAATTCACTTGCGCAGGATTCTTTTACCGATTTATGGAAAGCACCTGGGGAAATCTGTGTCCACTTTAGCCGTCTTCTTCCATCTGTTGGTCTCAATGAACCTTTTATTCCAACTCCTCTTTTACATGACATTAAAGGTCCACGAAGTTCAACACAAAGAGGATTATGATCGCTATAGGCACTTTCCTGTATCGAGAAACCCCGAAATGAGGATTGTAAAAGTGATGAGATTAGTATAAAATCTATGAATGTGCCACCACCTCCCCCTTTAAAGGAAGGAACGGGAGCCTTGCTGCATGGATCCATTAGTGACATAAGGGACACTAGATCAAATTCATGGAGGAGATTATTCATAACGTCCCCCTGAATGAAATGTTCAAAGTGGATCCCCTTCACACGTGGGCAGCCTAGGTCCGCCAGTCTTGTAGCCCTAGGGTCTCCACATGGGTGTATGTTAAAATCCCCAGTAATCATAAATTTTTGAGGTTCGGCTATACAATGTTGCCTTACAAAGGTTCCCAACAAAGTAATATTGCACCCACTACATGATACAGAATTATAAAAATTTATAAGAACCATTTTATTAGACGCCTTTCCTAAGACCAGAGATTGTATACACGGATTTGTCGAAGGCAGAACCTGTATCTGACATTCTAGCGCCAAGGAGATATAAATAACAAGACCACCCTTTGGTCTACCAGCCCTAGAGGGAGAGGCCGGGACAAAAAGGACTTGTAACCCTCCAAAAGTAAACTACAATCCATCAACCATGTTTCCTGCAGACAGATCACACTAAATTGTTTCACAAATACCATCCATGTGGGATCAGAAAACTTATTGGCCAAGCCTGCTACATTCCAGGATAAAATATTGTTATCATATACACGTGGGCCCACATTACTTTGCAACAAAGGATCCTGCTGGGTTAACGGGTTCTCTGGAACCATTAATGAGGGACTACTAAGTCAATCACAAGCATCCATCGTGGACAGTGGAGTAAACCGATTAAACAATTCCAGGGGTGGTGGACCACGATTCTGTCGGCATGCGGGTCTCTGGTTTGGATGAACTAGTGATGGGTACAAATTCAGATGACTGTTCCTGGCAGATAAAATTCTCGGCATCGGGCCATCAAACGGAGCCATATTGGAGGTGTTCATGTGAGTGTACCCTGGTGGTTCTGGTTTATAGAAATATCCCAGTGGTAGAGCCACGATAGTCGATTTTAGACCGACAGGAGCAAAATATGAGTCTGTGAACAGAATCCTTTCTGCTATGTGAGGCCTGTTAACATTTACAATGACACAATCCCCCATACATGATTTATGAGAACTACCTATCCAACTGACTCTTCGCACCATGTTAATATTTTTGTCCACCCTTATTCCCAGAGGTGTGTTGTGCGATAGCCAATGTAGAACTTTGTTCTTTAACTGGAAAAAGTCCTCCTTCGTACCCTGTGGCAGAGTTGGCACATTCCCCAGTACCACTACATAGGGGGTAGATTCTGCTGGCAGATGAATTACTGGAAGTCACTGCAAGTGGACTTTCCTTTCCCCCTGGAGCCGTACACCTGATGCGTTATTCTCTTCCGGGAAGTGTGCCTGCATGGACAACCTGTCCCTGTTGTTATGGCTTTCACTTTGTGTTGGCGCTACCTGGCAAGCAGTTACTTGCCTCCCAGGTGGCTGTGATTGTGGTTGTGACTGGCCCCTACTGTTTATGGGGAAGCTATCCAGAGAAAGGGGCTCCAATAAAGAACTTTGCCCTGCTTGGATGGCTGTCCCTCCCATGGATGCCGGTGAAACACAGCGTTTGAGATCCAATAAGCTATTTTCGATCAGTGTCAGGCGATGGATTATTGGGCCCAGTTTAGAGTCCAGCAGATTCATCATCGTTACCTGAAAGGATTCCAGTGCGCCCGTCAGGTCAGATTTGGACAATGTTTGGGCAGGTGTAGGGGGTTTGGAGAGTGGGTTAGGTTTAGATCTTTTAGCCTTGCCCCCCAATGTTTGGGATTTCCTTTTGGTACCTGTCCCTGTTCCTAAACCACCCAACTCAGCCAAGGATACACTCCCTTGCCTAGTTATTTTGGATTTTCCTGGGTGCATATTGGGGGTAATCGCTGCATGCCCTTGATTGTGGGATGCTTCATTACTCCTCTTGTTGCTAATTATGATAGCAGGGAAAGGGGTGGAATTTGGGCTGGTGATTGGCTGGGTATCCCGATACAATCTTGACCGACCTCCAGCAGCCCCATGTTATTTGGAAGGTTCAATGGATCATCTTCAGCGCCAGACTGAGACGCTGGTGTATCAGCATATATGGGGCGCGGAGCAATGACTGGAGACCTAGAGAGGTGTCGGTTAACCAGCTCAATCTCCTTGTCCAGCACTGCTGCTGCTCGCTGTAAAAACGAGTCCATGGTGGTCACTGAGGCGGTAATACCAGTTGTGGCCTTTCCAGGAGCTAATGTCGCCTTACGCCTAACCATGATGGATTCAAACAATAGAGTCAAAATTAATGGGTTAGAGCGCTTAGATAATGATAGGTGACTTCAGTGTTGCTCTCGGAAATTGGTATGTGTAAGGGTGATTGAATTAAATTTGTCCAAATACCACACTATGATCTCCAGAGCATGGGAACACTCTACAAACAGGCTCCAATACAGTCTGCGTGGGTGATACCAGTACAATGTACAATGTATGAGAAGGTATACGGTGGACTCCGTCCTACCTTCTCGACGACCACTGTTGGAACCTGCAGAAGGACAAGCCTGGAACCAGGGCGGCTTGCAACGATATCAGCAAACAGCTGGTCTCCGTTGGTAAATAGAATAGGTGTCCAATGACGGGCCAAGAGAATGGGCCCGGCCTGGCCTCAACCGGTCTCAGACGGGTGCAGACGGGCCCGCCCTTGGCCCGGGCTTTGCCCAGGCACAGCCCGGGCACGCCCGTGCGCGTCCCGTGCTGCGGTTTTGAAGCGCCTCAGGGCGCGGAAACAAGCGTCAGCGCCTCCTGGCGCAAAGCAGTCTGGGCACTGGAGTCCCTGGTGGCTGTGTGCGGCGTACCGTGCTGCGGGAGCCGCGCTGCGGTTTTGAAGCGCCTCCGGGCACGGAAACAAGCGTCAGCGTCTCCTGGCGCAAGGCAGTCTGGGCACTGGAGGCCCTGGTGACTGTGAGCAAGCTGCGTGCAGTGTCCCGCGCTGTGGTTTTGAAGCGCCTCCGGGCGCAGAAACAAGTGTCAGCGCCTCCTGGCGCAAGGCAGTCTGGGCACTGGAGTCCCTGGTGGCTGTGAGCAAGCTGCGTGCGGCATTTTTACTGGTTAATTAGTAAGTGCTACCTCGTTGGGCAAATGTATAGTGCATATTCTATACTACAGCTGCATAAAGGATCACAAGGTAATGTCTCCAGTGACCTTGTGTGGATGTAATTTCGGTAATGTGATTGTTCCTCAAGCGTCATCATCCACAAATCAGTGATAACATGAATCCCCATGTAGAGAAAAGGACGAGACTACAAAGAGGTCAATCTCCACCAAACAACAGTATTTCTTCTTAACTATATGAAGTAAGTGCTTCTTTGCTTGGTGGAGATGTCCTCATACTCCTCTGCATCAAGAATGTGTCACCAAAATCTGAGGGAAACACACTTGGGGGCCTTTTGGTAAGCTGTCCATCAACGAGGGAAAAGGAGGGAAGATCTTTGCATACTACTAAGGAAAGTTGGGTGGGACAAATGGCCGGACCTTGCAGATGATTTTGTGTATTTCCATACCAAGGGTGATTAAAAGGGAGAACCATGGACTCTGATCTCACCAAGAGATGACACCCCAGATTAGATTGTGCTCCAATAGATCAATGATGCATTTACCTCCTTTAAGGTTTGCATGGGGATGGGGCTGTGGGCCTCCCTCCCCGGGCCAATTTTGGACTCAGGCCCAGCCTCTTGAAGCTGGGTGCCCTAGTGCCCACCCAGTATTGAGGACCACAGGGGGATCCTCAATGCTCCTGGGGTCCCTGCCTGCTCAATGCCTCCAGCAGGAGTCAGCATTGCTCCCACATGCAGAGAGCTGCAAAAAAGATGTTCCCTGCATGTGAGGGCAATTCAATTGGAAAACAGATGAAAAGTCCACTCCTAGCAGGCAGGAAAATTATAGTTTGCTCTCACTTGGTGGGAGCTGTCAAAGCTCCTAACAGCCCTATGAGGGGGTCCGCACGGCCCCCCTCCAATATAATAATTATGCCCTGGGGAAGTGGTGGTCCCTGGGTCCCTGGGGCTCTTTACAGACTTAGTAGGGGGGTCCGCACGGCCACCCTCCAATTTAAAAATGAAGCCCTGGGGATGTGATGGCCCTCGGGGCTCTTAGAAGTCCAACATTTATCAAATAGCAATGCCCTGGGACCTGGCCCACTCGGGGGCTGAAATATACTGCGCTTGTGTAATTAAAAAAAGTTTGGCAGGGATTCACACCTAACTATAACATATAATATATAATATATATATATAGATATATCTATATATATATATTACCTACTAGCGGTCGCCAGTAGGTAGTTATAGTTAGGACCTATTATCCATAGGAAAAGCATTTTTTGATTTGCCAATATCTTTGGCGCCGTTTGACGAATCTTCGCGAAATTTCTTAAACTGGTGGGGCGCTCCGGTCAGCTCGTGTCTTGAAAGTTTCGGGGTGATTCATCAAGCGGGGGCCGAGAAAAAAGGGGGGTCCCAAAACACATTTTCCCCATGTTAATTGCCATAGGAAATTTTGGAACAGGCTACAGGCCGAACTGCTGAACGGAATTACACCAAATTTGGCAAAAAGGTAGCTCTTGGTTCAGAAAGCGCCCATATTTTTAAATGGTGTAAATCCGATATCTGAGCACCGAAGAGGAGTTGCGACTCCTCCCGGGCACGAACTTCACTCTGATTGGCTGCCAACACTCCAAACCAGGAAGTGTTGGCAGCCATATTGTGACTCGGTAACCGAGTCACAAGAAAAAGGGTGAAAAAAAAGGTGAAAAATAAGAAAAGGGGGCAGGGTAGAAACACCCTTACCCCCTAGGCCTGCTCAGGCCCACAGGGAACCCCAGGGCCAAAAAAAGCATTTTTTTTTTTAAAAATCGGCAGAATTCTCGCTCAGTGCGCGAATCCTGCAGAGAACATTTTTAAAAAATGGAGCGCGGTCTCCCGCGCTTCATTTTAATGAGCCCCCGGGTGGGCCAGGTCCCGGGGACAATGCCAAATTTAAATAGCGGGGGCCTGCGGGGGCCCTTGCAGCCCTGGGGACCACCACCTCCCCGGGGCAATGCTAATTATATGCAGGGGGCACGCGCCCCCCCTGCAGCCCCGGGGACCACCACCTCCCTGGGGCTTCTTTAATTGTACGTGGGGGGGCTCCCAGGCCCCCCAAGCCCTGGGGACTACCACCTCCCCAGGGCTTTAATTGACTATGCTGGGGGGGCACATGGCCCCCCCGCAGCCCCGGGGACCGCCACCTCCCCGGGGATTAAATAAATGGAAATAGGTGTGGGGGGAGCTCCTGCTCCCCCCACACTGCCCCGGGGACCACTACCTCCCCAAGGCACAAATTACTCAAAATCGGGGGTCCGTTACGGCCCCCCGGGGACCACCACCTCCCCGGGGCAATGCAAATGGAGGGAGGGGGGCCACACGGCCCCCCTCCTGGAGCCCTTGATGGCCCTTGGGACCGCCTCCCCCCAGGGCCGGCTCATGCAATGTCCCGGGGTGCCCACCCCTAGGACATTGCTGTTTGCTATGGCAGGGCGGGAGCCGTGCAAACTCCTGCTTTGCTTCATTGAAGCGAGAGCAGGAAAACCTGCTCTCGCTTCAATGAAGCAAAGCAGGACTGCTTTTAAGCAAGGGGAGCTGCATGTCAGCAGCCCCCCTTGCTCAAAAGCAATGCCGGCTCCCGCAGGAGGTGTGCAGCCGGCGGGACCGTGGGGGAATTGGGGCTCCCCCCACGGTCCCCAACGCAAAGGGCTGGCCCCGGGGGATGGGGTCCCCGGGGCCAGGAGTGGCCCGGGAGGGGGGCCACATGGCCCCCCTCCTCTTTAATTTAAAAAAAAGAATGTCCGGGCCCCGTGGGATGGGGTCCCGGGGCCGAAATCGGCCTGGGGAGTGGGGCCGCGCGGCCCTCCTCCTTAAATAAAAATAATTTTTATAATGGCCAAGCCCCGGGGGATGGGGTCACCGGGGCCAATAGTGGCCCAGGGAAGGGGGGCCATGCGGCCCCCTTTACCTATAAAAATTTAATAAAAAAAGAGGCCATGCCCCGGGGGATGGGGTCCCCGGGGCAAAAAGTGGCCCAGTGAAGGGGGGCCACACGGCCCCCTTCCCTATAAATATATTTTAAAAAAGGAGGCTATGCCCCGGGATGGGGTTCCCGGGGCCGAAGTCGGCCTTGGGAGGGGGGCCAAGCGGCCCCCTTCCCCTACCCATTTTTTTTTTTTTTTAAAGGGGTCAGGCCCTGGGGGATGAGGTCCCCATGGCCACAAAAAAAGTAAAAGAAGGGGGGGCCACACAGCCCTCCTTATAAAAAAACAAAATAATAAAAAAGCCGGCATCACACCGGAGGCCCCGCCCCCTCCCTGCACCACTCCGCAAACGCGCCCCATGGCGCGTTCTAAGTTGTGGGATTAAGTCCCCATGAATACTGAGGGTCCCTTGCGGCCAACTAGCCCACCAGGTACCTCCAGTAAGCGCCACATAGCTGGTTTGCAGAGAGGTGGTCCGAGGCCATGCCCCTTTTTACACCACTTTGCAAAAGCGCCTCTTGGCGCACTGCTGGTGGGGCTATGAGGTCCTCTTGTGTCCTGAGGACCTCAGGACACAAGTGGACTTTATCCCCCAAGTAGCAGTGCGCCAGGAACCGCGTTTGCAGAGTGGTGTAAAAAGGGGGCGTGGCCTCGGACCACTCTCAGCAATTCAGGTGTGTGGCGCTTACTGGAGGTACCTGGTGGGCTAGTTGGCCCCCAGGGACCCTCAGGAATGAAGGGGACTTAATACCCCAACTTAGAATGCGCCAGGGTGCGCGTTTGCAGAGTGGTGGGCAAAGGGGACGTGGCCTGCTATGAGAACTTAGCAATCCAGCTGTGTGGGACTTACTGGAGGTAATAGGAGGGGTAGTTGGCCCCCAAGGTTGTCGTTGGGGGCCAACTATCCCTCTTGTTACCTGTAGTAAGTCCCACACAGTGGGATTGCTAAGACGTCTAAGGAGGACATGCCCCCCTTTCTTTACCACTCTGCAAACGCGCCTCCTGGCAGACTACAGGATGGGGGATGAAGCCCAATTTACTCCTGAGGGACTTTGGGGGCCAAGAAGCCCTCTTGGTACCTCCTCTAAGTCCTATGCAGCGGAATTACTGAGCGCTGGTCAGAGACCCAGCACCCTTTCTCCACCACTCTGCAAACATGACTACTACTTAAAGAAGCATCTTTCTGCACCTCTGACTTAGAGGTAGTTTTAATCCCCCTGCCCTATTATGTACTAGGGCCTTACAGAGGAGGTCATGCCAATCAAGGGGTACCCCAACGCATAGTGTTCCCTAGTGTATGTAGGTGTTTTCACTGTATTCTAAGTGTCTTTTAGCATAGCACTGGCTCTAGGCCTGGTTAGTCAGAGTCAGTTACCACCAGTACCCGTCAGCAAAAAGTTGGGGGCACAGGATTACTTTGCAACAAGGCCTCTTTCTGCTCCTCTGTTGGTTCTTTGAGCACATCTCTTGCTTCTTTCTGCACCTTTCTTCGTCTTTCTGGACTTCTGTTGCCTCTTTCTGCATTTCTCTTGCTTCTTTCTGAGCCTTCCTTCCTCTTTCTGCACATGTCCTACCTCTGTAGGCATAGTTAGAAATTAGCATTTAAAAAACCTTTGAAATTCACTGAAAAAACCATAGGTTTCAGGGACGTTATAGTTAGAAATTTGCATTTAAAAAACCTTTGAAATTCACTGAAAAAACCATAGGTTTTAGGGACGTTATAGTTAGAAATGAGCATTTAAAAAACCTTAGAAATTCTCTGAAAAAACCACAGGTTTCAGGGACGTTATAGTTAGTTGGACATTTCACACGTACAAAACCAGAGAAATTCGACCGTTATAGTTAGTTGAGCTAACTATAACTCGTGCCCCGCAATGCACTGCTGATGGCATCACATATTACATCACTCATGATATGGTCAGTGGGCCCGATTCACAGAACTAACAAGACAAAATCCTAAACTTACTACCATTTTGGTATTCACAGAAGGCACTTACTCATTTTGGTATTCACAGAAGGCACTTACTTACTCATTTTGAGTAACTTACTCATTTTGTGTAACTTACTCATTTTTGTATTCACAGAAGGCACTTACTCATTGATGAGTAAGTGCCTTCTGTGAATACAAAATGAGTAAGTTACTCAAAATGAGTAAGTTACTCATTTTGATATTCACAGAAGGCACTTACTCATTTATGAGTAAGTGCCTTCTGTGAATACCAAATGAGTAAGTTACACAAAATGAGTAAGTTACTCAAAAATGAGTAAGTAAGTGCCTTCTGTGAATACCAAAATGAGTAAGTGCCTTCTGAATACCAAAATGGTAGTAAGTGTAGGATTTTGTCTTAAGTTAGTTCTGTGAATCGGGCCCAGTGACATCACTGATGACATCACTGATGACATCTCAAATGACATCACTGATGACATCATCCACGTGATAATCTGATGCACCTCCTCGTACCCTAATATAACATTTGATACACCCACTCTAAAATACACACTACGCTTCTCGAAACCATAGACACACCAATATCAGTAACTACATACCCACTCACTGATTCGTAGGTCTACACACACGTCTACTCATTCACCCATACAGTCACTCATACATGCTTTCACTCATCAATACAGCACTATCATATGCACTCATACACCTATACAGACACTCACACACCACCACTCATCCATAGAGTTACTCACACACCTAGTCAGTCATGCAAAGAAACAATCGCACTTCCATTTACTCACCTATAGAGTTATACACACACTACGTCACTTATTCATACAGATACTAACACATAGTTACTCTCTTATACAATCACTGATACAAGCACACACTCATCCATACAGCCAGTTTCACAATCACTCCCTCTCACAAATAGTCATTTATATACTCCAACACTCATATATACTGCCTTTCACATATGTAGTTACTCACACATGTACCACTGACACATCCATTCACTCACCATCACACCCATACACACACTTACCCACCCATACAGCCCTTCACAGATGCACACTTGAACCCATACACCCAGTGAATCACCCGCTCACACATCCATGCAGTGAGTCACACACACCCCGCCCACCCACACAGACTCTCAGAAACCCATACAGATACTCAGACAACCAATCAATAACCCATATAGACACTCATGTAGCTACTCACCAACCCAGGCAGCCGCTTACACACCAACTGACAGACTGATACAGACATTCACACAGTTTAGTCACTATCCCATGCATTCAGTAAGACACGTTCAATCACTCACTTATACAGTCAGTCACGGACCTACTACATCATCCATTCAGACACTCATACACCAACTCATTCTTTAATACACCTTGGCATTTATATATATAAAACATATTTAAACTTTACAGAAACACACAGTCACTGGATGATGTCATCAGTGATGTCATTTGAGATGTCATCGATGTCATCAGTGATGTCACTGACCATGTCATTAGTGATGTAATATGTGACGTCATCAGCAGTGCATTGCGGGGGCGCGAGTTATAGTTAGCTCAACTAACTATAACGGCCGAATTTCTCTGGTTTTGTACGTGTAAAATGTCCAACTAACTAAAACGTCCCTGAAACCTGTGGTTTTTTCAGAGAATTTCTAAGGTTTTTTAAATGCTAATTTCTAACTATAACGTCCCTGAAACCTATGGTTTTTTCAGTGAATATATATATATATATCCAAATGCCCTCTTGACAAAGACCGTGCTGGTTGAGTCGCGTCAGTCATTAAATACTTTTTCTCCGTAAAATCCTGTTCTTTGCGCAGCAGCATGAGGGCATTTGGATAAAATACGCGGGTCCTAGTCCTGCCTAGCCAGCACCAACTCCGTCTGGTGGAGGTTGTCGGATGAAACGGCAGGAGCTTATATTTATATATACACAACTCTTCTGTCATAGGTAATGAACAGAACGGCACTCCACGTAGTCTCAATTGTAATTTATCCACATAGCGGATTCACACTAAAAAAGCATCAGATGTGTTTCAGCTGATTTAGCCTTTCTCAAATTACAATTGAGACTACGTGAAGTGCTGTTACCCACGACGGAAGAGTTGTGTAGTTCAACACGCCTTGGTGCGGGCATTTTGCGAGCACCCCTGACGATTTGGTTGCACACCACCGCTACACAGACTGGAAAGAGGGAGATATATATATAACCGCAGACCCTGGGAAGTGGTACGTGGGTCAGCAGACCACGCCAACAAACAATCCTCTTGAACACAATATACCATGTGACGAACTCTCAGAACACGGTAAGAGTTTGCTGCAAATAATCCATTTTAATTCATCTTCACATAACGCATTTTGGCTGCCCAGCAGTCTTGATCACATGCAAAGTTTCCACCAATAATGTGCATTATAAAGACTGTGTACGAGACATCAAAAGAGGACTTTCATATTGACTTGGTGTTGGCCATATTGTAATATGTTACAAAAAGTAAAAATCTGTACATGAGTTAAACATAATGTATAATTCTGTATGCATACTCATATGTCAAATGATAATCACAAAACAGTTTCCATATCATCAAATAAATGCTGTCATTGTGGTCAAACATTAAAAAGGCAATATAGAAGGAAGAATTGGCACAGTACATAGCAAGTAGTGGTAGAAGTAGAAAATGGTGGGTCATGTATATGGTAAGACCCCATGTCTCAGCCGAAGGGTCAGAAAAATAGAATAAAAAAACCCCTGCCTACCATAATAAAGGTATGAGGATCCAATGAAGGGACTAGTGCCCAGGCATGGCAGACCGGCACCCTCACGGAATATGTCACGAAGGGGATTAAGTACCAAGGAATTGGTAAAAAAAACTCACATCACACAGGGTGCAAAAATGTGCTGACCAAATTGCCCTCAAGTCAGTACCACCATATGGGTAACATTGCACCCTTGGGCGGGGTGGGCTGGGGTAAGAGAGAATCACGGTAATGTCAAGTGCCTGAGTAGAAAACCGGCCATTGTTGTGAGTGTAGCCAAGGTTTGCTCTAAGGCGATGACCTGAAATCCTCTATGATCAAGGTCCAGGGGAACAAGGAACCCTATAACATGTAGCTGGGGGGTGTCCCTGTACCTAAGCAGGGAATATAACCAAAGATCTCACAATGGGAGTGTATATACATCAGACTGAAGTTCAAACGCCCACCCTTACATGTAACCACCGCATTCCTGTCCAGGAAATAAAGGAAAACTGTACAACCCCAAGCGGGTCAGACACAGCCAAATACTCAAAGTGAAAATGTTGCAAGAACTCTTATCTGAAGGTGCATCACCCGATCGTGCCTCTGAAGAAAAGGGTAGGGACCCGTGAAGGTATCACTGCCAAAGCAGAGTGGGTCCTTTCCTTTTCTCCTGTAACCAAAAGGTAAAAAACAAATACAAGATTAAAATCACAAAATGACATTCAAGGTTATATATATATACAACACAAATACCTCCCTAGAAGGCATACTGAAATGAGGAAATTATACAGAAAGGGTGGGGGGAATATGTGTTCAGTCCTCCCGCATGTGAACCCCCAGTTCTTCATCGAAGTTTGAAGGTCAATAACGTATTTAGTTTCTCTTGAGAACTCTGTCTCCACCTATTGTCATGTTCGTTATCTGCTCAATGGCAAAATATGACAGAAGAGAACTGTCTGAGAAATGTTTGTTCTGAAAGTGTTGCGCTACAAGGTAGTGAGAGTCCTTGTTCGTAATCGCCCTCCTATGTTCTAGTACCCTTTTTTGGCCTTCTGTGTAGTGCTACCAACATATCTAAGCTTGCATGGGCACTCTAGGATGTAAATAACAAAGGACGAGCTGCAGGTAAGGAATTGTGTAATGGTCTTGAAGTTATTACTGACTTAGGTGAACTCTTTGCACATATAACTGTTCCTGCATGCTTTACAGTGTCCACACGGGAAAAACCCCTGTAGATTGTGTTCCTTTTAAGTTCTAGGCATTGTTATGTCACTGTGGACCAGTATGTCCCTGATACTGCACCCCCTTCTGTATGTGATCCTGGGCCTTTCCTGTATAGTATGGCCTATAGTGGGATCGCTCGTATGTCCCAACTTTTGACCAAAATCTTTTGAAGGTCTTCAGATTTGCTGTTGTATGTCAGGATAATTCTAGGTCTTTCTTCTACTGGTGATAGGGTTAAATAATGCCTGACTCCTGGTGACTTTACTTACTTTGTTGATAGCCCTGTTGAGGACCCATTGTGGGTAGCCTCTCTCTCTAAATCTATTGATCATGATGGACTGTTCTCCCATAAAAGCCTCCTTCGTGTTGCACTTGTGTTTTGCCCTCAGCAGTTCCCCAAACAGTATACCTCATTTTAGGGAGTCTGGGTGGCTGCTGAGGGCATACAAGATACTGTTACCGGCAGTCTCTGTGCGAAAGAGTTTAGTATATATACTATCTTGCAAGATTTCAATCCTGACATCAAGGTAGTCTACTGTTTTGTTACTTATGGTATGTGTAAGGCAAAGGTTGTGGGTGTTATTGTTGAGTTTGTCAATGAAATTACTTGCCTCAATTTCAGCCCCTTTCCAGATGATGAACAGGTCATCAATGTATCTGAGCCAAGGTATGCCTGTTCAACCTCTGGAAAGTTCTCAATGTCCTTAAATATCTCCTCTTCACACAGCACCAGGAACAGGTTGGCAAAACTCGGGGCAAAGCATGTGTATCTGTTTGAATAGGGTGCCATAAAAGAGGAAGATATTGTTTTTCAGGCAGTGTTCAAACATATCAAGGATCATGTCCGTGTGGGCTTTGTGCCTTATGTGTCTTATCCGGAGAAAATTTTAGCATGCTTTGATAACCTGTTCATGGTCTATTATGGGGTACAAGGAGTTAACATCCAAGGTAATAAAGAGAAAATCTTTTTTCCAGTGGATGATTCGAGTTTGCCTAAAAAATCTTTGGTGTCCCTGATGTGGGAAGGGAGATTGGATACCAGGTCCTTAAGAAAATGGTCTACATACTTGGAGACATTTTCCAGGGTACTGCCACTGGATGACACTGCCCCTGGATGACACTATTGACCTGTCCGGCGGGTTACAAGGATTCTTGTGCACTTTCGGCAATAGGTATAGGACCGGGAGTTTGGGGAAGTCTCTTTTCAAAAAACAATACTTCTCCCAATCAAGTATCCCTTTGTCTTTCCAGTCAGCTCATGAGTCCTATATCTCTACAACAATGTTGGTATATGCCTCCCTTTGAATAATGGCATTGAATTTTTTATCATTAAGTTGGTGGTTGGCTTCTTTGATGTACATGTCTCTAGTAAGCAAGACAATGTTCCCTCATTTGTCTGCGGGGGGCACAACAATGCTGGTATCCCCTGCCAGAGATTTGAGAGCCTGTTTCTGTGTGAATGTGAGATTATGAGGTGAATGATTCTTGAACCATGTTTTATGGCGAAATTTGAGCAAATTACTGGTTACATTCTCATGAAAAGTATCAATGCTGTCATGTGGTAACACAGGGTAAAAGGTAGAATGTGGTTTAAAGGTGGTACTTGCAGTGGCATCGTGAGTAATGGCCAACCCGTCCAAAAGTGTTTCCACGTTAGTTGTGACCCCTTTTGTGTCTTCCTCTGTTTGTAATTCGTGCAAACTCAAAAGGGTATCAATGTCTCCAATGTTGGGATCAACGTCGGATACACTCCCTGAGTGTCCTTCAGTCCTTGTATGTCTCCCAGTTCTAAGGCTATGCCATGTCATTAACTTCAGTTTTCTTATACATTTTAAAAGGTCAATCCGTATCTCAGTATAGTTGAAAGGGGTAGTTGGACAGAAAGAGAGGCCTAAATATAGTGTCATTTTTTTACATATCACTCAAATGTCTAGCAGAGAGGTTAATGATGGTCCTATCCACCGTGTCTATATCCATCATGCTGTTTTCTTGGAGCTTGTGGTGCTGGTTCCCATGCGCTCCTTTCCTCTTCCTTTTCTCCCATTTCTGATTCTTTTTCGCCTCTTCTGGCTCCTCTTCTGGCTCCTCCTCGACCTCTCCCCCCCCCACTGCCTCCTGGGTTTTAGAGTTGGTGTTCCCCTTGTCGTTTGACGGCCCCGGTGTAAGAGCCTATACTTGTCTAAAAAAGTAGCCGGTTTTCCACTGTGATTACTAACTGAGATGTTACTGTTAGATGTGCCTGGTGTATCCATCTCATTGTCACTAGTAGTGCCACATTCAGAAAAGGAGCTCTCTGGTGCTGCTGTAGGAACTCCTGGACCCGAGGTTTGTGATTTAAAGACATAATCATATTTTCTGCTGAAGGTCAGGATCCTTCTGCTTCCATAATCTTCACAATCTCAATGGAGTTTACGTTGCTTCCTTGCCTTGATGTCCTCTTCGTGATTTCTGAGGTGAACTTTCATTGCCTCCAATGATTTGCCTATGAACTCCTGTTCCATGCTCTTACTGGGATCATCATTGATTGATTTGATTTCTAGGAGTAGTGCTTCTCTATCAATCCAGGCGTACTTTCCCAGGATTTCCAACATGTGCCTGGAACTGGTTGCCGAGTTCTCTGCCCACTCCTCCAGCATTTTAGGGTTTGGAGAGTCATAAGAAGGTATGGTATAGAATCTCAGTCCCCTCGGGTTCATACCTTTATCAATATAGTCTTGCAGTGAGATTGCCTCCCACCATTTTGATATTTCAGATTTCTGCAGTTTTTTCTAATTTTCTCAGTTTGTCCTCAGTCTGCTGACCTTTATTCATATCCTTTGATTGGATATCACTGGTGCCCTGGCAAACAGTGTTTGCACTGCCACCCTCCTTTCCATATCCTCATCCACGTCAGTGTGACCTTGTGTGGATTGTCTCAGTCTCTATATCACAACATCCATACCGTGTCCCCCTGGACACAATGCCAGGTTCCCCCTGCTGCTCCCTTTCCAATCTGCCCGCTGAAAAGATGTCCCTTGGAGCGGATATTGCTCTCATGATTCACTGCTTGAGATGTCAATGCACTTGCCAGCACTCGGTGCCAGTCTAGGATGCCAGACAGAGATGTGAGCACCCCCGGGCCGCCCCTGCCACCACCAGGGTCAGGATCAAGGTGTAACCTCAGTTGCCCAGCGGGTTCCCCCCAGCTGTGTTGAAGCGTTGTGGGCTTACCTCTGTGACGCATCCCAGGCAAAGCACCTTCCTACTCCTGCAGCAGACCCCGAAGTTTTCCGGGTGAAAGCGGCCGGTCAGGACTGGTTCCTCCATACTGTTTACAACCAAAAAGTGTTGCTTCCAGAACCGCAGACCCATGGGAAGTGGTGCGTGTGCCGATGGAGCACGACAACAAACAATCTTCTGGTTGTGTGAGTACTTGTATGGGTCTGTCAATGCATATTTGTGTGGTTGTGTGGGTGTATGAGAGGCTGTATAGGGGTGTGAGCGGGTGTGTGAGTGCTTCTGTGGATGATGAAATCAGTATTGTAATCAGTGATGTCGTTTTGTTGTATTCCTCTTAGGGTGTCCATAACGGGCATTCCAATATCCTGTCCTTATATAGGCATAATTCGCCCTGCCCTTATATAGGCATAGAATCCCAGGCCTTATTTAGGCATTAAACCGTGCACTCCAAATACAGGCATGGTCTCTGACATCCGTCCACCCTAACGTCACAACGAGTTCATGAAGAACAGACCTTTAGGCTGCGGGAGTTTCCCTAGCTCAGGACTATTGATTTCTTCAAGGCCTCATCTATTATGCATGAACCATTATTCCTTAGGGGTTCATTCATGACGTCTTTCGTTGTCCAATTCACGTCAATGCTAACATTCCTAAGGTACTCTCAGGTATAAATATACCTTCCCTAGCCCATGTAAACCAGAGGAGACCTCGACTTCAGAGGAGCCCGTATCCCGGCCTGACGCACTGAGAAGACGCTGCCATTCCCTGCACGCAGAGAGCCCAGCTTCCAGTGATCTGACTTCCCTTGCGGGGTGTTGGAGTTTGAGTCTGGCAAAGAGATTCCAACCTCTCTCATTCTTCAGGTATGGAGTTGATAAGAACCTAGAGGGACTCTTGGCATACTAGGCATACTAGACTTAACATACTCTTAGTATACCATAGTAAGGAATACTTCACCTACTTCATACCTTGTCCTACACCTAGGTTAGGTTAGGTACACTGGGGTAGAACTAGCTTAGCACCGCATCGTATGAGTACTCGCATTTTTAGTCTGTGTTATTTATGTAACAGCATTTGTACTAAAAGATAATGCTATTGCAGTATTATTTATTTCTACTGCTCACCCTGTACATTATTTATCTTGCATACTGTCTTGTGATCGTAACAGCACATTATACTTACACCAGAAACAAGACTGTTCAATAAATCTTTTATTGAAAACGCCTGTCTATTATTTCTGTGTAACTCTGAGGAAAACTAAGCATGCACGACTGAGCTGAGTGAAATAGTTATCTAGTGTTTCCACGACTCTGGGACACGTTCTGATTCTAAAAGGAAAACATATTGGTCATGTTTTGCGGCTGCCAGAAACTACTCCCTTCTTGTTGTCAAGGAGTTTCTAGTGGCCTCTGAGCTAGCTGGCACAAGTAATTAAGTTTAATATACTCGATAGGGACATACTGACCTTAGTCCTATGTCAAACCTATAGGATATATTATTCCAATGCGCAGAGCCTATTAGGGAAACAGGAGCTACACTACATGGCACCCAACGTGGGGCTTGGGTAGTCAGTACTTCAACTTTAGATACTGAGTAACTCAGCCGTGCTATTTTCTCTCAAAAACCCCTACCCATATACTCCAAAAGACGTCTGGAGTGGGCAGGGTTAAGTATCCACCAAGGCTACATAGGGAAGCACCCTATATATTAGCTGTTTGGTTTGCTCAACGTTGAAGGATACAGTGTTCCAAAATATTGTGCACCTTATCTTTGTTTCCTTGAAACTTGTTCTACATTTTTCAAAAAACAAAATCCCTGGTTCCGACAATGAAGCCGGAAACGGTGGAGCTGCGGCTGATCCAGCCCAAGCAGCAGTTTTTAACATTACAGGTTTAAACGAAACCGAGGAGGGTGTTATAAACATCCATCCAAATTTAAGAAGAGCCATAACTCTAAAACTTATAAAACATGGCCTATTGCCAAGAGGAGGTAGAGCAGTTTTCGTGATAGAGGCACATGAATCATTTCAGACAGAGGTATTCTATTCATGGGTACTACTTCCGGAATGCAATCCAACATCACAAACATTTCACTTCTACAAAGAAGATGATCTACCAGAGGAATACATTCCTTTCGAGGATATTGAAATTCCATTAACATACCAAGAGCATCAGCTCTGGTTTAAAGGCGCCCTAAAACATCACAAAAACATTACCAGGCTCGGTCCACTAGGTAGACCAGGAGCAACGTGGCCGATTTTAGCCGGCTACACACCTCATCCTGAACTGGATATAATGACAGATGAGGAATTACATACTCAAATAAAAGAGTTAATAAAAATCTACAGACAATTGGTCCAATATGTCATGCGGACTTTCACAGTCCGACCACCATTGACATATCCAAATCCAACTCCCCAACAGGGGAATACACTAAAAATTACACCACAGACTCTCAACTCAGTCATGGGTAAAATGCCCACAAAACGTGAGCAAATTCCGTTTTGGATAGCTCAAAAAATTACTCAAATCGAAGCAGTATTTCCAAATACTAGCCCACATGAGAAACACAGAATCCTAACAATCAGTTTACCAATGGGGATCACACCACAACTGGAAGACTGCACCACTTGGGGCTCAGTCTTTGCTGCCATCTATACTAAAACACATGGTATTCCATCAATTGCGGTAATACCTGATGTCCTAAAACAAATTCAAAATGAATATGGGGCAGAGCCTGCTCTAAATTTAGGTATGAAATTACTGAAAAATTTCGAGCAGGTCTCAACAATAATATTATCTAATATTAAAGGGGAGGCAGCAGCAGTGGCGATCCGCCAACGATTAAGGGAACTCAATGTTACAGAACATCAAACTGAGCTACCCAGAATAATAGAACAATCTTATGCAGAATTAGGCAGAGATAGTTTGGGTGGAAGACCACTGAAGCCGAAACTATCTGAAAGTCCTGAGAAGGACTCAATAAACAAACTCCTACATCTTCTAAAAAGAAGTGGGAGTCTACTAAACAAAAATCAAACGAGAAACGTTCTCAATCCCGAGGTAGGTCTCCTCAAAAGGAGCCCTCTGAAAGGAGGTATAACCTCAGGAATAGGGATAATTTGAAAAAACCTGATAGGTATCATAATACTGATACACGTTCCTCTCATCCCTTTCAGATCTCACCACTGACTTCGGAAAGAAGAGGACGGACGGAACACAGAGAAGAACGCGTGACATCGAAAGATGACAAACACGCTCCAAAAACTAAAGTAAAACCTCAATTCTCCAAAAAGAAAGTAGCAGGTCTAAAGATAAGACATGCCGAGAATACTGAGAACGCAACTCAAGAACGGAGAATGGGCTCAGACCATGCTGGACAGTGCAGCAGAAGTCACAATAGTTCGCCAGAACCTGAGGGAACTTCTGGAGATAGTGGACTTGAATGAGTACATCACAGTCGAGACTGTAGACACCAGGGTTAGTACTCCACAAAAGTTATATGACATAACACTCCGGATGGAGGGAGACAAACCTAGACAGGTGAAAGCACTTTTTGGGAAAAACTATCAAAGGGCTATGACATACTTCTAGCAGAAAAGGACTGGCCACCACAATTTGTCAGGGAGTGCCCACATGGCGAGGACATTATTATGCCTGCCTTCTCCAACCATATACCAATGCATCTAAGATATACATATGCCAGGAAATGGGCAGTGGCCCAGGCCCCAGCATTATATAAAAATCATGTAGGATGGGATGAAGATTCACCTCACCATAAAATACATCTGAAACATGAACCAACTGCACAACGGCAGTATCCTATTAAGCAAGAAGCTAAAAAACAGGTCAGGGAGATCTTAGATCAACTTGAATACCAAGGGGTGATTGAAACATGCACCTCCTCAATGAACAATCCTTTGTTTCCTGTCTCCAAACCAGACAAAACATATCGTCTAGTTTTGGACTACAGACACCTAAACACTTGTTCTAAAACTTTTGCAGTGCAAAATGCACATAGCACAGCATTAATGAATAACATTGTGCGTAAAAAATATAAAACCACATTAGACATCTCAAATGGTTTCTTTTGTCAAAACATAGCACCTGAAAGCAGGTACTTAACAGCATTCTCCATAATGGGGACCCAGCGTCACTTTTGTCGACTCCCACAAGGGTTCAAGAATAGCCCAGGCTTATTCTCAGCGAGGGTAATGGAGTTACTACAAATTTATGACAATGAGGCATTGTCCTATGTCGATGACATATATCTGACAGACGATGACCTAGTAAAACACTTGAACAGGGTGAGCACCATTATACTGGGATTCGCCTCTGAGGGTTACAAATTCAACTTTAAAAAGTCTAGAATTGCCCATCTCAATGTCCTATTTCTAGGATATGAGCTTTCAAGTGAAGGCAAGAGCTTGGCAGCTAACTTTTTAGAAAAGTGTGCGCTGCTCCAACCTCCGAAAACGCTAAAAAACTTACAATCAATCCTGGGTTTCTTAAATTTTGGAAGAACATACATTATAAACTATGCAGAAAGGGTTAAACCTCTCTACGCATTAATCAAACCTGATTTTTCAATCAAAAACTGGACACAGGAACACACAGAAATTTTGCGTTCACTCCAGGCTAACATGTTAGCAACAAATCACTTACAAACACGCGTAAGTGAACGAAATTTGGTGATCCGAATAATTTCGGGTCAATGCGGATTCACCTACTTAACTTTCAATGAGGGTGAAAAAATACCAATAGCGTATAAATCACACTTGTACACACAAGCGGAAATGCGCTTCAGTTCTACTGAAAAAATTCTAACAGCAGTTCAAACCGCTGTAGCAAAAGAAAGAGCCTTAGCCCAAGGGAAACGCATTATTATCGTAACCCCAGTACCTGCTTTAGAAGCGGTTACAAAAGCAAGCATTCCAAATGCTAAGGCATTGCATCCAAGATGGATACAATGGGTTAATTCTCTTGCTGCAACAGATGTTGAATATGTTTTTGATCCAGATTTAAAAACACAAGCCTTCCTGCAGTACGAACATGAATGTCCCCTGCCTACTGAAATTCTGCCTCTCGATCAGTACGAATTCATAATTTATACTGACGGATCCGCACAACCCGCAATAGGGGTAAGCAAGCTTACAGTGCAGCGTGTGCTATCGTTAAAGGTCGCATGCGAAATGGCATCTTCAGACCTATGGTCACAAAAACGCAGTCTCTAGGAGATTGTACAGCTCAGCGAGCTGAACTACAAGCATTCAAACTGGCACTTGAAAGTACAGATCGAGAATTCCCCACACTAATCGTGTGCGATTCCTTTTACTGTGTGCAGTCGTATAATGAATATATACAAAACTGGCTTGAAAATGGTTTCAAAGATGCGAAAGGTGGCACAATAAAGCACAAATTGCTTTGGGAACAAGTAGTTCAGTTGAAAAACGAACTACCAAAGGCTCACGTGATCCACACACTGAGTCATCAACGTGATGGCGTTCACGTTGCAGGGAATTCATTGGCTGACGAAGCCGCAAAGGGGGCTGTGCAAACGGCTTCCGTAGCTGCGATCACTCGTTCAAAAACAAAAATAGACGGTGAGATAATGTTGGCTGTCAATGCTTCAAGCAAAGGCAGCAGTGCAGCGTTACCAAAAAGTTTCCACTCAAGTACTCTTATGTAATTGATGCGAACAACGTTCCTTTTGCTCGAATCCCTGGAGTGGGGGATAGGGTAATACCAAACAAGGAACGCAGATTAGGACTAATCCTAGCAGCACACGAAGGGATAGCTTCTGCCCATGCAGGTGTTTCTGCAACAATATCTTTACTCAAGCAAAGATATTGGTGGCCTGGCATTAGAAAACAAACAAAGAACTATGTTTTAGAATGTGATATATGCCAACAGATGAAAGTCTCCACAGTGAAACGTCCTGCGCAGACACCCCTGTTAATTTCAGATAAACCATTAGCTTGTGTTTACCTTGACCACTGCGGTCCCTTACACAGGGACGGTAATTATAAATATATCATGGTAGCAGTGGATTCATGCTCTAGGTTCCTATGGTTATGGCCTCAGCGCTCAGCTGACGCTCGAACTGTTATAAAAGATTTGCGAGTCTTTATCGGCATATACGCAATAGGCACGCTACATTCTGACCAGGGTCCTGCGTTTAGCTCTCGGGCTTACAAAGACGCCATGGCCAGTCTGGGCGTTGCATTGCGGTACTCCTCTCCATTCCATCCTGAGGGAAATTCGGTTGTGGAAAGGAAAAACCGGGACATAAAGCAGTCTATAACAGCTAGAGTATTAGGCTCGGGTGACGGGTGGGTCAAACACCTTAGTGGAGTTCAACGTGCACTTAATAACCTGCCAAGAAGTTCTCTAGGGGGGTCACTCCATATGAGGTCCTATTTGGGACAAGAATGTGGGTACCAGACTTAGAAAACGTAGGCACAGTGGTGGAAAATAAACCCTTTGATATCAAAGATCGTTTGGCTGTTTTACAGGACTTAAACAAATTAAGAACGAAACAAAGCAACGTATTTCTACAGTCAACCACCACTGGGGATCAACCGGCTGTCCCAGCAAGGCCTGTCTGGATTCCTAAAGTTGGGGATCTAGTCAGAGAAAAATTGCGGACAAGAAGGAATTTGGACCTTCTTACAGACAACCAGTACCTGTCCTAGCAGTTCAAGGAACAAGAACAGTACTACTGCCGCCCCTTGCTGGAAGAAAGGAGAAAAGATTTGTGTCCATCGACCTGATCAAACCACAGTATGTGGCCAATACTAAATAGTAGGCCTCGTGGACTCCGACCTAGTAGCAAACGCACTCCTCTCGCTACTATCCAAGAGGTTCATACTGAAAGACTGATAACAATCGAGAATTCAGCTGAAACAAATGAAGGACTATGCAACAACGCTATGGAACTCATCCCTCTTGAAGAACAAGTAACAGTTCGTCCAAATACACCTGTCTACACCAACGTAACAAGTGATGAACTGGTTCCAGTGATTTCTACAAATCCTGATGCAATTCAAACAATTGACAGAACTGCTTCTGGCTACTTCATTAACTTTGATACGTTCTCAGAAGATCCAAGTGAACCTGAAACAACGCCAGTGTCATTGAAATTCAAGCAGCAAGTACAAGACTTTCTTCACTTTCTGAAAAAGACTTATTTGGTTTCTCCATGGATTGAACTCTGGATTACATCTGGACTTTTTGTTTTCCTGCTCTGGCTAGCTTTGGTAACAACAGTAAGCGTGCTTATAAGTGGCAGATACATCCATGTGAACACTGAAGGAAAAGACGTAAACGTACTTTTGAAACCTCATAAATCTTCCCATCGTGAAGCAAGAGACTTGTCATCAGTGAACATCACAGCTGTTCCTATACACGATGGTATAGTGTGGGACAAAACAGATTTTGATATATTCGGTCCGACGGAAGAATTGAACATTCCACATTTGTTTAAAATTTCACTAAGTGATCTAATCACGTCCAGTACCTATTCTGATGATTGGGACTTTGAGACTGTGACTGATATTATGTTTGACCTAGAAAGATCTGCTGCATTTTCTAGAAATGAATATTTAGAGGGTTCATCAGACTATGAAGAACTGTATTGTTATAATCACTATGGTCATCATTTTTTGCATAAATCTGCATATCCAAGAAATGTGTTTATGTTTAACCAATGGGAACATTGTCCTACACCACCTAAAGGTAGTTCAAAAACATTTGCCAGTAAATTTCCATATTTTTCAGGTTACAATACATCTGATCCAGAAATGTTTTACTATAAAAATGTAAACAAGACAGGACTGAAAATTATGTTAACAAATACAAAACAGATTTATTCTGCATTATTTAATGCCCAACTGTCTAGACAGGGTTTCGACTTTTGGAAAGACACAATAGACACAAAAACGTTGTGGGGTACTAAAGAATGGCAAGTACAGGGGATAGAAGCTTTATTTAGAGCCTGCATCATCCCTGAACAAATAATGTTTTTGAATGAAACTATCCAACAAACATCTTGTCTTGGATTAGCCAAGATCAAAGAGATGAACACACCTTCTGTACCAACTCCTGCAAAAAATAATGTAACACAGGCAGTGGTGACAGTCGATAATATACTACAACTCAACAGATCTAATCCTGATTGGAAAAAATGGTTGATCTGGCCCACAGACACGAATAACTGTCAGGAAAGATTCCTGAATAAAACTCAGGGCTTTACTATTCATAGGCCAGACCCAAGATACGTCCAAAGACAACATCCGGGGGTAGTAACAACATACAGTGTAGGGAAATTATGCCTCGATTGGCTGCATACATCTACACTACAGGATGTGAAACAACACTTATCCTTACTTGCAAAAGACGCAGATCTTAGGGATTTCTTGCTTGGACCAAGAAAACCGCGTCAAAAACGTTTCATATATGCCGGCATTTATGCTGCTTATAATGAGGCTTGGAAGGTGTCACAGATAGAGGCCGCAGAACGAATACGTGAACTTGATCGTATTAATTTAGAGAAAACACTCTCTGTGGTCGACAATGGGTTAACAACTTTGTCCTCCAGAATATATTCATTGGATGGCATTGTATCCTCTGCTATCGACATTCTAGAACAAGATTTGGCGATGTTACAACAAGGCCAATCTCAAATACGTTCTATTATGTTATTAAGCTGGACGCTGCAATCATTGCGAGCGGGCTATGTGCCTTGGCGTTTCATCAACACAACGGCTCTGTTTGCAGAATACAATCTAACTGATAAACAGATCGAAATGGCACAGAGAGGAGCAAAGTATACAGTGCTGAGCATTGAAAAACTGGAAAAGTTACCATTCACAGTGGCAGAAAAACCAGCTACAGAATGGCTTATTCATGGCAAAATTACACTACCTGTGACTACTTTTCAGTTTCAGTATTGCCTCAGACAAATGCAAGCAGGCAAATATGAAAGGTTGGGTAAGGAATACATTAAGACATCTTGGGCTTTACCGTATACATATAGATGTTGGAGCGGGGATCGTGAAGTGTTTTTAAGCGGTAAAAACTGTAAACGTGCACTCAGCGGTCCACTTATATGTCAGGACATTTCCTTACACGGGGCTTGTAATGGTTCTGTGGCAAATTTGTCTTGCCATCAGCAGGGTACACCAGCTGCTGTGATTAATCCAACGTTCGGACAACTTTCTAATGGGAGTTACCTCATGTTGAATGATCAGAGTTGCTGTGGCATGCTGCCAGGCATCCCATATCTAGTAACGGTCAACTCCAGGGTCACTTGCTGTATGCAAGTATTGTTTGCCCCAATAGACACAGTCAGGGAGTCGCCTTTATGGCCTTCGCTGAACGTCTCTTTTATAAGATTTGATACTTTAAGCAGAATGAAAGCCATGCTTTTACAACAAACAGTGCCTCTGACCTCGGCCAAAGAAACCTATGATCTGCAAATTGCAAGGACTTCGGCTGAGATACAGACTTTAATACGTACAAACTGCCCTATACATTTCGTGGAAATGATAGGACGAATTTTCAACATGTCTGATACAACAGGAATTGTACATGTATTTAAGGGCATCTGCTCGGGTCTGTTAGCACCTTTCCAGGCAATACTCGGAATCATCCCGAACTTTGCACATTCGGTGTTTGGTGGCATACCATTAATTCTAGCACTCGTTGCCGGAATTCTATTTCTCTTCCTGCTATTTCGCTATGGCCAGCCAATTCGCCGACATCACTCCGAGCGACATGGAGAAAGCTCTCCTTGAACGAAAGTGCCGTGAGCAAATAGTACAGCTTTTGGGCATAAATCGTCTACGGGACCTTAATACCACATGGTTCCTGTCCTTTAGACCAATCTGGCAAGATTGCATCTTACCTGTTCTACGATGCCTGCTATGCGGTGTAGAATGCGTGTTGGACACCTGTCTAACATTTCCATCGGATGCGCCAACGGACGTCGATACTCTGCTGGACCAGATAACGGCCCATGCTATGTGTTGTCCCCAGCGGCTTCCTATCCTGATGACAGCATTCATTGAGATCTCACAGACGCGTCCGGCAGCTGCTGAGGTACGAGAAAGAACTACAGGCACACAGGTAACAACGGACGCGAACATTGCGACAATTGAAAGCAATGCTTCACATCTCTGTGCAATTAACCTGCTTCACGAGGTGTTCCAACTCACACCAACTACAGTGGATGATGTTTTGTCTATAGAAATAGATGATCTAATGTTTACACCAGACCCGTAAACTGACTCTGATTCAGCATACAGTGTTCCAAAAATACAGCAACAATTTGGCCTTCATTTTTTCAAAAACTTGGAACTCTACCAAAAATTGAACTTTTTCCCATTTTTTCGAAGGAAAATGGAACTTCAATCTGCTTAAAGTAGAACTAGCCTTATAGTACAGACTTAGCGGTCCTTCCAAAGACATTTAGTCATCTTGTGTGTCTACAAACAGTTCATTAATTTTCCTGACATGAAATGACTTTGATTTATGAACAAACTTATCGATCATTTTTTTGTCACATGTAAATATTACTGCTTAGATCATTCCAATTGCATTTATTTTCGAACTTTATGCCTGAAATGATAAGCAATGCTTCGAATGTACAGTACCTCTTTGCATTCTAATATGTTTTTTTTAAATGCCTTTTTTTTAAAAATGGTTTTATGAAATATTTTAGAAATATGCGGTACTCCATATTTATGTTTAGCATTTCTAATGTTTAGCATTTATGTATTATCGTATACACGAAAGTGGAGTGGGTGTTGTATTCCTCTTAGGGTGTCCATAACGGGCTTTCCAATATCCTGTCCTTATATAGGCACAATTCGCCCTGCCCTTATATAGGCATAGAATCCCAGGCCTTATTTAGGCATTAAACCGTGCACTCCAAATACAGGCATGGTCTCTGACATCCGTCCACCCTAACGTCACAACGAGTTCATGAAGAACAGACCCTTAGGCTGCGGGAGTTTCCCTAGCTCAGGACTATTGATTTCTTCAAGGCCTCATCTATTATGCATGAACCATTATTCCTTAGGGGTTCATTCATGACGTCTTTCGTTGTCCAATTCACGTCAATGCTAACATTCCTAAGGTACTCTCAGGTATAAATATACCTTCCCTAGCCCCTGTAAAGCAGAGGAGACCTCGACTTCAGAGGAGCCCGTATCCCGGCCTGACGCACTGAGAAGACGCTGCCATTCCCTGCACGCAGAGACCCAGCTTCCAGCTTCCAGTGATCTGACTTCCCTTGCGGGGTGTTGGAGTTCGAGTCTGGCAAAGAGATTCCAACCTCTCTCATTCTTCAGGTATGGAGCTGATAAGAACCTAGAGGGACTCTTGGCATACTAGGCATACTAGACTTAACATACTCTTAGTATACCATAGTAAGGAATACTTCACCTACTTCATACCTTGTCCTACACCTAGGTTAGGTTAGGTACACTGGGGTAGAACTAGCTTAGCACCGCATCGTATGAGTACTCGCATTTTTAGTCTGTGTTATTTATGTAACAGCATTTGTACTAAAAGATAATGCTATCGCAGTATTATTTATTTCTACTGCTCACCCTGTACATTATTTATCTCGCATACTGTCTTGTGATCGTAACAGCACATTATACTTACACCAGAAACAAGACTGTTCAATAAATCTTTTATTGAAAACGCCCGTCTATTATTTCTGTGTAACTCTGAGGAAAACTAAGCATGCACGACTGAGCTGAGTGAAATAGTTATCTAGTGTTTCCACGACTCTGGGACACGTTCTGATTCTAAAAGGAAAACATATTGGTCATGTTTTGCGGCTGCCAGAAACTACTCCCTTCTTGTTGTCAAGGAGTTTCTAGTGGCCTCTGAGCTAGCTGGCACAAGTAATTAAGTTTAATATACTCGATAGGGACATACTGACCTTAGTCCTATGTCAAACCTATAGGATATATTATTCCAATGCGCAGAGCCTATTAGGGAAATAGGAGCTACACTACAGTTTGAGATGTCATGAGTGATGTCATCAGTGATGTCACTGACCATGTCATGAGTAATGTAATATTTGAGGTCATAATCAATGAATTGCAGGGCGTAAGTTATAGTTAACTAAACTATGACTGTTAAATTTCACTGGTTTTGTAAGAGTGAAATCTGAGCATAATTATAATGTTCCTTTAACCTTTGGTTTTTTTTGGGTGAATTTCTGATGTTTTCTTATTCTATTTCCTAACTATAATGTCCCTGTAACCTTTTTTTTTTTTTTAGGGAATTTCTAAGGGTTTTTTAAATGTTGTTTCCTAACTACAATGTCCCTGTCACCTTTAGTTTTTTAAGTGAATTTCTAAGGTTTTTTAAATTTTATTTCCTAACTGTAACCACTAACATTTGACAGTGAGTGTGTGAGTGAGTGCATGAGTGTCTCAGTAGGTCTGTGAGTGGGTATGATAGTTACTAAGTGGGTCTGTCAGTGGGTATGTGAGTCTCTGAGTGGGTCTGTCGGTGGGTGTGTGAGTGTCTTAGTGGGTTTGTGAGTGGGTGTGTGAGTTTCTTAGTGGGTCTTTGAGTGCTTCCATGAGTCTCTGAGTGGGTCTGTGAGTGAGTACATGAGTCTCTGAGTGGGTCTGTGAATGAGTACATGAGTCTCTGAGTGGGTGTGTGAGTGAGTGTGTTTGTCTCAGAGTGGGTCTGTGAGTGGGTGCGTAAGTCTCTGGGTGAGTCTATAAGTGGGTGTGAGTCTCTGAGTGGGTCTGTGAGTGAGTTGATGATTCTGTGAGTGAGTGAATGAGTCTCTGAGTGGGTCTGTGAGTGCATGAGTCTGAGTGGGTTTGTGAGTGAGTGCATGTGTTTCTGAGTGTGTCTATCAGTGGGTGTCTGAGTCTCTGAGTGGGTCTGTCAGTGGGTGTGTGAGTCTCTGAGTGGGTGTGTGAGTGTTTAGGTGGGTCTGTGAGTGGGTTCATGAGTGTCTGAGTGGGTCTGTGAGTGGGTGTGTGAGTCTCTGTGTGGGTCTATGAGTGAGTGCATGAGTCTCTTAGTGGATCTGTGAGTGAGTATATGAGTCTCTGAGTGGGTCTGTGAGTAGGTACGTGAGTCTGAGTGGGTTTGTGAGTGGGTGTGTGAGTCTCTGAGTGGGTCTCTGAGTGGGTGCCTGAGTATCTAAGTTGGTCTGTAAGTGGGTGCATGAGTGTCTGAGTGGGTCTGTGAGTGGGTACGTGAGTCTCTGAGTAGGTCTGTGAGTGGGTGTATGAGTGTCTGAGTTGCCTTCTTCTGCTCTGTTTTGCCACTTCTGGTTGTTTGTCTGCCCTCTGTTTTGCCTTTCTTGCTTGTGTTTCTGCCCTCTGTTTAGCCTTTACTGCTCATTTTTCTGCCCTTTGTTTTTCCCTCTTCAGCTCTGTTTTGCCTTTCCTGCTCTCTTTTCTGCCCTCTGTTTTGCCCTTTCTGCTCGATTTTCTGCCCTCCATTTTGCCTTTTCTGCGTGTTTTCTGCCCTTTGCTTTGCCTTTCCTGCTCGTTTTTCTGCCCTCTGTTTGGCAGTTTCTGCTTGCTTTTCTGCCCTTTGTTTTGCCCTCTGCTGTTCAGTTATGCCTTTTCTGCTTGTTTTTGGGCCATCTGTTTTGCCTTTTTTGCTTGCTCATTTTTCTGCCCTCTATTTAGCTTTTTTCTGCTCGTTTCTTCCCTCTTCCCGCCGTTTCCTCAAGACCTGACTTTTTAACGTAGACCTCATACCCAGTGCCCAGATACCCCCAGGGCTGACAGTGCCATGCTCTATAACTCTGATTGATTGACTGTGAGCAGAACACACTCAGACCCTTTAATCATTTGCATCTAATGGTCCAAAAGTTATTTAAATTAAGACTCACCTTTATTCAAAGACCAACATCAAGCTTTAAATGGCAGGTTAATGAGGGGACATTTGCCTAATGTCATCAAAATGTCAATCACTTGAGCTTAATTGAAAATATAAATGTGTTTTCACTAACCCCGGGCAGAAAAATCCGCTCTGCTCGCGGAGTTTGCGGATTTTTGGCAACTTTGCGTTCCGCGTAGAACGCGGAGTTGCCGAAAACTCCACGCTCCGCAGCAGAGCCGAGTTTTTTTTTTGTTCACGGGTTCAAAATGCGTTTTCGCACGCGCGGGAGCGACTTACCGGGATGCCTGCGTTCGCCGACGAGATTTCCCATCCGTTCGCGTGCGCCACGAGATTTGGTAGCCGGACGCACAGTCCCCCGAGAGTCTGCGATCGCGAACACGTCATTCGGACTCGCCATCGGACATCCGGCGGAAGTTTCGTGAAGGTCGCGGTACCGAACACGCAGAATTTGCAAGCTGGAGAAGAATATCTCTCGAGCAGCATAAAACCTTCTCGAAATGATGATTTGGATGAAAACAACTCCTCAGATTGACATTTGGCTGTACTTTTTTGTGCAAGGAGTCCTTTTTCTTTTTTTACTTATTTTTTGAAGAGGAAGGAAGTGCCCCAGTGTCTCCAACTTCCTGTTCCTGTCCAGCAGGCTCCTCCCAGTGCTTTGTCCATCTCCCGTTCACTTTTCATTTGGATTTGGAGCTGGAAGGATCCCTTTTTTTGTCTGCTGCATCATATATCATTGGATTTGAGGACTTTTGGATTTGAGATTTCACAAGTAAGTTGGAAAATTGGTGTTGTTTGTTTGATTGGGGCATTGCACCTACATTTTTTTGTACTTTTCATTGGTTTTTTTCAATGTATTGTGGTGGGTGGCCTGTAGTTTCAGTAGGGGCCTAGTTGTTTCTTTGTATGTAATTTTTCTTCTAGTTTTCTTTTATAAAGGAAACATGTTGCAAAGTTCACTACATTTTCTCCAACTTTTGCAATTAATTTGCAACATTTATTTAATTCACTAGCCCAGTAGTCTGCCAATAGGCCTTTTTCAGCCAGTAGGCCCAGAGCTACTCATGTGTGCATGAAACAACTGTTTCTGTGGTGTCTGTTGAATTTAAACATCATTTAGGGCATGGATGGCATTGGATTGAATTGCAAAATGTGTTTTTTTGGGGGTATTTCACTTTTTTGGTGTGTGTTAAATAAATGCCTTTGTTGGATGTGTGTGGTGTGGTTGTTGTGTAACTTGCAAACCTTTATTAGCCCTGTGGTTTTCGTTTTTGCATTGTTGCATTAAAGCTGTGTTGTTTAGCATGCCTCCTTTGTCTGGCCATATAGGCCTGCTTGAGTTCATTGTTTTACAGGCCTCCTGCTTGTTGTTGTGTGAGTGGCCATGTGGCTGGTGGCCATTTTGTGGTGGTAGTTAGCTTGCTGCTTTTGCATAGGCCTGCATGTCTTTCCTTTTTTCCTCTTGGCTTACTGCTTCTTGTTGTTGTGACCTGGCCATGTGGCTGGCAGCCATTTTGTGAAGCCAGCCAGTGTGCTTTGCCATAGGCCTGCATTGTCTAGCATTGTCTGTCTTCCCTTTCTTGTTGTTGTGGTGGCCTGGCCATGTGGCTGGTGGCCATTTTGTGAAGTCAGCCAGTGTGCTTTGCCATAGACCTGCAATGTCTAGCATTGTCTGTCTTCCCTTTCTTGTTGTTGTGGTGGCCTGGCCATGTGGCTAGCAGCCATTTTGTACAGGCAGCCAGTGTGCTTTTGCCATAGGCCTGCAAGCTTTCTTTGTGGTGGCCATGCCTTGCCCTTGTTGTTGTTTTGCATGCATTTTTTTTATTTTTACCCAGCAAAAAAATGCAGGACAGTTCACTACATTTTCTAATTCATTTGCAATATTATTGATCTGAATTGATTCACTATGTGGCCTAGTCTGCCAATAGGCCTTTTTCAGCCAGTAGGCCCAGAGCTACTCATGTGTGCATGAAACAACTGTTTCTGTGGTGTCTGTTGAATTTAAACATCATTTAGGGCATGGATGGCATTGGATTGAATTTCAAAATGTGTTTTTTGGGGGGTATTTCACTTTTTTCGTGTGTATTAAATAAATGCCTTTGTTGGATGTGTGTGGTGTGGTTGTGGTGTAACTTGCAAACCTTTTTTAGCCCTGTGGTTTTTCGTTTTTGCATTGTTGCATTAAAGCTGTGTTGTTTAGCATGCCTCCTTTGTCTGGCCATATAGGCCTGCTTGAGTTCATTGTTTTACAGGCCTCCTGCTTGTTGTTGTGTGAGTGACCATGTGGCTGGTGGCCATTTTGTGGTGGTAGTTAGTGTGCTGCTTTTGCCATAGGCCTGCATGTCTTTCCTTTGTTCCTCTTGGCTTACTGCTTCCATCCCCATTGCCAACTGCAGCTTCCTGAATGATGCTGCATCCCACGTGATGCACAATCACATTCACAAATCACAATGCCAAACAGGTTCCATTACATTTGTATTTTTGTTTTTGTTCTTCTTCTTTCCTATCCTTCCTGAGTGTACACAGTGCACCATGAAAGCCCTTGTTGTCAAAGTCTCACAAATGCCTACACTGTTGTTATGTTTTTTTAATAACTGAGTTAATACAATTTATTAATATTAATAATAACACTAACAAGTGTGACCACACACTAAGTTATATATTATATTTGTTTGTTTGTACAGTAGTAAATTGAACCACAACAATAAATGCCACGTTTCACTGATGTTCTTCTTGCTTCTTTGCATTTAGGTGCACAAAAGAGGAGGAGGCGTCATCACCCATTGTACTGCCAGACAGAAGTCCTGCTGCGCACGACGTCACGTGACGTGTGACCACAGATATCTCTTCAACTTGTGCCACTGCGTGCTGCTGACATCTGAAGAAGATGGCCCCAAAGAAAGGTACCAGGTCCTCCAGTACCAAGAAAGTTGCCAGTGAGAAGAAGAAGGAAGTGCCACTTACCACCACTTCTGGTGTGCCGACCAAGATCTTTTTTGGGAAACCAAAAATTGCGCCTGCAGCAGCGGTGTCTGGGGATCAAGCTGGGAGCAGCACCCCCGCATCAGTGGACCCACCTCACCAACCTAGGCCCAAGCCCATGTCTGTCGCAGAGGCAGCCAGTCTCATCACGACAACGCCAACGAGCAGCGATGTTGAAATTGACTTATCGTTATCGCAAAGTAGTACCCAATCAACGCAGGAAACTCAGATAAGTGGACAACAACAGCCGCAACCACCGCCCACAATAGTAGTTGTTCCTCCCGAAGTAGGGGCAGTTCAGGAAATCGAGCTTCCTGCAGAGGAAGAAGAGCAAGCCACTCTTTCAGAAGATCCATTGTCTTCCAGATCCCCAGCAAGGAAAAGGAGGGTTAGTCCATCGAGTTCTTCTGCAAGCCCCCCTTCTGATGATCTAGAGGCCACTTGGAAGCCACCACCTCAGTCTGAGAGTGAGAGACGCCACGAGACAAGGCTAGGGAAAAGGAAGGTTCCAGAAAGCCTCAGAGTTATGGATGTAGATGTAGAAGAGGAGGATGATGACGAGCTAGTCATCATGGACATCAGTCCCGCCCCAGTGGAGACCGACATTACCCCATCCCAAATTGCTGTGAGGGATGTGGCACAGATACCACCAACACAGGTAACACCAACACCACCTCCAGCTTCCATATTTGCATTTGCAAAGGCCCGGCAGCGACCTACATCCAGCACAACCACCTCAGTAGAAGTAGGTAGTGGTAGTGCACAGAGTCAAATTCCACGCCCACCCTCCAGTTCATCCGGCATTGCAATTGGCACCTCCAGCATCTCCAGAAAGTTCTCCTCCCCAGTTTGGGACTTCTTTTCGGTTAGCAGTAAGGAGGAGAATGTTGCTATATGCTCCATTTGTAAACAAGGTGTTAGTCGGGGTAAGCTTGGTACAAACTATGGTACCAGAGGCCAAACAACCCATCTGAAAACACACCACTTGATCCAGTGGGAGGAACACCTTAAAGGCCAAAAAAGTAAAACTGCACCCATTGCTGTTGGTGGTGATGAAGAAGTAGAAGATACGATCGCGGTGGAAGGTGAACAAGAGGGAGACATTTTCTCTGGAACACAAAGTAGCCCTGTCCCCAGCAGTGCAGTGGTACCACCCACATCCTCATCAGCCTCAGCAACATCTCAGTGGCACAAGAGTAAGAGTCAGGCTGAGAGTGAGACACCAAGGCAACAGAGTACCGCAACGAAAAAAAGTGCGGCGTTGAGCCTAACAACATCTAGCGTCAAGAAGTCACCTGCATCAGTGGCACCAGAAAGGAAAATAAATCCAGCCTACCATTCTCAGCATGTTTAGGTCGGAGGGGCAGTATGAACGCAACCACCCAACGGCACGTTTGTACAATGCAAAGCTGGCTAAAATGCTAGCGTTGGACCTTCTCCCTTTTTCTTTTGTGGAAGGGGTCGGTTTTCTTAAATTTGTGACAGCCATCTGCCCAAAATGGAAGGTTCCCAGCCGGTCCTATTTTGCCAGAGTTGCTGTTCCAGCACTACATCACGACGTGCTGGAATTGCTTGGACTAGCTTTGCGGCAGAGTGCTGTTCACAGTATCCACATGACAACAGACATGTGGACCAGTTGCCAAGCCACTGATTACATGTGCATCACTGCACACTGGATCTCTTTTGTGGGGGTTAGAGAAAAGATATCTGCAGGTGTTGACACTGCTGAGATTTTTAATGCCACTCGGAAACATGCAACTGTAGCCATGTTCGCCATGGAGAAATCTCATACTGCTGCAAACATTTTGGAAGAGTTTAACAGCAAGGTCTTTGAATGGCTGCACCCAAGAGGGCTTAACATTGGTTTTGTTGCCACGGACAATGGCAGTAATATAGTTAAGGCCATGGGCAATGGTGGCTATTTCAGGGTCCTGTGTTTGGCGCACTGCATTAACATCATTGTTCAAGACTTTCTGAAAAAAGAATACTGAGTCAGCAACTTACTGACCACCTGCAGAAGAATATGCACACATTTCAGCCATTCTTTTAAAGCCCGGAAGCAGCTGAGGATCATTCAACGTGAGTATAGAGTGCCAGTTAAAGCACTCATCCAGGAGGTGCCAACACGTTGGAACTCAACTTATTACATGCTTGACCGTCTGTTTGAGCAGTACAGACCAATCAATGAATATGTCATGCGAAGACTAGGGGATGCTACTGTGAAAGGCATGACCGTTGAGATGGACCAATGGGGCCTAGTTAAATGCCTGACAGAGATGCTACTTCCTTTCGAGCTCTTCACACGTGAAGTCAGCAAGGAGGACTGTACTATGGGCCAAGCTATCCCATTGTTGCACATGCTACAGGAACAGCTGAAGGGGGTGTCTGCAATGTACGCAGGTGTGGAGGAAAAAAAGAAGCATATGAGTTGGTGGAGAGCTTATCCCTTCGCTTAGCTGAAAATACAAGGGTGCAAACTGAGATTGTGTCATCCAACCATTACATTTCTGCCACAATTCTGGATCCACGGTACAAATCAGTACTGAACACTAACACATTAATTCCTTTTTCACAAGTGGATGTTGCCAAGTACAAAACCTGGATAGCTGCGGCAGCCAGTGGCTTTGAAAAAGACCGGCTGGAAATTAGAGGCCCGCTACTCCAGCCCACAACAAGTACTGCAGGGCAGCCTGCGTCAAGTTCAACTTCAGAGCCTGAGGGCAGTGCAGTTGGCTCACAGCAGTCAAAACCACCAACATCAACAACAGCAAGAACAGGATCATCACCAGCCCCAGTAAAATCGGCAGAAGAATGGTATCTACAGCAAGGGCTTGTTAGGTCCAGTGCTGATGCAAATGCAAAGGCAAAAGAGGCCGGGCAAAGCGGAGCACCCCTGAGCATTGAGCGGATGGTCCAGGCCTATCTGGATGACCCAACAGAGGTCTACATTGATCAAAACCCATTGCTGTATTGGTATGGGAAAAGTCGCCATTGGCCAGTGCTCAGCAGGCTGGCGATAAACTATCTGGCTTGCCCTGTCGCAAGTGTCTCTTCTGAGCGTGTTTTCAGTGCTGCTGGTGCCATTGTAACAGTGAAAAGGACCAGTCTCTCGCCCCAAAACGTGGAGAGGTTAACCATGATCAAAATGAATCAGCACTTTATACCACCGGATTACAC
The DNA here is from genome assembly GCA_963921515.1 of Calotriton arnoldi. Lineage (NCBI taxonomy): Eukaryota > Metazoa > Chordata > Amphibia > Caudata > Salamandridae > Calotriton > Calotriton arnoldi. The sequence goes on from CAWUFW010011939.1 coordinate 51,108, forward strand.
CATACCTGAAGCACAGCAGGAACAGGAGGACAGTGACTTAGGTGACGAAAGTAGTGTGGTAGATGACCTACTTCTGGGTGAACCACCAGAGTTTGAGGACGAGCTCTACTTCCCTGACAACTAGGCTTTCAACTTGTTACTTTCTTTCTTCCTTATTTACTTTTATTATTTGAGTGTGTCTCTGTTTTTCTGGTTCCAATCACAACAAATCCATCATCACCGTCTTGTCTTTTTATTGCCGTATTGGAGTTGCAATGTGTGCATTTATTCAAGAAGTCCACTCCTCCGAGTCCTGCTCCATCCATCCTGACTCGCCCTAAATCCATTTCCCTCAAGCCAGACATTGGATGGAGAAAAGTACAAGAAATGTGTGCCTGCCTCGTCGAGTCCCTCCAAAAGAACATGACTATAGCTATCCTCCTTTCCGAGCCGAGAGGGACTGCCCCTTAAGGTGAGAACAGGTAATGATGAATGTGATGGCATGCATTGGACGCTGACTCTGAGTTATTGGTGTTTGTGTTGTTGTTGTTGTGCATGAAGTGTACTAGTATTTAATCTACACACTAAAACAAAGTGACTCAAGTCAATGTTTCCCTTCTTGTTGTTTAATAACAAATTGTACTTCTACTGCAGGGCGATCCATTGCATTTTTGAATATGGAATCTGGACTCACTCGGTACAACACTACAGACTGAGTTGGACACCATGATGACGATGATGACCACATACTCTATACTCTTCGCAGTCAGTCAGTAGGATCGGAGATGATTGATGGAATAACTCGGGCGTTTCATGAAGTGGCATAAAGGTAAACAAGTTAATCAACAACAACCACAGCAGACCTACATGTCTGTGACTGTGTAGTGGTGGAGTCGAGTCAGTGTAGTGGAGTGGTATGACTGACAGCGGTGCATTGATTTAGTTACTTAATTTGGAAAATGCTATGTTGCTGTATATGTGTGCTCTGTCTGGCTCAGTCAAAATCTAAGCTAACTGGAGTTTTGGTGGGTGCCGTGGGCATGCTCTGTCCTGTTGTTGTTGTAGCGTGGTTAATGCTGGAAACAGAGTAGACATGATTTAGCCATGCCGCCTCTGAAACTGTTCTTGTTGCACTGCTCCGTAATTTATGCATTTTTTTTCTCCTTGATTTTTCAATATCCCTTTGGGTTTTCCATCTACACTTACAGGCCGGCCTTTACCCTGTGCTATACTGGGAAAAACAACTCACACTTACCTTACCAATCCGCATCCGCCAGGCAGGCAGTGGGGCACCCAAGATTGACGGACGGAGCATCCATGGAAGGGAGGAGACCAAGAGGAATAACGAGATGCAACTTCCCAATTTGACCAGGATAATACAGTAACTTAGTATCATTCATCATCTTTTAATTAATTTGATTCATTTTTTCTCTTCAATCATTACGACTGTGTGTTGTTGTTTATTTGGTTTGCTCTTAGTCTTTGCTTATATCCCTACAGCTATTTTTTAATTTTCTTTGCTAGCTTTAAAAGGAAGCCCGGTACAACATAACATAAATAAAATGTATGTAATTTGGGTCTCTCTGAGGGCAGACAGGCAATGCAATTGCATAATAATAATTAATAATATACTGCTGCCCTGTGTCTACTAGTCTACTTAGTAGTAGTAGTACTACTTATCATTAACCACATCATGCATGCATTTCCTTTTTCTCCCTTAACAGATTTATGAATATGATGGTCGTCTGCCAAGATTGTGTGTTGTCCATGTGTAGTGTTTGTCTTTGTCAAACCTTTCCCTCAAATACCCCTTCCCAACCATTCATCAAACCCTAACCCTCTTTCCCCGGGCTGTGTGATTTATTGAGGTGTGACTAAATTAAATTTACACCAATAATTGATCACACACTTGCTGGGGCGGATGTGGTTCAAGCAAGTAAGCAACACTATTCAAGGCAGGTCAAGGATCTTCTAATTCTGCTCTAAGTATATAAATATATCGTCAGCCACACTGGCAACAGATTAGATTGCCCAGTGCCCACCCATGCTCAGTAGTATTCGCTATTCTCTTTTTTTTCCAGAGGAACATAATAATATTATTAACCCATTATTAATTATTAATTGCCGTCATGGATTTCATCCTTCCAGCACTAAAGGTTACGCTTGTCCACTTCATAGGTCGAGTCCACTACTTCAGTTTGTTGCAACTTGTACTAGGCTATCCCTGCCACCATTATGTTTTATTTTACTTTAGCATTAATAATATCAATATCATTCATCATCACTTTCTTCTTGTTTGGCAGTCTTCTTCTTGTGTAGTTACTACTTACTGTACTTCTACTACTCGTTCCCTAGTCTCCCTCAGGTGACTGACTTGTTTCATTTTCTTTTTTTGCAAATGCAACTGTCTACTACTGCTACCACCACCCACCATGGCACCTTAGGAAACCAAACCATCACCATACAGCCATTGCTTCGGCTAAACATCAATCACAGGTAAGAGAAGAAGTGTGGGGGAGTCAATAATGTATATCCTATGGAAATTAATTAATTCACACACCCACATCCTTCCGAGTACATACTACAAAGGGGTTTTAGTTGCAGAATGCATAGATTAGGAGGAGAGACTGACAGTAGTAGGACAAGTGAGGGTACTGCATCTATCTGTCTGTGTGTTACACTATTGGCAGATTTCAAAAACTGGCTGCGACACTGCAGCAAAAGGAGGAAACAACAACAAACAAGGTGACGTAAAAGAGTAACCACCCCCCCAGAAAAGATTTGCATTCTATCATATGTATTGGAAAACTATAAATTATTTATTACCCTAACAAATATAAACTATAAAAAAAAACACAACACCTGACCCACCCCTCTCCCTAACACCAACCAATGTCCAGTAAATTAAATAAATGTCCATGTCAGTTCAAGAAAAAGTAAACCCCAAGGTTCCCCAACTAGTCCCAACATCCCACCCACCAAAAAAAAGATTAAAAAAGGGGCAATAGTCAAAGAAGACTGAGGTCGGTGATGTGAAATGAGTCTGACCTCTAGCGGCGGGGGTGCTGACTAGTTTTCTTTAGGACCTCCTCCATCTGGGCCTCCAGGCGACCCACCCTGCAGAGCATGCGGCGCCGAAAGTTCCTGCAGGAACAACAGGGGTGTGCAGCAGTAGATGTTGGCAATGGTGCTGGCCGGCGGGTGGCTGCCAGACCACGGCGCCGTACCACCGGAGGCACGGGGGGCTGGCTGGGCCCCGGGGCATTAGAGGAAGAAGCTGCCATTTCCTCCTCCGCCAGGACAACCAGCTGGCGATATTCATCCCGGATGGTCTCCAGCTTCCTTTGCCGGGCCCTGGCCGCCAACTCCTGCCTAGTGGTTTGGGAAGGAGTAGCTATATCAAGAAAGGAAAAAAAAGAGAATTGTTGTAACCAATACTCTTAGCAAAACAGTAACACAAAATTAAATTACAGTCCACACATAAAAATTATAGTGGCACAGTAGTAGCAGTAGCACTAGCAGCTGTCGTATCCTCCTCTCCTCCTCACTTCCCTTCCTCTGCCCCTAAGATTTGGATGTGATGATTATACTTTCAGGCACTAAGTATGGAGTAGAATAGAAGTATTCTTTTTCTCTCTCTTGTTTAGCACAACTAATCTTGTAGGCATGCCAGCTCAGTCAGCTTGTGCCCTAGACAGACATACTCGTGTGGCAGTCTCGCAGACTCATGTACTTTACTACTATCTGCATGTGGGGTAGCTGTACTACACAATTATATATTTCCATTACAGCCATACTCTGTTAAATCAATGGCAAATGCTCAGACAATTTCAATTTCACCCTGACTGCACTACTGCAATAAGGCACATGATGATGGTTAATGATCACATGCTTATGGATGATGAGAAACGGCGGCACGACATCATGTCACTCATGTCATGTGATGATGATGACACACTGAGTAATTTATAAGTACTAGTTACCAATTACTATGCAGCCGATAGGCCACCCATGGCTGGCACAGGGAGGGGACTCAAGCGGATGTGGGCCTCGGAGTCGGAGGGAGGCGATTATGGGTAGGGTAAATATTTAGTCATGCACAATATATATGTTGCGCTTGCAAACTACTGTGAGTCAAGGGAGTATTCCATTCTGAAATACAAGTACAACCTCAAACCTTTGAATCAAAAACCTTGCAAAAAAACAGTCCTTGTTCTTCCCAGGGCTTTTTTTTTCATTTACATTCAGTGCATTGCTCTTCTAGCATTATTATTATTTTATTCGTAATTTTCTTCACCCTTGGCTTTGGTACTCTGGCACGGTTTAATTTTCTTTTACATTCTCTTCATCCAGTCTGACTCTGTTTTCACCTACTATGATACCATCCAGGCATCCATCCATCCAAACATGGCTATCATCATAAACCGGCTTTCACCGACAACAACAGACATTTTAGATAAATAACCAACCACCACCCATGCCATGCGTCCTTGCTTGCCTTAGAGTTTGACCCCTCAGACCCCCCCGGAGGATTCCTTTCACCCATACAGTTTCACCCACCCAGACAGGCATCCTTTCTGCTTTCTCTTTCACCTTTTCACCCATCCTTCAACTACCCATGCATCCTATTCCTATAATCTTCATCCGCCACCTATGTATCCCGGGGCCCCTTCCTTCACCCACGCATCCTTCTCTGCCAGTCATACATGTCGTCTGACTGTTTCTCTTCGTCATAAAACTGTCTTTTCTGAGTTGAAGATAGAATATGCCATTAGTTACTCAACCCCTGCTGCTAATGCTAATGTTTAAGTAAAGTCCAGGGTGTCTTCTTCAACTGTTCAGTGTTCTCACAAGCAACAACTTAGCCTCAGCAGAAGTACAGTGTACTACTAGTACTGAGTGTACACCCTTGCAGCAAGTGCATTCATCATTCTCAATAAGTAAGAAATATGACTTACCACCGTCCGTCACTGCTGCTGGCTCACCCCCTGTGGCTGCTGCATCCGCTCCCTCCGGAGTGTTATGGTGGCCCTCACCGCTGGCCCAGGCACTGGTGGTCGGTATGCCTGGAAAAAAATCCAATTTTTTAAGATGCCATATACGCCTCCCCTATTTATTTTTTTAATTAGCAAGATTGAAAATACATAATTAATAATACATATACACCACACACATCACTATCTACAATTCGGATACCAGTACAGTAGACAGTATGTCCTATCAAAAATAACTAAATAATATCCGGTTGGGCATTTTGTTGGTGGCAATTTTTGAAAAGCCTCTCAAGAAGAGGACAACTTATAGGACTGGACTCAGTGACTAGAGCTATGGTGCATCTAATTTTTTTAAATGAAGAGAGAGTGGCCAACTGGGCAGACATGAGGTCTCTCTTAGTTGGAAAATGGTGCCGTCCTCCTACTCCTCTCATATACTTCCTTCCAGCCATGGTGCACGGTAACAGTTGTTCAGTGTTCACCATCAATTGCTGCTACTAAAAAAAGTACTAGGCCTGGATTAGAAAAAGAAAAATACACCACTTTGGGGGGTCCTGCTCCTGTCCAACGTGAGTGACCACCATTACTGATTGAGCATGATGAGACAGTAAAAGAAACTAAAGCCTTCTCATCTCACAATTCACAAACCTGCGGCTATACCTTACTTGTCTTGGGCATGCAATCTGCAGTCTGCACAGCACATTAGTGCTACTAGTAGTAGTAAGGAGTCCTTACTAGTAAAAGTAGTAGCCTAGGCTAGGACCAATGGGTTCTCTGAGTCTTACAATACCACTACTAGGCAATCCACATAAGGGGAGAGAGAAAGCTCAGTGAAACCCAGAAGAAAGCAAGCCACAGACAGACTGTCTAATAGAGTCAGAGCAGAGGTTAGTCAGATGCAGTTTGATTTGATGAAAAAATAAAAACAGACACTAGAAGAAACAATGTTAGTAGTAATACTTAGTTAGTAGTAGGTAACGGTGGAGCAAAAACAAGAATTTAGAAGCAGATAGATTGAAGAGGATTTTGGAAAAATTAAAATTAGGAAATGGAAATAATAGAGCGGTAAAAGTTAGGGAAATATTAATATAAACACCAGGAGGACTTACTGGGGCCAGCAGCAGAGCCATCTGCGGCTGCGCCTGAGGCCGCTTCCTGCTGTTCCTGGGAGGCCCCTCCAGCTCCCGCACCCGCCGCACTGCCAGCTGCCCCAGTCTTCTTCTTGCCCCTGGATGCTTATCATGTAAAGTGACAAAAATTATTTGTGTTAAATATATAAATATAATTGCTCTAAAAATATTTTTAGACAGGAAACGACAATTGCAATAACATTGACCTATGCTAAATCAATCAGATCGACTTATTCGACTAGTAGTAGTCGACTAGTATGTATCGCAGTCGAGTACCATCCGATCATTATTATTCCACAGTTCAATTCCGATTCCTGAATCCTAAACATACCTAGCCCACCTATTCCTGACTTTGGAACGAATTGCAAAAAAATTATATTTGCATTTTGCTTCTAAGTTCAGATCTCATTCCCAATCATCTCTCAGACATTCTCTGTCTCAACTCCAACAACCCCCTTTGACGGGCCAATTACTAAGGGGCCGATTCCGATCTCGGTCGGAGGCGTACCCAACACCATTCGGTCGGGAAAAAAGCCATGCGAAAGCCTGTTTCCCGACCGATCCGTACAGCACACCGAACGAGTAAGTACGATGCGCACAACAGCAAAGAATCCGGCCGAGCCGTACTCACCCAAACCAGGTCCTGTTCCCCGACCGAGGCGAATCCGGAAACGCCGAATCGAGTCGCACGGAAGGAAAAATGCAGCCCCGTCCGGCCGGACAAGTATGATGCGCTTTCCGTACGCGCCGAACCCGTCGCTACGCACAGCACGTCAAAGCATCCGGGAGAGGCGCACATAAGCTCCGATTCGCGCCACAACACGATCCACGGCTCCGAGACGAACACGGCAGCGACGAGGACGACGCGAAGCGACGAGGACGAGGCGAAGCGACGAGGGCGACGCGAAGCAACGAGAAGGACGAACGACACGAACCAACCATGAATCCCTTCGTCCCGATCATACCAATATTCTACATTTACTACCGGAACAGGCACGGACGCGTACGGCGCAGAAGGTAAGCCAGACACCAACCACAAAACACATACAACACGTACACGACACATCACACACACACAGAGGGATGCAGAATATACTTGCAACAGCAGCACCATAGGGGCGGGATGCCCATCACCAATGCCACATATGCACACAGGGGCCTGAATGCGCACCACCACCCTCACCCAGGGGGGGCAGGATGCCTACCACTACTACCACCCTTAGCCAGGGGGGGCAGGATGCCTACCACCACTACCACCCTCACCCAGGGGGGCAGGATGCCTACCACTACGGGGGCAGGATGCCTACCACTACTACCACCCTCACCCAGGGGGGCAGGATGCCTACCACTACTACCACCCTCACCCAGGGGGGCAGGATGCCTACCACTACTACCACCCTTAGCCAGGGGGGCTGGATGCCTACCACTACTACCACCCTCACACAGGGGGGCAGGATGCCTACCACTACTACCACCCTCACCCAGGGGGGCAGGATGCCTACCACTACTACCACCCTCACCCAGGGGGGCAGGATGCCTACCACTACTACCACCCTCACCCAGGGGGGCAGGATGCCTACCACTACTACCACCCTTAGCCAGGGGGGCTGGATGCCTACCACTACTACCACCCTCACCCAGGGGGGCAGGATGCCTACCACTACTACCACCCTCACCCAGGGGGGCAGGATGCCTACCACTACTACCACCCTTAGCCAGGGGGGCTGGATGCCTACCACTACTACCACCCTCACCCAGGGGGGCAGGATGCCTACCACTACTACCACCCTCACCCAGGGGGGCAGGATGCCTACCACTACTACCACCCTTAGCCAGGGGGGCTGGATGCCTACCACTACTACCACCCTCACCCAGGGGGGCTGGATGCCTCACCACCACCCTTAGCCAGGGGGGCTGGATGCCTACCACTACTACCACCCTTAGCCAGGGGGGCAGGATGCCTACCACCACTACCACCCTCACCCAGGGGGGCAGGATGCCTACCACTACTACCACCCTCACCCAGGGGGGCAGGATGCCTACCACTACTACCACCCTCACCCAGGGGGGCTGGATGCCTACCACCACCCCTAGCCAGGGGTGCTGGATGCCTACCACTACTACCACCCTCACCCAGGGTGGGCTGGATGCCTACCACCACCCTTAGCCAGGGGGGCAGGATGCCTACCACTACTACCACCCTTAGCCAGGGGGCTGGATGCCTACCACTACTACCACCCTCAACCAGGGGGGCTGGATGCCTACCACTACTACCACCCTTAGCCAGGGGGGCAGGATGCCTACCACCACTACCACCCCCACTCATAGGATGGACAATGCATGACACAACCAGCACACCACAACCTAGGGAATGCAAGAAGAAGACATCCCCCAACACCATGACAAGCGTGTGTAGACTGTGTCAAATGCCTACAACACGGAACATGACTTTGAACATACAATGTGACCCCCTAGCACATGTGCCACACATATATGTGTGTGGCACCCACAATGCAAGCAGGCCATGACCATTGTGGCAATGTGGTCCAAACCCCCATCATCACAGTGACCAAAATGTAAGTGTGGGGTCCATAGCTGAAGCACACTTTGAACAATGTGGCAATGGGGTCCAAACCCCCATCATCACAGTGACCAAAAGGTAAGTGTGGGGTCCATAGCTGCAGCACATTTTGAACATTGTGGCAATGGGGTCCAAACCCCCATCATCACAGTGACCAAAAGGTAAGTGTGGGGTCCATAGCTGCAGCACATTTTGAACATTGTGGCAATGGGGTCCAAACCCCCATCATCACAGTGACCAAAAGGTAAGTGTGGGGTCCATAGCTGCAGCACATTTTGAACATTGTGGCAATGGGGTCCAAACCCCCATCATCACAGTGACCAAAAGGTAAATGTGGGGTCCATAGCTGCAGCACATTTTGAACATTGTGGCAATGGGGTCCAAACCCCCATCATCACAGTGACCAAAAGGTAAGTGTGGGGTCCATAGCTGAAGCACATTTTGAACATTGTGGCAATGGGGTCCAAACCCCCATCATCACAGTGACCAAAAGGTAAGTGTGGGGTCCATAGCTGAAGCACATTTTGAACATTGTGGCAATGGGGTCCAAACCCCCATCATCACAGTGACCAAAAGGTAAGTGTGGGGTCCATAGCTGAAGCACATTTTGAACATTGTGGCAATGGGGTCCAAACCCCCATCATCACAGTGACCAAAATGTAAGTGTGGGGTCCATAGCTGAAGCACATTTTGAACATTGTGGCAATGGGGTCCAAACCCCCATCATCACAGTGACCAAAAGGTAAGTGTTGACAAAGTAAGAGGTGCAACTGCCAAACTGCATGGATGATTCCTGGTCACAGAACAACAAACACATCAGTGGCAAAGTAGTGTATGTGTCCCATTGCAACATAAATTGGGGGAGCCAAATCCTGCAGTGCAAATAAGACATAACTTTGGCCATGTGCAGACAAACAACACCCATGGGGGCTGACACCGTCAACAATCATCAATGACACAATGACAGAAGTGACCATCCGAATGCAGACCCACATATTTGCACCAATGGGCACACACATGCAGATACCCTGTGGAGACTGCAGATGTGAGGTGAACAGATACCATACCATGACAGCAATGGGACACACAAACCATGATCATTGTGCTGACCGATGACCTAGGAGTCCCAGGGACAGCAGGGGAAACCCACCAAACTACATACAGCCAATGGCACACCCAAGATATGCCAATGCAGTGGTGCAGATGCACAAACACAAACAGGCAGACCCACCCTGCACATAATACACAACAGGTGAGGGTGGGGGTGCCAGTGTCCCCAGGCAACCACACAACACATGAGGAGACATGAATACCAATCATACAGATGTGCATACAGTGCCGCACAAAGGTAACTCATGGATCCAAATTCCCTATGTGGGCAAGCAGGCATTGTCAGATGAGAGGGAGCACAAATCACACATGTCACACAGGCACGTAGGGACAGCAACTGACACAGCAAGACACAGACACACCACAGCACCACCCCCAGGGCCCCCACAATGTGGTGACCCTGGGCTGCATTACAATCCCACTGTGATGACAAAGCTAAATGTGGTTCACACTGTGAACCACAGTCATGTGTACTGAGCAACTAACTACCATCACACCTACACAAGCACAAATCAAACAGCATGGCCAGTGAGCCAAGACCAACATGGAGGCAGGGGCCTAGCCGGGCAACAACTCTCATCTGCACACACTCAACACCACACCCCTCGACCTCCAACAATGTGCAGCAGTGAAGCACACATGCACTGGTGACATTGCACATGCACCCATGACTATTCCAGGGTGGTGGGTGGGAACCAAGGTGCAGAAACACATCACACATGGACACTCAACAAGACTCCTGAATGTCTGACACACTGCACACTACGCCGTACATGGACATGACGGCAATACCACACCAACCAATGGGATCACAGCCACAGTCACACACCAATGAAGAAGCCAAGGTCACCCACAAAGAACACACATAGACAACAACCAACATTGCAGCCCGGACCCTGAGGAGTGCCAGCAGTCACACACACAACGTGTCACAATCACTGAAAGATAACACAAACTGGAAATCACATGACAGGGGCAAACAACAAGTGCCAAGGGGAAACCTGACTGTGACCCAGCTGCGTCTGCACACAAACTCAGCCCTGACAGCAAGCACACCTATGGGTGACACCCTGATGACCAGTAATGTGCCATGCACCCACATCACAGAGAACCCAGGGAGAAGACTTTGGGGGAACATAGCTCAACTCAGCTAGCATCACAAACAGGTACAACACTAGGGATCACAGCATGCACAGCTAAACGGAAGTGAACACACAGACATGCACATACAACACACACCTTGGGCGCAGGCAATGTCACAGGAGTACACACTGCCATGAGGGGACTCCACTCCTGTGTGAGGAAAGCTGTGCCATATGTTGCCTCAGTAGGGCCCCACCATGTCAGCTGAGCACTTGGTCACACAATCAACAATTAGCACCAAATGAGGGCTCCCGTCACAACAGCCTGGTCATGGAAGTGCCAACGGAATCATCAGCACAGATCCAACACACTTGTATAGCAATGTTGCACTGACAACACAGATGAGTCCTTCCCCATTGATGCCCAAACCTGCATGTCCAGTGGAGATGGCCACATGGTCAGGGAAGTAGACGAATTGAACAATGGCAGGCACAACAGATGTGCAGGGGTGGAAGCCACAGATGTGAAATTGCCAATCTAAGTAGGAAATCCCATTGCCAAATACTGAACACATGACACCCTCAGATGCTGCTATGGATGACATGGATACACCACAGGATAGGACACATTCCCCCTGGACCACATGGGTTCCTGCACAGTAACACTTCATTATCATGAGACCAAATATCACCATCACTGCAGCAAGGGCATGGTTAGCATCATCAGCATCATGTACATCAGAAGCAAAAGCACTAGAGAACAGAAAGTTGCTTTATTCAGCATATGTGGCATTAAAAGTAGAAGTCCGGTAGAACATAAACAAAGGCCAATGGCCAGTCCATCAACAAAGTCACAAGTGGGTGACAGTGGCAGATGCCACCCTACACATGCCTGCACAAAACCAGGGACAATCCACTAGGAGGGGCAACCGGGGGGTAGGCCAGGCACCGCAGGGACAGGATCAGGGCTCACCAGGAGGAAGCAGGGAAGGGGTGTTGGGTGCTGGAGAGCCACTGACAACTGCAGTGGAGGTGTCTGACATGGTGTGTGCCGGCACAACTGGGGGCATGGCTCAGATGTTGTGGGTGCCGGCACGACTGCAGTGGACCCTGCAGATGGAGTGGACAGGTCCGCCACTGCAGTGCCCAAGTCAGACAGGGTGGTAGTGGACTCCACTGCAGTGCCTACCACCAGAGGAGGAGAATGGGGAACAGGCAAGGTGGGCTGGACAGAGGGGGAGGACACCCTCACCACATCAGTGGCACAGACAAGCGCAGCGGGGGGTGTGGTTCCGGGAGAGCAAGTGGCAGGGGGAGAAGGCCGGAGCCTCTTGGGGATGGTATATCTGTGGGTGGGGGAACCTGGGGCAGGGTGTGGTGGGGGCACCTGTGGAGTGGGGGCCTGAGGGATGGAGGAAGGAGACCTGGTGCTTGAGCTGCAGGGCGGCGGCGGGGTCTTGCTCTTAGCACACCGGGGGACTTGCGGGTGGGGGCCTCAGTCTGTCTGCGCCTGGGGGAGGGTGTCCGGGGGCGAGGGGCACTCTGCTCCATGTGGGGGGCTTCCTCTTCCCCCTGGATGCTGGGGCAGCTGGATCGGAGGGGAAGAGGCCGAGGTCACTGAGGAAGAGGCGCTGGGTCTTTGGGGTTGCAGGTGAGGCAAGGGAGGGTGCTTTGGAGGGAGAGGCAACTGAGGACTGCGCAGTGCCCGTGGATGCGTGTGTGTGTACCAGGGCCCCATCCCCTGTGAGTCTGGTTTCAGTCCCCTGACTGTGCGTGCGTGTGCGTTTAGTTTGTGGCGTGTGTGTCTGTGTGCTGGACGTGTGTGTGCTGGTGTGTGCCTGTGCCGGTGTGTGTGTGCTTGGGACGGGTAAGGTGCTGGGGAGTGTGGATGGAGCAGAGGCAGGAGGGGTGAGGGACTGTCTGAGGAGGGACACTGCTGCCGTCAGGGAGGAGTCCATGGACCTGTTGCCCCTCTGTAGGTCAGACATGCCCGATGAGATGCCCTCCATGAACGACACCAGCTGAGTCAACAGTGCGGTGTGCGCATGGAGGACACTCAGCATGGCTGTCTGCCCTACATGGAGCTGGTGAAGGAAGTACACAGACTCCTCACCAGGGCAGCAGGGGTCACAGGGGCAGGGGGTGCGGTGCCTGGCCCAAAGGAGACACGCTCCCGAACATGGGAGCCTCCACGTACCTGGGGAATGGGAGCCGATGGGAGGGCGGTGGTGGTGCTGGTGGTGGCGGGGACAGCAACACTAGCTGGGGTGTGGTGGCTGCTGACACCCGCCTCCACAATGGAGTCATCCTCCGAGTTGCTCTGGTCCTCAGCTGAGGTGGATGGTGCTGAGGACTCCTCGGTGTGGCTCCCCTCGCCCTCCGTGCCACTGGGTCCCTCCGACCACTCCTCGGCTGCTGACCCAGTCTGGCTCTCTGGCTCCTCCTGGTCCGTGGAGCTGTCCCCTTCCGTGGCCGTGGATGTATCTGCAAACAATGGGGAAACAGACAGACATCAGTCACCTGCACCAAACGCACACACCACTGTGAGCACAGCACATTACAGAGCAAGCCCTGGCATCATTAGTTGTACATTGCTAAAAGTGCCCTAACTGAACAGGAGAAGCCAATTGTCAGTCTGATGCCAAGCATGGCACTCACATCCCACATGGCCTTGCACCCATCTGTCTGGTGTCTGTTGGATTGCAACACCCCAGTGTGGACACATGCACCAAGTACACAGTAGTTGGACAGTGCAGAGGACACGGTGTGGCATGTGGACATGCACACATCACAGCTCTTGCCACTGAGTCAGTACAGGTTTCCGGATGAAAGGGATGCCCAGAGTCAAATAGGAAATGCATGTGATGCATACCAGCGACAGACACCATGATGCACCCATGTCCTGATAGCCAGCGCCACAATGGTGTGCATGTAGCACATGTCACTCCCCTGCAGGACCACCAATAAGTTGACACATGCCATGGCAGAGGCATGACTGCTAAGTCATACATCACTGTCTCAGTGATGTATGACTTGGCAGCCAGACAACAACACTATGCACTGTGTCACAATAGTAGATCATGGGGAATGCAAGTCCTGGAGCTGCACAAGTGCACATGTACATCCCCCACACAACACATCATCTTAACCCTCATCTGTCCAGGTCACACCTATTGGACATATGGGAGACCTGTGACACTACCCTCTGAACCTGAGCCCCTCACAATTTGCTGTGAATGGGGAACAGGTGCCTGAACTTCACATTCGCATACCCCAGTCTGCACGGGCAGCTGATCAAACACCTATGTGACACACAAGTATCGTCTCCTATGGTCACATCTCCAGGGGCATGCTGAGCCCCTACCAAGAAACACCCCAGCAGTCCTGGCAACTAATCCACAGCACACTGACACAGAGGCAGACACCTGAGGGGTCAAATCACTGTGCACAATGTGTCAGCTGATACACGGGAGTGGGAGTACAGAGTGCATTGCATGGCCTGGAGTAGGCATGACTGTCCTGCTCCACATGAATGAGGGATGTGCCCTGGACAGTGGATAGCTGGCTATGTATGTGTGACACACGTAATCTGCACACTCCTGGGGCCCAAACATTGTTCCCACCCGCTGCATGGGCGTGTGCCACATACCCCAGGCACATGTGGTGGCTCAGCTCAGCAAGTGGACCGCATATCAAAGCAACACGCAGATCACATGTCCAAACCCAGGCGTTGTGTGAACAATGGACCCACCCATGATGCCCACAACAGAGTTAGGGAAACAGATGCTGTCCCCCACCTTTAGTGAAGCAAACTGCAAGGACACAGTCCCAAGTGACACAATTCCCTGAATGTAAGGGCCACACCTGGGTATCAGATGAGCAGTGGGCAGTGCACAATAGAGGGACATGGCTCCTGGACAACATGACTGCTGCACTGTGGCAGTTGAACCAGGCCAGAGGAGGGCACAAAGCATGTAATACAGAGTTCACAGTGCAGTCTTTGACTCACCCCTCCTTGCTGCTGTCTGGCCTTCAGCTGCCCATCCAGGTCTGGAAACACCACCGCCAGGATCTGGAGCATGTGGGGGTCAGGGTCCGTGTTCCGCCCCTCCTGCGAGGAGGCGACAGCTTCAGCTGGACCCGTGCAATCCTCCGGGTCCAGCCCCGAAGGTCCTGCCACCTCTTCTGGCAGTTGCGGATCCGGCGCTTGTAGACCCCCACGGACCGGACGGCCCGGACGATGTCCTTCCAGATTTCCTGCTTCCGATGGGCATTAACCTGTCAGGATGACAAAGTGAAAAGGCCATTACCACACATGCAACATATCCGTGCATGACACAGTTGTATATACATGTCTCAATCACAGGGGCACATGATGTACACAGGCAGTGCAAAGCTGACCATGGACAGTTTGCCAGACGTCACTACATGGTATCATTGCATGGGAAGTAAAACCATGTTCAAATGCACTGTCACTGCACCATACCTGTCCAGTGCAAGTCACTACACACTATGGGGGTGACAACTACTCAGTGAGCCTGCTAGCCAGTGGCGTGCAGACTTTCAGCCTTGCTAGTCACACAAAATGCACATTCAGAAAGGCAGTGCACAGAACACTCACCTGCTCCCCTGGTGTCCCATACAGCTTGCTGTACTGTGGAAGTAGGCTGTCCAGCAGGGCCTGGTTCTCTTCAAGGCTGAAGGCTGGGGCTCTCTCCACAGTACGTGCCATTGCAGGGTCCAGAGGGGCAGAGACAGCAGCAGTGCAGTGGCAGATGTCGTCCTGGAGCATGTAGTGCAGGCAAGTGAGCTCTCAGGGGAACAGCCAGCAATATATATGTGCTGGAGAGGCAGATACTGTCCCTTGTGTCCAAAGTGATAGGTCCAAGTCGTTTGCATCTTCTGAATCTGGCCAATCCATGGAATAGCAGCACCAAAACACGCCCACAGCATCCTTCAAATCTTCAACTTCATGACATACATGATTTTGCAACATTGTTGTGGGTGACCAACTGAATTTACAGCAACCGACTCGTTCGAAATTCGAAAACGCGTCCGTTGCCAGGCAAGCCCATTGTCAATGGGTGCGCACCGATCGGTCCATTGCGGTACAACGCGCACAGGGGTACAACGCGTACCCGCACACATTGAATGCAATGGGCCGGCCGGAGGCACCGATCGGTCCATTGCAGTTCAACGCGCACAGGGGTACAACGCGTACCCGCACACATTGAATGCAATGGGCCGGCCGGAGGCACCGATCGGTCCATTGCAGTTCAACGCGCACAGGGGTACAACGCGTACCCGCACACATTGAATGCAATGGGCCGGCCGGAGGCACCGATCGGTCCATTGCAGTTCAACGCGCACAGGGGTACAACGCGTACCCGCACACATTGAATGCAATGGGCCGGCTGGAGGCACCGATCGGTCCATTGCAGTTCAACGCGCACAGGGGTACAACGCGTACCCGCACACATTGAATGCAATGGGCCGGCCGGAGGCACCGATCGGTCCATTGCAGTTCAACGCGCACAGGGGTACAACGCGTACCCGCACACATTGAATGCAATGGGCCGGCCGGAGGCACCGATCGGTCCATTGCAGTTCAACGCGCACAGGGGTACAACGCGTACCCGCACACATTGAATGCAATGGGCCGGCCGGAGGCACCGATCGGTCCATTGCAGTTCAACGCGCACAGGGGTACAACGCGTACCCGCACACATTGAATGCAATGGGCCGGCCGGAGGCACCGATCGGTCCATTGCAGTACAACGCGCACAGGGGTACAACGCGTACCCGCACACATTGAATGCAATGGGCCGGCCGGAGGCACCGATCGGTCCATTGCAGTACAACGCATCACTGTACATGTGACTGGCATATGTCAGCATGCCTGTCTCAGATGGACATATGCCAGCCACAGATAGCTCCCAGGGAGTGAGGGGCACACCTACATCACGACAGCCTGTCCAAACTTTATCATAAGGCATGTAAGGCTGCATTTCCTATTGTGTGTATGTTGGTGTACATGTTGTCCTGTGGGTGTCACCTGTGGGCAGCCACCCCCAGGCTGTGCACGTGTTCATGGGGACAGGATCCTGGGTGTTACGTGTACATGACCACTGTGATGTGCAACTGTTCATATCTGTGCATGTGCCATGGTCACATTTCACGGTGGTGTATGTGTATGTCATGTCACATACCCCGTGAGTCCCATGTGGGACGGTATGTTTGAGCCAGGGTGTCCCAGTGGCACAATAGTGATGGTCCTCCACAGTCTTTGTGCATGTAGTGTTTACAATGTCTCTGATTTCATGTGCACAATGGGAGACAGTCTCCACATCCACGTTGTGTGTGCATGGACTTTGATGTTGTGCGTGTGTGTGTCACAGACGTCCATGTCTGTCCTGCCGTGGCAAGTGGGGCCACTACCTGTGGGGGTCATGGTTGTTTTGCTGTGGTGTATACATGATACTCCATGTAATGCCAGTGTCCATGTGGCATTACAGGGTCCCTGGGAATGTACCTGTCGTTGAGCTGTGGTGCCTGGGGCACATCTGTCCTCACATGTCACTGTGGGGGGTTATTGTGACACGGCAGCAGGAGATGGGAACTGTGACACGGCCTCATGATATCCAATGGGCCAACCTGGGACTAATTGATGCCACCTGTTGGACCGTGTTGACAGATGTTGGCCATGTATGTACCATACATGTCCTTCCGGTACTGCACACTTCATGTAGTTGTGCCTCATAATGATGTATGTTGGGATCTTGAGTGTGTTCAATGCCGCATATGTGGGGTGACTGACAATCTTGCTTACTTCTCCTCTGCACTGCAGGGCTCCTGCTGTCCATCGACCATTCCCAGACCTGGCAACGATGGTGGAACGGGACAGCATCCGACGGTACCGCTTCACCAGGCAGCTGATTGAGGATTTGGCAGTGCAGTTGTCCCCACATTTGCAGCCTGGCCGGCCGTATCCTACAGCGCTGACCCCCAAGGTGAAGGTGATGGCAGCCCTACACTTCTTTGCCACTGGTACCTTCCAACATACTGTGGCGACTGCTGGTGGGATGTCACAGACCATGTTGAGCCGTGTGCTCCGCGATGTTTTGGCGGCAATGTTGCTCTTCCTGAACCGGTACATCTATTTCCCTAGACTGCGACGACTCACTGACGTGAAGAGTGACTTTTATGCCCTGGGGAGGATGCCGCATGTCATTGGCTCCATTGATGGGACACATGTGGCTTTGGTACCACCACAGGCCCAGGAGCAGGCCTACAGGAACCGCAAGCACTACCACTCGGTCAATGCACTGGTGGTGTGTCTTGCAGACATGACCATCACACACGTGTGTGCCCGTTTCCCTGGTTCAGCACACGATGCCTTTGTGATGAGGAGTAGTCGCATCCCCAGGATGATGGCACAGATGCAGAACCAGCGTGCCTGGCTTGTCGGTGTGTACTGACTTTGTGCCATTGTGTGTGATCTGATCTGGAGTATTCCGCCCACTTTTCCAAGTCAGCTAATGTGCACTTGTCTGTCCGTAGGTGACTCGGGATACCCCAACATGCCGTGGTTGCTGACACCCCTCAGGAACCCTGTGACACCAGCCCAGATGCGCTACAATGAGGCACATGGTCGGACCAGGAGAGTGATTGAGCGGACATTTGGTCTCCTGAAGAGCCGCTTCCGCTGCCTGGACAAGACCGGAGGGTCCCTCCCATATGCCCCTGCGAAAGTGTGCAAGATTATCATCGTCTGCTGCATGCTCCACAACCTGGCAGTGCGGAAGGAGTTGCCTCTCATCCAGGATGACAATGACCAACATCCGCCACCTGTGGAGGATCCTGGCCTGGACCACGATGCCAGTGACGATGATGATGATGATGATGATGGTGATGTCCGCACACAGCTCATCACCAACTTCTTTAGCTGAATGTGAGTATCCTGAGGTGTCATGTCAATGATGTGAGTTGGCATGATGTGTGGGTGGTGCTCTGGTGCTGTTGGAGTGTGTCCATGGGCTACTTGACTGGATGTGTGTTGCGATGTGTGCTAACAGGTGGGCTGTACTCCCCAACAGTGTTGACATGCTAACTTGGTTCTGGGTGGGTATCTTGTAACATGTATTGTGCATGAGTTTTGCTGTTCTGTCCTGTACTCCATTGCTTTTGACTGTGTGTCATTTCTGTCCTTCACAGGGTACTTTCAGATTCGTTTGGTCAACTGTGTCCACCGACGACGTGATTGCACATCCAGGCTGGTAGCTGTTGTGTCCCTACAGGTGATGTGCGCCACACCCATGGACTTCCTTCCGTCTACAGTTGTTGACTGTGTGCCCGCTGCCAGGTGGGATTACCTTGCATCTGTAGTGGTTACGGCATGTTGCAACTGTGTAATAAACCTGTGCTTCACTTTGTGATGTGCGTTGTCTGTGGTCACACATTTGACTGCCATTTGCTTACTGCACCTGTGGGCTACTTGACTACAACTGGGAATGGGTGTGGTGTCTGTGCATTGCACTGTCTTCCCTGGCAACATCAGTGTAGGCAATGAGTCAGATGGCCTAGGTGTGTATGTGTTGTGTAGCCCTGGTGGTGTGTCTCCCTCATGTGTGTCACGTTGCCTGTACTCACATGCCTGTGTTGTCCTTGCTGTTGCAGTTCGCATACACAGTGTAATTTTGCAGTTCATCATCCCCATAACAGCACCCACGTTGGAATCACGACAGAGGCAAGTATGGTGTATTAGTGTGTTTATTGTGATACATTTGTGTTAATAGTGCATAGGATGGGTAGTGCTGTACATAAATCTTGCAATCCCAAGTTCCTAGGTGAATTGAAAGTCCTGGTAGACAGGATCCCCAGTATCGGGGCCACAGTTGTCTGACACATTGGTCCAACTTGTACTCCCCATGCAATGTGTGGGAGTAGTGTTGCCGTCAACAGGGTGAACAGTCTGTGCACAAAGGTGAACATCCAGAACAGGTTCAGGCTTCCTGGGAGTTGCGCTTGGCCATCGGCCTCTCACTTTTCCCTCCTCGGACGACCCCTCTTCTTGGGGGGGGCCCTCAAGTACAGGCTGCTGCGGTGCAGGGGACTCTCCGCCAGAGTCCTCCTCCCTCCCTGTGGCAGTTGCAGTTTGTTCGGCACCAGATGTTGTTGGCACACAGGGAGGTGTGGACTGGTTGCTGTTCATCTGGCGGAGGCATTGTAAAATGTCCCTGTGCACCGCCGTCATCTCATGCAGTGCATCCCACTTGGACTCCACGCGTGACATGTGTGAGTCCACACGGGACATGTGTGACTCCACGTGGGACATGTGGGAGTCCAAGCGGGCATGATGGGCAGCCTGCTGCTGTTTCATGTCTCTGAGGAGCCCCACTACCTGGCTGAGGTCTCCGGTGCTGGACTGGTACGCATCAGCTATGCGTACCAGTTGTGGGCCATCATGCACACCAGCAACGTCTGCAAGCAGCGACCTTCTGTCTCCCACCCCTCCCACCACCCCTGCTGACATGTGCAGTGTGTGCAGTGGCACGCACAGATAACCCTGGTCCACCTTGGGGGTTGGTGGTGGTGGTGGTGTCCATGGCCCCAGGTTGGTCCAGGGTCCCTGTGCTGGTGTTGCTCCTTGTTCTGTCCATGTCGGCAGGGATGGTATTCGTGGTGACAGTCGTTGGAGGGGTGGGTGCAGGGGGTGCAGCTGGTGGTCCTGCTGGTGCTGCAGCTGGTGGTCCTGCTGGTGCTGCATGTTGACTTGCACCGGATGTGCCAGGTTGTTCTTCATCGTCCGAGGAGGACAGAGGCTGTACGACGCCAGTGAGCTCGGCATCCTCTTGAGCCTGGGACTGGGACTCCTCAGCGTCTGCTGCTGTGTCCCCATCATCACCTGTTTTTGGGAGACACAAACAATGTATGTTATGTTTCTGCAGGCATCAATGGTTGACACACATGACAGTTGTGACTGTGCCTCTGGGTGCGGGCCTGTACATTGCATTGTCCTAAGTCGTCACAGTCAGGGGTTGATATTGGTGTGGCACATTGTCCTGCATTATTTGGGCATTTCTATGTATTTTCTGGGGTGTGAACATGGTCTGCATTGGTTGTGTTTGGTTGACAGCCGGCCCTCCTTCCCACCCACCCAGCCAGTCAGTTATCCCACCATGGAACGTGCTTGCGTTGCAGGGAGTGTAAGTTGTCTCTCAGGATGTCACTCAGTGGTGTCCTGCTGTTTGTTGGTGCACATTTGCCAGCAGGGCCTTGTGCTCCCCACAGCAGTAGCCAGTGTCAGCCATCTTGTGAGTCCTTCTCCACTTCCTGTGATGTGAGCATGGTTCAGGGTGGTGTTGATGGGACAGTTGTGGGGGTGACCAATATCAGTGACTACGACTCCCATCATGCTATTGCCTCCACCCCCTTCCCAGCATGCCCATGCTTCCTTCCTTTTGACTCTGCTTCCCTGTGGGGTGGGCTGGCTGTGCTGACAGGATGGCTGGGAGTGTTGTCCTGGCAGTTGTTTGGCTAAAAGTCCCAAGAGTGTCCCTGTGCTTCACACAACATAACCCAGGGTGGTGGTTCTTTGTGGGATCTTGTGTTAGGATGGGGGGCATTGCATTCTACCAGGTGGGTTCTGTGGAGTTTGTGTTGGGGGGTGTGTGAGGGGAGGTGCTTGTGACTATGGTCAGTGCTGCAAGTCCCCCTTCCCACCCAGCTAGCCAGATATCCCACCATGGAACGTGCTTGCATTGCAGGGAGTGTAAGTTGTCTCTCAGGATGTCATTCAGTGGTGTCCTGCTGTTTGTTGGTGCACAGTTGCCGGCAGGGCCTTGTGCTCCCCACAGCAGTAGCCAGTGTCAGCCATCTTGTGAGTCCTTCTCCACTTCCTGTGATGTGAGCATGGTTCAGGGTGGTGTTGATGGGACAGTTGTGGGGGTGAGCTATGTCTGTGACTACGACTCCCATCATGCTATTGCCTCCACCCCACTTCCCAGCATTCCCATACTTACTTGCTTTTGTGGGGAGTTCAGTGTGTGTGGGTGTGAGAGCAATGGCAAGATGGCTGACAGTGGTGTCCTGCTGTTGGTTGGTGTGCAGTACCCAGCATGCCCTTGTGCTCCCCACGACACAGCAACAGTGTCAGACATCTTTGATGGGCCTTTCCACTCTCTGTGGGATGTGCATGCGTGAGTGTGAGCTTGCTGGGCCATGTGGTGGGGGATGTAGAGCTGTGACTACGACTCCCATCATGCTATTGCCTCCTCCCCCTTCCCAGCATGCCCATGCTTCCTTCCTTTGACTCTGCTTCCCTGTGGGGTGGGCTGGCTGTGCTGACAGGATGGCTGGGAGTGTTGTCCTGGCAGTTGTTTGGCTAGAGGTCCCAAGAGTGTCCCTGTGCTTCACACAACATAACCCAGGGTGGTGGTTCTTTGTGGGATCTTGTGTTAGGATGGGGGGCATTGCATTCTACCAGGTGGGTTCTGTGGAGTTTGTGTTGGGGGGTGTGAGGGGAGGTGCTTGTGACTATGGTCAGTGCTGCAAGTCCCCCTTCCCACCCAGCTAGCCAGATATCCCACCATGGAACGTGCTTGCATTGCAGGGAGTGTAAGTTGTCTCTCAGGATGTCATTCAGTGGTGTCCTGCTGTTTGTTGGTGCACAGTTGCCAGCAGGGCCTTGTGCTCCCCACAGCAGTAGCCAGTGTCAGCCATCTTGTGAGTCCTTCTCCACTTCCTGTGATGTGAGCATGGTTCAGGGTGGTGTTGATGGGACAGTTGTGGGGGTGAGCTATGTCTGTGACTACGACTCCCATCATGCTATTGCCTCCACCCCACTTCCCAGCATTCCCATACTTAATTGCTTTTGTGGGGAGTTCAGTGTGTGTGGGTGTGAGAGCAATGGCAAGATGGCTGACAGTGGTGTCCGGCTGTTGGTTGGTGTGCAGTACCCAGCATGCCCTTGTGCTCCCCACGACACAGCAACAGTGTCAGACATCTTTGATGGGCCTTTCCACTCTCTGTGGGATGTGCATGCGTGAGTGTGAGCTTGCTGGGCCATGTGGTGGGGGATGTAGAGCTGTGACTACGACTCCCATCATGCTATTGCCTCCTCCCCCTTCCCAGCATGCCCATGCTTCCTTCCTTTTGACTCTGCTTCCCTGTGGGGTGGGCTGGCTGTGCTGACAGGATGGCTGGGAGTGTTGTCCTGGCAGTTGTTTGGCTAGAGGTCCCAAGAGTGTCCCTGTGCTTCACACAACATAACCCAGGGTGGTGGTTCTTTGTGGGATCTTGTGTTAGGATGGGGGCATTGCATTCTACCAGGTGGGTTCTGTGGAGTTTGTGTTGGGGGTTTGAGGGGAGGTGCTTGTGACTATGGACAGTGCTGCAAGTCCTCCTTCCCACCCAGCTAGCCAGATATCCCACCATGGAACGTGCTTGCATTGCAGGGAGTGTAAGTTGTTTCTCAGGATGTCAGTCAGTGGTGTCCTGCTGTTTATTGGTGCACAGTTGCCAGCAGGGCCTTGTGCTCCCCACAGCAGTAGCCAGTGTCAGCCATCTTGTGAGTCCTTCTCCACTTCCTGTGATGTGAGCATGGTTCATGGTGGTGTTGATGGGACAGTTGTGGGGGGCAATATGTGTGACTGCGACTCCCATCATGCTATTGGCTACACTGACTTGGCCAGCATACACAGAATTCCTTCCTTTGAGTGGTCTTCACTGTGTGTTGGTGTTGTTGTGGTGGCTACATGTGTGGATGTGTTTGTTAGTTCTATTTGTGCCACTGCCTAGCTGTAGTTGTAGTTGTGTTTGTACATGTGTTGGCACAGTTGGATGTGACTTTTTTGATGGCATGTGTTGTGTTTATCTGACTCACATACACATTTTGGGATGATTCTGTTCTGGTTGCTGTGTAATTGCTATGAGTGCATGGTTTGACTCTCCCTTGACAGTGATGTGTGTGTTTTGTGGCAGTATATTGTGTACATTTGTTGTGTACTCACCAGGCTCTGGGATGTCCTCTAGTCCATATACGCTCACTGGCGGAAGGATGGCCCGCACCTTCTCCTCCCAGGGCCTGAGGTATATTGGCTTGGCAGGAGGGCCACTGCCGGTGTATTGGCTGTTGATGTAGTCTTTCTTCAGCATGTCCCGTACCCTCCTGCGCACGTCATACCACCTGTTCTGGATGTCGCTCTTTGTGCGCCGACATGGTGATTGTGCGTTCACCCTGTTGATGATCCTCTCCCACATCTTGGTTTTCTGCGACATGGGGGTCTGTTGGACCAGTGTGCCAAACAGCTGTGGCTCCACCCTGAGGATCTCGTCTACCATGACTTCCAATTCACTATCTAGGAACTTGGGATTCTTCTTGGGGGCATGGTGATGGGTGGTGATGGTGAGTGATGTGTGTGTTGGTGTGCAGGTGAGGGTGTGTGAGTGTGTGTTTTGCTGGGTGTATGTGAGGTAGGTATTTGTTGGTGTGCTGATGGTGTGTGGCTTGTGTGAGGGATGAGCTGTGGGTGTGTGGTTGCTTTCTCTTGGGTGCTGGCAGTGGAATGGCATTTGCAAAGGATCATGGTTGTGATTTGTGTCCTTTATATAGGTGGAGTTGTGGGTGTGTCTTTGTTCTCTGTCCCCACCCCCCCAGTATTTATTGGCTTGGTAATTGCTTGTTTGGCCTTTTTTTGGGTGATTTTTCCTTTGTGCTGTTTGTGTATGTTGGAAACGTTCTTGTGACCTAGTCGGACCCTGCATTAGTCTCGTACGGTGTTCTCCGTTTCGTTCACGCTGTGTTTGTGCAGTTTTCTATGCTGCGTACGCGTCGGTCGCGGTGTTTTGTGTTGCTTCGGCTCGGTTTTGTATGCGTGTCGGTCGTACGGCTTGTCCTCCGTCCGACTCGCTCGTGGTTTTCGCGCCTTGCATCGTACTTTGCGGTTTGGAGTTCGCGTGTACGTTTCGGTCGGATTTGTTCCGGGTGCGTGTCGGTCGGTTGGATTCGCGTGTTTTTCCGGCCGGATTGCTGTTTTCCGTGCGGCTCGGTCGGTCGACTTGGTTTCGCTACGTGTCGGTCGGATTTTTCGCGCCTTGCATCGTACTTGGCGTGTCGTGCGCCACGGGTACGTGTCGGTCGGTATTATTTCCGGATCCGAGTCGGTCGGTGCTTTTTCCGGCCCGAATCGGAATCGACCCCTAAGTCTGCATTTATTCTTCTTAATGCATAGATGGACGCATGCATAATTGCAGCATACATCAAATTGGTTGGTTGCTATTATTCACTCACTATAAGAACTACAAAAAGTTCTACTAGGAGTAGGACTGAAGTCATGTGAGAGCCTGAGGACGCGTCACTCACGAGTCACGACGCAGGCTGCTAAATTACCAAATAATACTAACTAACTAACTACTACCACTATCTTAGTGACAGGAGGAGACAGGACAGCCTGACAGGACAAAGGAAAGGACTGGGGTCTTTCCTATGTGGATTAAATACCTACCTAATTTAAATTCTCTAACCTCTCTTACATAACCAGCCCAAGTGAGCGCAAAGTTGCAAACAAGTACAACGATTAGTTAGTAGCGCCGAGCACCTGTCTGGAAGTAACAATCACATAATATAACACTTTTAAACATAGGTTACCTTACCTTCATGTAAGCACAGCAGCAGCAGCATGTTAGCTATTTGCGAAAAAAATAATATTCGCAATCGCAATAAATAACAGTCAGAACAGAAGAACACAAAATAGTAATATAAATAAATAGCTACTCACCAAGCCCCGGGTCCTCAACACCTAGCAGGTCATGCTCCCGGTCCAGGATATCGGACGACCGGTGCGTCAATTGGTTATGGGTGCGCCGGACCCCAGAGCAGCGAAACACTGCCCGGCGCACCCTTGCCCACCGCCGGTGACGCTCCCGGAACCCGTACCTGGCCGCCTGCTTCCAGGGTTAAGGGGAGGAGCGCTGAATAAAAAAAACCAGTGCAGCCACCTCCGTCTCACTAAATAAGGCCCGTGCCTGCACCCCATGTGGGCGCCGTGGCTCTCACTGCGAGCACTCCTAGTCTTCTGACTCTTCTTTCCCTGGCCCTTTGCCATGGTTCTGGGTAGGCGGAGGCAGAGGCGGAAAAGAAAAGGTAGGAACTAAGAAAGTAAGTAAAAGAAATGAAAAAAGCAAGTAATAGAAAAAGAGTGAAAAACGAAGTAAAAATACTAAAAAGTAGGAAAAATGCAAAATATACAATCAGGAATAGAGAGGGATAGATAATAAATAAAAAGATTAAAAAAAGATTCTAGAAGCAAAGGATTGGAAAGATATAGGGAGGATAGAAAAACAGGCCCAGAACCATAGCAAAAAGTGAAAAACAAGATGGCCGCGCCCATTGGCGACCGCGTGGGTGAAGTTCGAGCGATATTTCCCCGAGCACGCAAAAGCGTCCCCGAACACGTAATACGCGTTCCCGAACAGGAAAAACGCATCGCGAACAGGCAGAACAAGCAACTCCGTGCGCTTGCGAAAATTTGCGTAGCTCGCTGAGGTTTTCTGCGGCCTCGCGGAATTCCGCGTAGCGCGACTACGCGAACTTCGCCCAGGGTTAGTTTTCACTGAAAAGCTTGTGTACAGGATTCCATAAAATACCAGTCTGCCTAGTTTAGTGGTCGAGTGAAAACATTCCCATTAACATTAGTACTAATCCTGTTTCTTTAATGTGTTTCAGTTTTTATTTCCCACATGGCCTAACTGTTGTTGAGGATGGCAATTACTGGGTCACCAACATGGCTCTGCAGGTAGATTAATTTCCTTCTCTACGGACCTGGCAAAGACAGAGGAACTCACAGGGGAGCCAGTGGGAGAAGGGATTAGCACATGAAGCCAGCAATGTAAAACTCAGACTGTATTAGTACACACATGACCAGCAGTAGAAAAGACTACCTTTGGGTTGCAAGAATGATAGTAGAATGAACATCTAAAATCCTGTAGCAATGGAGGCCAATCATAGTGTTGCTGGTGCTGAAACAAGATGAAATAATTAAAAGGGAGTGGGATCTGTTGTCCCAGTGCATAAGAAACTCAAAAGAACAAGAAGAAATGTAGTAGTGTAAATATAATGATAAATGAGCATTCAGAAACATTGTGCTGCCCTGTACTGGCCACAGACACCACTACTGTATATCTCTTATCTGATATCAACAAGGGGGCGCATTGCCCTCCTCCCCTGGCTGATTTTGACCCAGTAACCCCATCCCTGGGGCCCAGCCATAAACAAATCATGGAGGGGGCTACACACCCCCCCTCCTTGGGCTGATTTCAGCCCCTGGTACCCATCCCCCGGGGCTCAGCCATATCACCTGGGTGCCCTGGGCACTCAGTGTGCATGATGGGGACCGCAGGGGGAGCCTC
The DNA here is from genome assembly GCA_963921515.1 of Calotriton arnoldi. NCBI lineage: Eukaryota > Metazoa > Chordata > Amphibia > Caudata > Salamandridae > Calotriton > Calotriton arnoldi. The sequence continues at coordinate 78,391 of CAWUFW010011939.1, forward strand.
AAGGCCCACGTGGTCACAGCCAGCTCCCCACCTCCTGCGGGAGCTGGCATTGCTATTGCACACAGGGAACTGCTGAAAATGCAGCTTCCCGTGTTTAAGAGCAAAAGTTTAATCTTTTTCCCTGCCTGCATGCATGTCTGCGGGCAGGGAAAGAGATGAAACGTCCACTTCCAGCGGGCGGGAGCACTTTGACAGCTATATATATATATATATATATATATATATATATATATACTGCTCAGGGGTTACCCGTCCGGAGAGAAGCACTCTCGTGCAAAACCAGTGAAATTCACCAGTTATAGTTACCTGAGTTAACTATAACTTATGCCCCAATGCACTGCTTATGACCTCACTTATTACATCACTCATGACATGGTCAATGACATCACTAATGACATCACTGATGACATCTCAAATGACATCACCAATGACATCACTTATGACATCATCACGTGGGTACAAGTGTTTTTAAGAGCTTATAGGTGTTAAACATATATATGAAAACCTACTACAAAACTTAAATTAGTATACTAGGTGCACTACTACTGTGTGATACTACTTCTACCATATATTAAGTGAGTGGCTGTGTGACTATATATATATCCTTGTTTGTATGGGTGTGTAAGTGGTTGTATGGGTGTATAAATCGGTGTGTGAGTAGCTGTGTGGGTGAGTGAGATGCTGTGTGAGTGACGGTATTGGTGAGCGAGTGGATGTGTCTGTAGCTGTATGGGTGCAAGTATCTGTGCAAATAGCTCTATGGGTGAGTGAGCGGATGTGGGAGAGCGTTTATGGATGTGTGAATGGGTATGTATGTGGTTGTGTGTGTATGTGAGTGAGTGTGTGAATGCTTGTACGGGTGAGTGAGTAGCTGTGTTGAGAGGCTGTATGGGTGAGTGAGTGGGTGTGTGAGTGACTGTTTAGTGAAATAAGTGGATGTGTGAGTAGCTGTATGGGTGAGTGTGTGACTATGTGAGTGGATGTAAAGGGGAGTGCCTGGTTATATGAGAGGTTGTATGGGTACATGAATGCTTGTGTGAGTGGCTGTATGAGTGAGTGAATGGGTGTGTGAGTGCCTCTATGGAGGAGTGAGTGGGTATGTGAATACTGATATGGGTCTGTGAATGGGAATGTGAGGGGTTGTGTTGGAGAGGGCATACAAGAGGTTGTATGGGGGTTTGAGTGAGTGTGTGAGTGGTTCTGAGGATGATGTCATCAGTGATGTCATCAGTGAAGTCATTTGGGATATCATCAGTGATGTCACTGACCATGTCATGAGTGATATAATATGTGAGGTCATAAGCAGAGCATTGCTGGGGCATAAGTTATAGTTAGCTCAGGTAACTATAACTGCTGAATTTCATTGGTTTTATACGAGTGAAATCTGAGCCTAACTATATCTCTGTAACCTTTGTTTTTTTCCAGTGAATTTCAAAGGTTTTTAAATTCTATTTCCTAACTATAATGACCCTGTAATCTTTGGGTTTTTTAGGCGAATTTCAAAGTTTTTTCAAATTCTATTTCCTAACTATGACATCCCTGTAACCTTTGGTGAATTTCTATGTTTTTTAACTAGTAGTCATGTTTGTAGAGTGGTGGAGAAAGGGGGTGGGGCCTCCAACCAGATCTCAGGAATCCTGCTGTATCGAACTTAATGGAGGTAACAGGAGGGCTTCTGTGCCACCAATAACTCTTAGCATCCAAGAGGACATAATCCCCCAACCAGCAGTGCACCAGGAGGCGTGTTTGCAGAGTGGTGGAGAAAGGTGACATGGCCTCCGAAGACCTCTCAGCAATTCCAATGTGTGGGACTTGCTGGAGGTAACAGGAGGGCTTGTTGGCCCCCAAGGACACTCTAGAGCAGAGGTCTTCAATCTGTGGGGCGCAACCCCCAGGGGGGCCGTGGAGTCCTGGGAAGGGGGTCGCGCATTCCTCAGCCTCACTTGAGCTTAGAATCCAAAACATTTGCTTTTGTTTTGGAAAAAGGGAATTGAGTCTCCTGTGCTGTGAAAAGCTTTCGTGCGAGGGTGCCGCTTGCCTGAATGAAATGCAAATGTGTGCTATTAGTTCATCTGCTAGTGTAAAGGGTGCTTGGGTGCTGTAATTGATCGTATCACTTCAAGCTTTGTGATGACAAAGATTTGGGGGCATATTAGCAAGACCCACGTTAAAATTATCGCCGTTTTAGCGGCAGGAAACTGCCGCTAAAACGGCGATAATGGGCTTGCTAATATGCGTTATAGAATTCCAATAGAAGCCCAGGTTAGATGTCCTGCATATCTAACCTGGGCTTCTATTGAATTCTATAACGCATATTAGCAAGCCCATTATCGCCGCTTTAGCGGCAGTTTCCTGCCGCTAAAACGGCGATAATTTTAACGTGGGTCTTGCTAATATGCCCCTTGGTTTTTAAGTGGTAGTGGAAAGAGCTAACAACCGGGCTGTGAAGGGCGTGCTTTTAATCACTACATATGCTCTAGTATTACTAAAATCTACATTTTGGAAGCACCATTTTATCTTAAAACTAGTTTCACATTTTGTAGCAGTCTATCTTATACTGTGTGTAATTGAAGTATAAAATAATGGCTTACATATTCACAGTGTTTTCTGTCAAAGGATGTGACCTCGTAGCACTAAAAATACACAAGTCACTATTCTACACTGCACCAACCAAGATTTAATTCTGTGGCTCCCTGGTTACACACAGACCTCTGTAGTGCATTAGCTAACAGTGGTTTCATAATGTACTACAGTGCCTTTACCACTGAGTAACAACTTTTTCAAATTTATTTTCCGTTGAAACTACCCATTATTTTATATGTAGCTACCTGATGGTGAAAGAGCTAAAAAAATGTACAGAATATTTTGGGGCCTATTTATGAGAGGCATGCGCTGCCAGAGCATCACTCTTTTTTTGATGCTCCAGCGGTGCAAGCGTCTCAACCATACCTATAAGGTGGCGCAAAGTCACTCTGCATGGCCTCATAGATCTGGAGTAAGACAAAGCAGCGCAAGTCACTGTATTGCCTTACTCTGTGTCAAGGAGGCATTGCATGGAGGTTCCCACGCAACACCCATGGATTTTGTTGCTGCCCCAGATTTACAAAATCACGTACACCTGGTGCAGCGCCAAAACCTTACACCTTCCCAGCAGAGGCGTAATGAGGAGAAATGTTTTCATTTCTCCTCGTTGTTTTCCTCTTTTCATGTGTGCTGCATTCTCCAGCTCACATAGAAAGAGGAAAACTCCTCTCAGGATTGTTTTTGTGAAGGAAGGTGCCCCTTCCTGCACAAAAACAACTCTGCCTATGTTGGGGCTAGGCAGCAATTTGTGCGCCAATGCAAGGGTAAAGGACAGAAATGTACCGTATTTCATAAATATGGTGCATTCCTGCCCTTTCACATTGGCATAGCAGCACAGCAAGAAGACTTGAGGCGCTGCCCTACGCCAATTCCTCATAAATGAGGCCCTTTGTTACTAGCTACACCTTTGACTACGCCAACTGACCTTTGGTTTTCTAAACACTGTTTAATATTATTTCCCCGCCATAAATATGATTTGCTGTAGGAATTGGGGGCGTTTATGGTTGTCGATAGTTGACGACGATGAGGAGTACCATTTTCAAGAAAAGTTTGTCAAGAGGGGGTCTTGACACCTAACAAATTTTGGTAAGGGGGTCTCGGCATCAAAAAGTTTGAAGACCTCTGCTCTAGAGCCAACGGGACTTCATCCCCCCACCAACAGTGTGCCATGAGGCACGTTTGCAGAGTGGTGGAGAAGGGGTGCTTGGCTTCCGAAGTCCTCTCAGCAATTGCACTCTGTGGGACTTACTGGAGGTAACAGGAGGACTTGTTGGCCCCCAAGGACAGTCTAGAGCTAAGGGGACTTCATTCCCCAACCAGCAGTGTGCCAGGAGGCATGTTTGCAGAGTGGTGGAGAAAGGGGGCATGGCCTCCAAAGTCCTCTCATTAATTGTGCTCTGTGGGACTTACTGGAGGTATGATGAAGGCTTGTTGGCCTTCAAGGACACTCTAGAGCAAAGGGGACTTCATCCCCCAACCAGCAGTGCACCAGGAGGCGCGTTTGCAGTGTGGTGGAGAAAGGGGGCATGGCATCCGACAACCTCTCAGCAATCCTGCTGTGTGGGACTTACTGGAGGTAATAGGAAGGGTAGTTGGCCCACAAGGATCCTCAAGAGTCAAGTGGACTTCATTACCCATCCAGCAGTGCAACAGGAGGCACGTTTTCAGAGTGGTGGAGAAAGGGGGTGTGGCCTCCAAAGTCCTCTTAGCAATCCTGCCGTTTGGGACTTACTGGAGGTAACAGGAGGGCTTGTTGGCCCCTAAGGACTCTCTGCAGCCAAGGGGACTTGATCCCCTAGCCAGTTGTGTACCAGGAGGCACATTTGGAGAGTGGTGGTCAAAGGGGGTGGGGCTTCAGCGAATTGCATGCCATTTTTATTATCATTTTAAAAACAATTATTATGGGAGTGGAGCCTCGTGGCCCCCCTCCCCTAGGCCGTTTCTGGCCCCGGGGATCCCATAAACTGGGGCCAGGCCTTTTGTCAATGGGGATGGGGGGCCAATCGGCCCAGGGACCCCATCCCCAGGGCCCGACATCTTTTAAAAAAAAAATTAACATTAAAGGGAGGGGAGCCAAGTAGCCCCCCCTTTAATGTTCCTTTAATAATCCCCTGCCATGCCGATTTTGGCCTCTGGGACCTCATCCCCCAGGCTGGGCCTCACTTGTTGGTGCCCTGGTCTCACCCAGGGCACCCACTCACCACAGATGGGGACTGTGGGGGGGCCTGAAGGCCCCCCTCACATATTATCACAATGCCCCCAGGACCTGGCCTACCCGGAGGCCATTAACTGACACAAAGCGCAAGAGCCCCTGCTTTGTGTTTTTTAAAAATAATGTTCAGCTGGATCCGCGGATCCTGTCAATTTCTTTAAAAAAAAAATGCTTTTTTTGATACTGCGGGGTCCCTGTGGGGACCCCCCAAGAGGCCTAAGAGGTCAGGATGGATCTACCCTGCCCCCTTTTCTGCTTTTTTTACATTTTTTTTCGGTGACTCAGCTCAAGACAAGTTACAAAATGGCTGACAACAATTCCTGGTTTGAAGTGTTGGCAACCAATCATATCTCAGCACGAGATCCGGAGGAGTCGCGGATCCTCCGCGTCCCCAGATATACAACTGGAAATTTCTTTAAATTTCTTCACAACCACTAAACAGATTTACACCAATTCACAAAAAGTTTGCTTTTTGGACCAACAGATACCTTTCTTGGTGTAATTTTGTTCAGCAGTTCGGGCTGTAGCCTTTGTCTAAAGTTCCTATTGAAATTAACATGGGGAAAATGCGTTTTTGGACCCCCCCTTTTTCTCTTTCCCTGCTTGACATATCACCCCGAAGCTTTCAAGACAGAAGCTGAAGTGAGCGAGGAACTAGTTTTTAAAAGTTTGAGAGGATTCGTCAAACGACACCAAAGTTATTGGCAAATGAAAAGCTCTCTTCCTATGGAAACTACATCCTAACTATAACTCCCTACTAGCGACCGCCAGTAGGTAGTTATAGTTAGGATGTAGTTTCCATAGGAAAAGTGTTTTTTGACTTGGCTATATCTTTGGCACAGTTTGACAAATCTTCACAAAATTTTGCAAAAAAGTGTGCTGGTACTTTTTGTTGTGCGTTGAAAGATTTGGGATAATCTGTCAAGCAGGGGCTGAGAGAAAGGGAAGGGTCAAAAAAGTGTGTTTCCCATGTTAATTTCCATAGAGTCTTTGAACACGCCTGCAGCCCAAACCACCAGATGGAATTGCACCGAATTTGGCAAAAAGGTAGATTTTGGTTTGCAGATCACACTTTCAGTTATCTGGTGTAAATCTGTTCAGTAGTTGTTGAGAAATTTAAGGAAATCCAGATTTGTTTATCTGTGAATGCGGCTAATTCGCGACGATTTCACAATTAATCATGAATGCGCATGCCAACAGGAATGCTGTGATTTGCTGGCTGTAACTCGAGCATAAAGTTGCGGCTGCCATTTAACCTCATCAGAGTAGTTCCGGGACTCAAGTGAAATGGCAGAAACTGGCATTAGGGATCAGGTTGGATGTGCCCTGACCCCACGGCTGGAATATAGGTCTGATTGAGGAATCTCTATTAGTATAATATGCCAAAAAACAGGGTTTTTTTTCCACTCGCGATATTTGAGAATTCTCTGCGACTGTCAGCGCAGCACCCCGTGTAATGTTGTAACAAACTGGTGGATTAATGTTGCGACAAAGTCATGAGTATCATTCAAAAAATATGCTATGCACCCACCCTCAGTGAAGTCTCACTTAGGCACTCACACACCCACTCAGCCACCCACTCTGAGACTGATGCTCCCACTGAAAGATGCACTCAGATACTCATGAACCCACTCACAGACCTACTCAGACACTTATACACCCAGTTACAGATCTACTCACACACTCACTCACAAAGCCACTCTGAGACTCATGTGTCTACTTACAGACCCAGCGACTCAGACATCCACTCACAGACCCCCTCACACACTGATACATCCACTCACAGACCCAGTCATACACTCACACACCCACTCACAGACCCACTCAGAAGCTTATGCACCCAGTCAAAGACTCACTCAGACTCCTACTCACAGACCCAGAGACTCATGGATTCATTCACAGACCTACTTTATGCTCACATACCTAGTTACAGACCCACTCTGACACTCACACACTGACTCACAGACCCACTCTGAGACTCATGCACCCACTTACAGACCGTCAGAGAATCAGATACCCACTGAAAGACCCACTCAGACACTAATGCACTGGGAGATTCTTAATACTGGAACACTGGTAATACCTAAACCGAGATTTGCTCTTAAACGTACTAATAACCTTAAGGACATGTTAGTACACACAAGACCCAAGAAGAATAATATCTCTAACCAGAGACAATTGTGGGATCTCCCCCCTGTCATAGGGCATTATCCATGCGGATCATGTACCGTCTGTCCACATACCAAACAAACTAAAAAACTGGAACTATCTGACACTTTCACTTGGACGATCAAGTGAAAGTGTATTTGTTGACATGCCCATGTGACAAAAGATATATTGGTATGACCATGAGAGCCGTGAAAACCAGAATAACCGAACATAAGAGTAGCATTCGTTGCCTTAAGACAAACACGAAACTATATACCCACTTTACAGAACTGAGACACTCCCCAGAAAGCCTACGCTGGGTTGTCCTTGAAGCACATCAACAAATCACACACACAGCTCTGTTCAGGATTGAACAAAGATGGGTGCTTCGTTTGGACTCAGCCAAAGGGGGCCTTAATGATGAGATCCCTTGGAGTACCATTAATTGAAACATGATTCTTATCAGCAATATGCAATAGGAGTATAATACATATTAAGAGATGGCCATTTACTACTAAACCACTCATCACTAGGTATTACTAACAGTAATCCTCATATGATCCTTTATGAGGGACCTATGTATTACCAATGTTTTCCACACCATCCTCTTATACCTCCACGGAGTATCATAGCTAAAGGCACTTACCTTATCATGGCCACCATCAAGGAACTAGTCACCTATAAGATGGCCGCCATTGACGAGAGAACCATTACTTAGATGGCCAACATTCAGTTGCTCTTTTTCGACCTTTTAGCAACTAATGCGTTACTGCTACTATATTCATATTTTGTCAACACACTTTAACCTTAGGAAATCCTACAAGCATTCGCAACACCTACTCATATTTTCTATAGGTGTAAAGTCTAGGCCCCCTCTCTATTCTCACTTTCAACCTAGATCACCGAGGTTTGAGAAATAATACCCCCTGAGGAATTCCTATTCCCATTTGCCAATTCTCCTCACTCTTCTATGTTCTATTGTTATATTGTTTATGTTTTTAGACTGAATCTATTTACCACCAATACTGTGGGTTAACAACAAAACAACTTCCAAGATGGCCGCCACGTTGTCTGCGCACTATGACATCACTTATCCCTGTTAACACGCCCATCTCGATCACAGCTGTGGACACTTAGCCAGCTCTGCGGTCCCGGGAGCAGGTATTTAAACAGGCAGTTCCTGTTACTTGATACCTTCCGGTGGCAGCGGAGCGGGTAGGTCAACCACGAAGCTCCTAATGGGAGCAGGTAAGTAGGCATACTACGTTCGGAGGCGTATTTTGACATCAACTATTGGAGGTAAGAAACATTGGGGTCAGGCACCAAGAGCGCTTAGATATTGAACCCCAGGCTTGTACCATTATACTCTGTTCTCCAAAGCACTAACCCTCTTCTTGACCGGGACACTGGGAGCGTTTATACTGTGTACCGCTTCACCGGATTAGCTCACCGAGCACCCGGTCTGGGGACACTGCGGGCGGCGCTCCCTTTAGCTATACCGGCTATGTAGGAACGTTCAATAGAAAATGGGGAGTGTGTGATTGGCTTGGGACCATCATTGTTTCAGGGCTATTGGCATTCTGACCCACACATTGTTCTCTCCTCTTCCCCCATGGTATGGGGTATAGTGAACAAATAAGCAGCGAACTATTGTGCATATAGCCTTCAAACAACTTGTTTTCCTGTCTCATCTCTCTTTTTATACAGTGACACTACATTGAGTGTCAATATACTCCGCTGCTAATTGATGAGGCAAACATAGACCTTATAATTAGGTGAGCACTTTTTTACTCACCACCATAATTGAAATCACAATCCTGAGTTGGCACGTGTATACAGTGGTTTTTATAAAGGGTTACACAGAGTATCAATTGCATGACAGCACTGTGTGATTCTAATGTTGACTCTAGAATATGTATATTGCGTTATTTCGTATGTATTCTATGAAGATCACCCTCCAACATTTTATGGTTTTTATTCTCTTTTTCGTACTCTAGGTTGGTTGCTTCATTTCTCCTGGGTAATGACCCACGGGGAGAGCATTTGGTAGGTAGCATTGCACCTTGCCACACATTGTAGATAGTTTATTGAAATTAGGTCCTGAAGAATCGCCAGTTGATCATTAGCGTGACTAATTGTGGCGAGAAACATGTTGACCACTTGGGGGTTGAGCAAAATTTTTGTCACATCATAACAAAACAGTCGCCCCCCCTATTCCTTTTAATTAGGTTGGGACCCGTATAGAATAAATAAAACTTATCACAGAGGTTCCCATCACCTATTTTACATTCACATCCCACATCTACACATACCTAGGCCCATCACACCCACGGCACCGATACGGCAAGGAACTAAAGATCTCCGAAAAAGAGCCCCTTTATGGGTGCCCGTCGAGCATTGCAGCGCCGGCCTGACGAGGAGCAGACCCATATGATGAAGCATGACACCTAGCTCGCTGGGTGTGTGAGGGTCCCAGTTCCAACAGGAGGTATTCCCCACCTCCTCACTACCTAGAGTACACACAGGAACTTCGTACCTTTCTGTTTATTGACTAATGCACCCACTCACTGACCCAGTCATACACTCACACTCTCAGACACTCTCACATCCACTCACAAACCCACTCATGCACCCACTCACAGACCCACTGAGAGGCTCTTGCACCCACTCACAGACCCACTCAGACACTCATGCACTCACTCACTCACTCACTCACTTACACATTCATTGAGGCACTCACAAACTCACTCAGACACTCTGATACCTATTCACAGGCCCACTCAGACACTCATGCACCCACTCACAGACTTACTCAGACACTAACGCACCCACTCACACACCCAGTGAGACACTTATATAGCCACACCCAGATCCGCTCATGCACCCACTGACAGACTCTCTCAGACACTCTCACACCCACTCACAGATCCACTGAGACATTAATGCACTCACTCACACACTCATTCTCAAAGGTTACAGATTACAGTTAGGAAATAACATTTTAAAACATAGAGGTTGCAGGGATGGTATTGTTAGGAAATTGAATTAAAAAACTTTAGAAATTCATTGAAAAACAAAGGTTACACAGATGTTATAGTTAGGAAATACAATTAAAAATCCTTAGAAATTCACTGAAAAAACAAAGGTTACAGATTTCGGAAAACCATTGAAATTTAGCAGTTATAGTTACCTGAGCTAACTAGAACTTACGCCGCCGCAATGCACTGTCTATGGCCTCACATATTACATCACTCATGATATGGTCAGTGACATCACTGATGACCTTACTGATGAGTCTCAGTTGTTTTTCATGATCCCCTCCTCTCAGGTTCCTTTCTACCATGAGAATGCCAAAAGACTTTAGCTGTGTATTATCCCCATTGTGTCTTAGATGGAAATGTTTCACGACTAGATAATTTAGGTCATTGTTCTTTATGGCCCATAAGTATTCCAGGATTGTTTTTATGACAGGTAATTTTGCACTCCCTACATACCTAAGACTGCGGAGGCACTCCAGGACATATACCACACATTCAGAGGTGCATGTTATAAATTTACAGATTTTACGGGTTTCCCTCCTGGGTGAGTCATAGTAGTCACAATTTGTGCTGGAGTTACATGCTTTACAGGAGCTACATTTGTAAAATCCTGTCAGCGCACCTAGCCATGTTGCAAATTTGACAGTAGAAGTCAAGTGACTGTGTGCCATCATATCTTTGATTGATCTGGGTTTTTTATAAGAAATGGCAGGGTACTCTCCAATCCCTTTGCCTATTACTAGATCAGCTATAAGAAGATTCCAATGGCACTTCATTATTTCCCTGATCCTACGTGACCTGTTGTTGTAGGTAGTTATGAACCTAGGTGGTTCAGATATCTCAGTGCTGGATTTGCTACTGGATGTAGCACTTTTTTTTGTGGAATGTCCCTATTTCTACCAAACCGTGTCTCGTTGTGTTTGACCCAGTTAATTTTGGTTAGGGCCTGATTTGAAATTCTCCGTGGGTACCCTCTGGTCTTAAATCTCTCAATGATGTTTCCCCTTGCTTTTATGAAATCTGCATCGCAGCTGCAATTGCGGCACACCCTCAGGAGCTCCCCATAGGAGATGCCCCATTTCAATGATTTAGGGTGATGGCTCATTGCTTGGAGAACACTATTTCCAGCTGTTTCTTTTCTATGTAATGATGTGATCAATTTACGATTCTCAACTCTTAGGGCGATATCTAGAAATTCACTATGGGTATTGCTCATTTAGTACATGAATTTCAAGTTCAGATTCTTCTGGGAGCTCCTGAGGGCGTGAGGCAATTGCAGCTGCAATGCAGATTTCATAAAAGAGAGGGGCAACATCATTGAGAGATTGAAGACCAGAGGCTACCCACAAAGAATTTTAAATCAGGCCCTAACCTAACCTATATATGTATATCGGATCCAAGGGTCCATCCGCGTATTTGCGGCAAAATTCAATTAAAAATGCTTTTAAACCCCAGCAGAGTCCTTATGGAAACTTTGGTCCTAACAATAACAACCTACTGGCTATCGCCAATAGGATGTATATATACATATATACATCCTACTGATGATAGCCAGTAGGTAGTGATAGTTAGGACCAAAGTTTCCATAGGAAAAGCGTTTTTTGTTTTGCCAATAACACTGGAGCCACTGGATGAATCTTCACGAAATTTTCACAAAACTTCCCCTTTTTGGTACAGGTGCTGTATTAAAAGTTTTGGGTGATCCATCAAGTGGGGGCCGAGAAAAAAGGAGGGTCCCTAAACACGTTTTCCCCATGTTATGTCTATGAGGATTTTTCAATTTTTTAACACAACTAAAGCCCGAACCGCTTAACAGAATTACAACAAATTTGGCAGAAAGCTAGATGTTGGTGCAGAAAGCATGTTTTTGTGATTTGGTGCAAATCCATGGAGTAGTTTTTGAGGTATTTAAGTTTAAACAATATAGATATATGGGAACGCAAGTCTTGCAGTGAACTTGCGGATCCTACTGAAATTTGATTCGCTGCCAACACATCAACCAGTAAGTTTTGGCAGCTATCTTGAAATTTGGCTTGAAGCCGAGTCCCACAAAAAAAGTAAAACATAAAGAAAAAGGGACAGGGTAGGAACACCCTCACCCCCCAGATATGGCGGGGGGTCTCATAGGGAACCTATTGGGGTTTTAAAGCATTTTTTTATTGAATGTTGTGGCAAATTCACGGTGGACCCGCAGATCTGAGGCAAAATTTTAAAAAAAGAGGTGCGGGCTCCTGCATGCATTTTTCATGAAGCCCCTGGGTTGGGTCAAATCCTGGGGGCAGTTTTTATGGTAATGCCGGGGATGCCTGCCCATGCAGCACCCGCTGTGCCCCAGGGACCGCCACCTCTTGGGGCAAACATAAATACACTGATGTGTGGGGCCTGCATGTCTCCCCTCAGCCCCAGGGACCGCCACCTCCCGGGGCTATTTGTTAAATTAGTGTTGGGGAGGCCCGTATGGCCTTCCCTGCAGCCCTGGGGGCTGCCACCTCCCTGGGGCTTTAAAGTTAAATAATACGAGAGGGCCACGCGGACCCCCCCGCAGACCCGGGGACTGCCACCTCCCGGGGCTTTATCTAAAATAAATGTGGGGGGGCCATGCACCCCCCCCCGCAGCCCCAGGGACCACAACCTCCCCAGGACAATAACTTTCATTAATGGGGCGGCCACATGAACCCTCCCCAGCCCCGGGGACCGCCACCTCCTTGGGGCATATAACATAGCAATGCGGGTAGGCGAGCAGCCCCCCCCCACAGCCCCGGGGACCGCCACCTCCCCAGGGCAATTACCCTGGAAATGTGGGGGCCTGTGCTTTCCCCCCTGCGCTGGTGCTAATTACAGCTGCCTTGCGCCAACGCAGGCACCCTTGCAACATAGTGCAAGGGTGCCTGCATTGTGGGAATGATTGTTTATGTGCAGGAAGGTGTGACTTCATGCACATAAACAATCCTTTTAAAATGACAAGTTGCAACTTCTATGTGTGCTGCACAAAGCAGCACACATAAAAGTTACAAATCACCATTTAAGATATATATATTATCTGCCATCTTGACTGATTCTCTTGAAGATAAATGTTCCCCTTGTGAGTCAGATTTTTTCTTCTGCTTATTTAGCATGGTCTCAACTTGCTCTACTAGCTGATCTATTTCATTTAAAGCACAATTGTATTCTGGATGCCTGGGCATGCATTATGAATTACTACCCACTGGAAGGCTTCCCATTGCCTTCCTCTACTCTATTTTGTGCCTAATATACAAAGGTTAGTGTATGAAAGATCGCTATTAAGCATGCTCTTAACTTCAGACTTTAACATCTAAATACATAAATAAATCAGTATGAATTAAATAAATAAAATAATTAGTTCTACAAAGGATATAAAGTCACTGATATATTCCTTGCAGGAGTTCCCAAAATTGCCAAATAGGATATTATGCTTCTGGAAGCACACCTGACTGACTTGAGTGTCACACAAAGTCCGAGAGTCCACGCCCCAGAAAGGGTGAACATTAATGTGCAGAAATAAAAGACTTTGAAAAAGATTGTCACTTTTAAAAAGAGAGGCCTAGTGAAACCAGAACAACCAAACTCCCTTCCAGAATCACATCTGGGTTTCTCATAGGACATGCTTGGGACAAGAGTCCAACTCATTCATTAAGCCAACCAAAGCCTAATAATCAAGAGAAAGAGGGTGCAACAATATGGCCAGTCAGAAGAATGCTGCAAGTAATGCAGGAGCTAGTATCGTTTGTCAAAATGGGAAAGTGTTCCTCTGTTGAACAAAGGTATCAGTGCATTTCCAGAACATGAGTCACAGAAACAAGGGGTGCATCCCCTACTGGGGTAGTATAAGGTTTCTCTTATTGCAAGGTGGTGGGAAGGCTTGTAAGGGGCAGGGGACTCTGGAAAATTAGCCCACAAAGCAAATCTAGCCTCCTCTTGCACTCACATTGCCCTGCTGGATTTGTGTTCCGCATATCACGAACACGGTATTGTGAGCATGAGGATGCTTAGGCCAATCCCTCCTTCTCCCGCTAGAGGTAGACTCACTCCCTTGACTTAGGGAAATTATGGTAGTGAATTGCACCGTCCACTGTGGGAAGCACCAAACCCGTGGTTGGGCCGCCTGCCAGATTAGGAGTTTTCTCCTAGTCTGGCGATTTGTCCAGTGGCGGTCTGAGAGCGGTGGTCTGTCAGACTCTTTAAAGAGCCTAACAGGCAGATTGCCACTCTCAGAGTGTCGCCTGCACCTTCCTGCACGGTGTGGCATAGATGCACCACCGTGCAAGAATTGGGGGTGCAGATTTACAGAGGGCACTACGGGGCATATTAGCAAGGGTGGTATCACCGCTTTAGTGTCACTTTTTGCCGCTAAAGCGGCGATATTTCTATCGCCCTATTAGCAAGCTGTCGCTAACAGCTGTTAGCAACAGCTTTATGGCGAAAGCGACCGTTTTGGTGCCGCTTTGCATGTCAGCGATAATTATCGCTAATGACATGCAAAGTAGGCGTTCCCAACTAAAAGCGACTGGAAACAGTTGCAAACACAACTTCCCCCTATTAGCAATGCCCGCGAAGCGATAAAAAAAGTCGCTCTAACCGCGATTATCGCTGGAATTTAACACCTGCTAAAAACTTGACTTAACCATTATTGTCAATGGGAGGTGGATTGTAAGGTTAAGTCCTCACCTGCCTATTAGCGAGCTTTTCATTAGCGCAGTGATTTTATCGCTGGATTTCTCGCGCTATTGCTGGGTTTCGCCGCTATCGCTGGATTTTTATCGCCTTGGAGATAAGCGTTGATAATAACGCGTTATCTCCGCTATGAAATCCAGCAATAGCCGGCGATAAAAAAAACAGCGCTAAGCGTGCTTTGCGATAATTATCGCAAATCCTAGGTAATATGCCCCTACATGTGCCTCCCTGCATGCACTTCCAGGCACAGAGGCACAAGGGGGCCCTGTAGGGCCCACTTTGTTGACTCACCGCCACCCTTTTCATGGTGGTGCGACCTCAATGAAAAGGGTGGCGGTGAGTCAACTCAAAATATGCTCAGCGGTGCCGCTGTGGCACCAATATCATATTTTGGCCTGGAAACGCTGCCAGACCACTGCAGGATCTTCGATCCACGGCCGTAGCAGCGGTTTAGTGGCAGCCAGACTGCCACACTTATAATACAGTGGGTGAATCTGCAGTGTGGCAGTAGGCGGACCACCATCACTATTACGGCGGTCCCCATGGACCACCTTAGTTGTAATAAGGCCCTTAGGCACAAACTTGGAATGCACCAGGGGAATGGTGAGATAGTTTGTGGATAACCACACCTTCTCACCAACTGTATAACTGGGACAAGGAGCGACATGTCTCTCAACAAAATTCATATATCTTGCTTTAATTATTCTGAGATGCTGTAGGACGGATCTTTGTGCATTAATGATGTTCTTTATGAGTGTCTGCACTGGGGGAAAAGAGGGGGTGGAAAACTCAGGAGGCCAAATATAAAGATGATGCCCTTTTCAATGAAAAAGGAGGGCATCCTAAAGAAGAGTGTGTGGTGTTACTGAAGGAGAATGTATCTATTGATACCCATTGTGCCCATTTTTCTGTATGATTCATTAGGAAACACCCCAGGTATTGTTCCAGAGACAAATTAAGCCTCTTTTCTGTACATCTCGTTGAGGTTGCTAACTTGCACTGTGTAACTCTTAAGTGTTTTAAGACTTCCAAAACTTTGTAATAAACTGGCACCTTTGATCAGTGACAATGCCAGCAGGTAATCCATGCAGCCTTCTACCTCTTTCAGAAAGGTGATGGCTAAAGAAGGGGCAGTGGGCAGTTTGAAAAAGGAAATGAAGTGAGCACTTTTTGTAAAGTCATCTGCTACAACTAAAAGTACTGTCTTTCCTTCTGATGGAGATAGGTCTGTGATAAAATCTATTGTTATGTGGGGTGCCATGACATATTATTGTTAAAAACAATATTGACTCTTCAAGGTAGCACCAAAATAATAAATTACAAAATATCACTATTTAATAACACAAATACTGTGGCAAAAATATTGCTGTCAAAAATATCTAAATGTAACAATATTGTTCACCTTAATTTCGAAACACAATATAATGCCTAATATTTAAATATAAACACAATATCAAAAAATATCAAACCACAATATTGACTACAATAATATCACTAGAAAAAGGACACATATATAACCATACGTGTTCACCATATATTTGCTATTAAAACTAAACATAAAAATAAATTGAACATTTAAAATGTATTATTAATACAACAATCCAATAAATATATATATTTAAAAGTAAAGCAGAAACACTTATTAGTGTCCGCAAAAAACGGTCATAACCGAAAAAAGTTCAAACTACTCCCAAAGTAGCCAATATAATTTACCATAATTCAAACTAACCAATCGAAATATAAACATAATTAAGTGTTCACTGTCAAAAGGGCCCAGAATCTCACTGTTTTCACAGGAACAACTTAACAATTGCAAGAAAACCACACACCGGACTTCACAAAGAAAAGCCAGAAGGAAGACAAAGAAAATAACAAGGCACCTTCACATCAAATTTTAAAAATTAAATGAACTACAATGTAACATGACATAATTTTAAAATGCAACTCTATAAATAAATGACTAAACACTCTCTATTATTATGTATAGTATATCCTTAGATACTGAAGAAGCACTTTAGCAAAAACAAAGGACTTACTTCACACCCAATAAAATCCAACTCCACCTGGACAAAGGCACTTTCAAAGTAAGTAAAATAAAGAAAGTTCTAAAAATAAAACCCATCGGTTAAACTTAAAACTGAACTCCCACTCCTCCCAAAACTAACATGTAACTAAAAAAACATTTTCTCACTGACAAAATGAAAGGCCACCAGACTCAAATTGCAATGACATCAAAAAGAAATGCAAGAAAATCAAGTGCAACTTAAAGCAGCAGTAAAACATTTTAAGGCATTTTTAAATTACATTAGCAAGCAAAATAAATGTTTTAACATAATAATTAATTTTAAAATCATAATACTTTCAGACAGAATGTCAGAAAGAGCCACCTATATCACACTACAGAAAGGCAGACAATTGCTTTTGCACATGGGATGCACTTACAGACAATAAAGCAGAATCACCAAGAACTTGAATTGGAAATGTGCTAAATATTATGGAAATGCATGTTATAGTAGGGCCACAATGAAAAGATTAGATTGCAATTAACGTCAGAGAACACAACCACCCCCAAATGTAACAGAGATAGAAGTAAGGCACGTACTTCAATATTTAATGGAGTTAAGCACTAGATCCAAAGAGCTCACTAAAAATGTTTTAAAAACATACTCCCCAAAGTACCTGAGCACATTACAGGTCAGCTACCAACAATTCCTACTTTAAAACAAGTAAAACCATGTACTAAAAAAAGCCACAAGTCAAACCCCTGCTGCTCCTAGATGATGCCAAGATGTACAGATTCCTGTATACCTAACGATTAAGCATAATTAAGAACCCTTCCTCCAACACAGCAGTAACAATAGCAACAAAAGAATAATCATAATTGCAACTGAAACAAACCTCTGAAGACTAAGCCAATGTGAAACGTGGATTATGGATGGGTCTTTTAAAATGTGCCCTCCACCATTCACACAGATTTACAACATACATGATGAATATATCATTACACTAGCACACTGTTCATTTATGCACTGCTGCCTAACAAAGTGTGACTTACTATGAACTTTTAAACAACATCAGTGTAAAAACTAACAACTACACGCCACACAAAATTATAATGAACTTTAAAAAGGCAGTGATTCAAATAATACTTTGGGCCTGATAATGAGTTTGGTGGTCCCGAGGTCTGACCGACGTGACCTCAGCAGTCCGACCGCCGTCTTTCAAGATTGTCAGATTGCTGTTGGAAAGATTGCCTGTTTGCGCCTAAAAACAGGTAAGTCCATTTTATACCATACACATTGAATGGACTGGTTACATATGGGCCAGACTCCAGCAATGGGTAAGTGGTAATTTTACACATGTATTATGCATATGTGTACTTTCAAGTCATGTGCAGTCGAAATGTACACACATGCATCGATCTATATGGAAATACATTGACCGCCACCAGGAAGACCACCGCCAACCCATCGGAAACCTTATAATACAGCGGGTGGGAGACCGCTGGTGCTGTGGTCTTCTGGAGGATGCAGCGTGGCGGGCAGACAGCCAAACTCATAATCAGGCCCTTAAACTATACCCACACACAGCCATGCATGACTGCTATTACCACTTCAACCAAATATTTGGAAACTTCTGTCACAATTTGCATTATATGTAGAATGTGCAACAAACAGCCAGTTTGCTATGAAAGGTAATAGCTCTGGCATATGCACCTGTAGCAGATGTAGCTTACGACTAAACATGCTAATAGAATCCCAATTTTACCAAAGAAATTAACATAAACTATGTCCACTAATGGATTACTTCAAAGACACTTGGGTTGGTAGATTGCACTGCTCTGGACACAGATGCCAGCCCAAATTCCAAATAGCATGGTGGAATGTCCACGACAGCACCATGGCTCAACAAGCCAAAATACCAGCACAGTGGAAGAATGGCACAATGCCTTCCATGCTACACTAGGAAGAACTTAACCAACACTCTACAAATTCATAGAAGCCCTCCAAATGAACAGAGCTACCAACAGCTAAGAATAGTCAGTAAACCAAATCATACCTAAAATAAATAAAGAGAGAAGGGAAATGTACCAAAATGCTACAATTCAAAGTTTGACTCATTGTAAATAACTAATGAATAGGCTACCTAGAAAGGATAGCTAAATCTTTATTGTAAGCCTCATACCTACTTATATACTCACAACTAAAATAGAACAAATCCTTACACCACTATAACACAAACAATTGTAAATGAATATTAGAATAATTATTTTTATAAATCAGTCTATAACAAAAATATATTAAATATAAATACTTTATTTTAATATTTCATCCAAAATAGTCATAGGAAAACCAAGACGATGCAATAAAAAAAATACACAAAGCAGCACTCAAATTAAAACACACACATTCAAAATAAAAATGTTCCATTGCAGTAAAAAGGAAATATATATATATATATATATATATTTTATTTTTATTTTTTTCTTATACAGGGCTCCTTCTGCCTTCCTCCGCCCTCTGCAGAGGATCGCTGGTTGTTGGCAGAGCGCACCAACTTCAGAATTTCTATAATAATGTAAATAAAGCGATCACTCAGAGGTCTGCATACACCAGAAGATGATTTAATCCAGGTTACACGTTTCGCTTGCACAGCAAGCTTGGTCACACAGTGTTACATGGGAAATGACTTGCAATACATAGGAGTTGTGGAAATCAAGAAAGGACCAAACGTTAGAGTTCTGTATACAACAAAATTGGCATCCATTTTGTAATATGCTATTTCTTCATATAATGTGATAAACCTCTTACTATACAGCCGTCAAAGAGTATTACCATCATACTTGCTTTACCAAAGTGGTTTAAAATTGGTCCTCTCATTACATCATTGCACTTCCTGTACCATTAAGTAATATAAACTTCTGAATACAGCTCAGCCACTGTAGGAATACAAATAAAGTTGATGTAAACAATGTAATTGCGGTGGCCATTTTGTAATGGTATAGTACCTACTTTCCACCTCTTGCTGTTAGGGTAGTCCCTGCACATGCTAATACGTAGATGGTGTTGGTTAATCTAATATTTACAAAATCTACCGAATTAGCAGAAGGTAGTGCCCTAAATAATGTATTCTTTCGATCGGCATAGTGCCGTTACCTAAAAAGATAGCTGTATATACCGCAAAGTGCCAGAGGGGGCATGGATGATGCCTGTCTAAGCTCTTACAGTATTGGCAAAGTGCCATAAGAGACTGACCTCTCATGTAATTCTTACACAACTTCATGTAAAGTGCCGTTCCCCATACATCAGCACTACACCCAATAGTCCACCAAAAATAAAACAAATGTGTCAGTGTCAAGATTAATATAAATAATGTTGTCGTAAGACTGAAGAGAAAAAACTAGAAAAGCGTATCTCTTATCTGTCTTGTTGGGCCCTTCACCATATTGATAGAAGAAAAGGGTAGGGGATTGCAGTGAGGATTGGTTCTCAGTTTCCGCCCCTTCCTTTTCTCCTGTAGAAAGAAAGAAAGATAAAAAGAACATTAAAATCTGTGAGCAATCTCATATTGGATTAAAACTTACATACAAGATACAAACAACATAATTGCATGACTGTACAGTTGACAGGAAACTGCACATCAACATAAGGAAGGATGTTCTGCTTTATCATTTATCATTACGCATGTAAATGAATACTCATTTCTTCGTCTTGGTTAAGCCCTTCTGGGCTTTTGGTTTGAAGGTTGATTATATACCAAGATTCCTTTTTACGTAATTGAAGGACTCTATTGCCCCCTCTCTGTGTGCGTTCAATCTGTTCTATCGCAAAGTAAGTCAGAAGGGAGCTGTTGGACAAGTGGTACTCTGCGAAGTGTCTGGCTACAGGATATTGGGGATCCTTATTTGTGATGGCCCTCATATGTTCTAATACTCTTTTCTTTGTTGCTAGGGTAGTTCTGCCTACATATCTTTTCCTACATGGGCATTCAAGGATATAGATGGTAAATATCGTGCCACATGTGAGGAACTGTTTATGGTTTTTTCTCCTGTGGGTGTAGAATAACTTTTCTTCATGGAGCTGTTTCTACAGGCCTTACAATGACCACAGGGAAAGAAGCCTTGAAGATTGATTTGAGTATGTAGGCTGGTATTAGTAATGTCTCCTTTTACTAGGAAATCTCTAAGATTTCTCCCTTTCCTGTATGTTATCTGCGGTCTTTCTTGTAAAGTATGACCTATAATCGGGTCACTAGTGAGGATATTCCAGTTCCTTGTCAATATCTTGGATATTGCCTTCGACTCCTTATTATAAGTGAGAATCACTCTAATCGGGTTGTCGTCCTCAGGGCTGTCTTTTTCTCTCAGGGTTTCCTCTCTGTTTATTTTGCTGATTTTATCTTTCGCTCTATTCAAGACCCAATTAGGGTACCCTCTCTCTCGAAATCTTTTCATCATATTCTCTTGTTCGTTCACAAAGCTATCATGTGTACTACAGTTCCTTCTTGCTCTCAGCAGTTCACCAAATGGAATACTCCATTTGAGTGTTTCTGGGTGACTGCTGAGAGCATGGAGGAGGCTGTTTCCTGCCGTTGACTTCCTGTGTAATTTGGTCACCAACTTGTTTTTAACCTCCACCACCACATCCAGAAATTCAAGCTGTTTCTTGCTGATGGTATAGGTGAGTTTAATGTTAGAAGTATTGTTATTAAGGTCTGTAATCATGTCTATAGCACTTTCCTCACTGCCTTTCCATTCTACAAAGAGATCATCAATATATCTATACCATTTGATCACCTTGCAGGGTGTGTGGTCTTGTTCGAGTTTTTTGAGGACCTCTTCCTCCCACACCCCCAGGAACAAATTAGCGAAACTGGGGGCAAAGCAAGTACCCATTGCCGTCCCGAGTACCTGCTTAAACATGGCGCCGTTGAATAAAAACATATTGTTCAATAGGCAAAATTTCATAAGTACTAGTAACATTTCTGTATGTTCCAGATAACAGATTTCACGCGTACTTAAATAGTATTTACAACAGAGGACACCAAGGGAATGGTCAATAATGGAATACAATGAATTAACATCCATAACAATCATTTGGAAGTCCTCCTCCCGTACAATATCTTTGATTTTAGCCAAGAAGTCTTTGGTATCCCTTACATGTGAGGGGAGTTTCTCTACATATTCACGGAGAAAATGATCTATATATTTTGAGATATTTTCCGTGACACAACCAATAGAGGATACGATAGGTCTACCAGGAGGCACTGTAGGGTCCTTATGTATCTTAGGTAACAAGTACAGGATAGGGGTTCTGGGGTAATCACATTTAAGGTAACGGTATTCCTCCCATTGTAAAATCCCTTTATCTTTATACTCGGTGAGAGTATTCCATATGTCAACAATGCTAGCGTTATACTCATTTACATCAGTAGGGACATAAAATCTAGTGTCTGTGAGCTGTTTGGTGGCTTCCATGATGTAAGCTGCCCTGTCCCAAAATACAATGTTACCACCTTTATCAGTAGGACGGATGATAATGTTCTCGTCCTCTTTCAGGGAATTGATAAATTCCCACTGTTTCTTGGTGAAATTGGTGGGACCACAGTTTCTGTTATATTGGCGTTTGCGGAATTTTATAAGGTCTTTGGTTGTAGTCTCATGAAAAGCATCAATATTATCATGTGCCATGAGTGGTAAAAAGATGGATTTAGGTCTAAAATCACTTAAAGCTGGATGATCGGTTCGAGGGGTGAATTGTTCTGTGCACTGGTCTAGACCCGATTCCAGGTATAAGTCCTGCATTACTGTCAGTGTTTCCCTATCTCTTATGCTAAGGGTTGCGTTGTTCTCTCCACCCGGTCTATTTCCAGGGATTTCTGATGTACCTTTAAGACTATGCCATTTTTTTAATTTCACTTTCCGGACAAATTTAAACATATCTATTCGTGTTTCAGGATAGTTAAAGGAAACGGTAGGGCAGAATGATAATCCTAGGCAAAGTGTACGTTTTCAAACATGGTAAGAGGTCTGTATGATAGGTTTATGATTGTTTTGTTTACCATATCGTCATCCATCATTTCAGATTCTTTTGGCCCATTTGTCTTGTTCCCATAAGCCGATTGCCTCGTCCTCTGCCTCTTTTGGATTCTTTGTCGTAGGAGTTTCCTCCTTCTCCAGTTTCTTCCAGGTTTCTTCCTCGACCTCTGCCTCGTCCTCACCCTCTACCTCGCGTTTTCATCGGTTGGACAATCTGTGGTATCTCCCTCCTTGTTCTTAACACACGGAACTCGTCTAAAAAAGTCGGTTGAATTCTTTGGCCTTGTTCTCTCATTGTGTGTGGCGTTTGTATTTGGCGTTCTTCCACTTCCACATCACTACTTGTCACGGAATCCGTTCCGCTCATGTTCTCTGTTTCACTTTCCAGGGGTTCACCCAGTGATAGCTTTTCATACAGATGGTCGTACTTATGTGAGTAGGTAAGTATTCGACCACTCTCATAGTCTATGCAGTCGCGATGGAGTTTGCGCTGCTTCCGTATCTTAATGTCTTCTTCATAAGTTTTTAATCTCAATTTCAGGTC
This sequence comes from Calotriton arnoldi, assembly GCA_963921515.1. NCBI lineage: Eukaryota > Metazoa > Chordata > Amphibia > Caudata > Salamandridae > Calotriton > Calotriton arnoldi. Next base: position 101,646 of record CAWUFW010011939.1, read on the forward strand.
ATCAACAAATTTCTTTATTATCTCTTGTTCTTTATGATTTTTCAGTTTGTCTTCCAATGTTTTAAGTTCCTGCAACAGTGAAGCCCTATCTTCCCAAGCGTATTTAACCAGAATAGTTAACATTTGTTTAGAGCTTCTCGCTGAATTTGCTGACCACTCTTCAAGCATCTTAGGATTGGGGGATTCATACGAGGGAGTAATGTAAATTCGTAATCCTCTGGGTACCATATCTTTTTCTATATAATCTTGTAATGAAATAGCCTCCCACCATTTAGATATTTCTGACTTTTTAATTTTTTCTAATCTCCTAAGTTTATCTTGTAAAGTGGTATCTTTAGGTTTTGATTCCGTCCTCGCTTGTCCTTTATTCGGTGCTCTGGCAAAGAGATTGAGGGCAGCTGCCCTTCTTTCTGATTCTTCTTCCATGTTGATGATATCCTTTCCTGTCCGTACACTTCGTGCAGCAAAGATGTGGACTACGTGTACAAAACTGGCAGTGTCCTGGAGCATGCACCTCCCCTCACCACAGTGTGAGGTTCCTGCTGCCTGAGGTGTCGTAAGCTTCTGCTAATTCGGTAGATTTTGTAAATATTAGATTAACCAACACCATCTACGTATTAGCATGTGCAGGGACTACCCTAACAGCAAGAGGTGGAAAGTAGGTACTATACCATTACAAAATGGCCACCGCAATTACATTGTTTACATCAATTTGTATTCCTACAGTGGCTGAGCTGTATTCAGAAGTTTATATTACTTAATGGCACAGGAAGTGCAATGATGTAATGAGAGGACCAATTTTAAACCACTTTGGTAAAGCAAGTATGATGGTAATACTCTTTGACCGCTGTAAAGTAAGAGGTTTATCACATTATATGAAGAAATAGCATATTACAAAATGGATGCCAATTTTGTTGTATACAGAACTCTAACGTTTGGTCCTTTCTTGATTTCTACAACTCCTATGTATTGCAAGTCATTTCCCATGTAACACTGTGTGACCAAGCTTGCTGTGCAAGCGAAACTCGTAACCTGGATTAAATCATCTTCTGGTGTATGCAGACCTCTGAGTGATCGCTTTATTTACATTATTATAGAAATATATATATATATATATATATGTATATATATATAGCAACACTTCCTGGCCCGTCTTTTGCTTGGCGGTACCACCCAGGTACGGACCTCCTTCACGCTTCGCTCACACAATATGCACGGCTCCAGTACTATCTTTATCGCAGTGCAATAATTTATTGGCAAGAAATTAACTCCATAGCTGCTCAGGCATTGTGCCTGCCATGACGCGTTTCGATCGCGTAAAGCGATCTTGATCACATGACGCGCCACATGACAGGGAACAAAATATATACGATATGTGCACTATTGACTCTAGAAAATTTGAATCAAGTTTAGTGAAAACAAAAAACAGACTGTCAATATACCTTCAAATCACATAGCCATTGCCATATTCATACATATATCTACATTCAATAAGTAGTTCAAATACATACAGTATTTAATAGATATGGATGAAAGAAACCCATAATTAGGTTGCATTTTATAAACATAGACATGCAAAACATGCTAGTAGTTGTGGTTGAATATCGTATTATCTCTCTGTATATAGTCACTTTTCTATTATATGTTCCACAGTGAACTTAAAGTGCTAGTGCTTAACCAATGCCTCAGTACTGTTAGAATACTGGAAACTCATATACTCGCTGTTACCAGGTTCAATAGAGCTATTGAAGTGCTAGTGCTGACTCTACCTGGGACATTGTTTTGCTATATAAAAAAACATAAATAGAGGAGATAAAAACACTGATCGGTTTGATTAAAATCAACCAATATAAACCACAATTAGCAACTCTTAAAACATCATGAACGTTCATTATACAAAAGCGATTATTTAAATGGCCGACTCATGGTCAATTTCCTATGCATAAACAGTCCGTTAAATAAAGTGCTGTGCTTATGTGCAAAAGAACCACTACCTAGTGCAAGTATTGCTGTGCAAATAATGTAAATATTCCTTTACGGCAGAGGCATAAATGATGAGCCAGATTTCATAAACAACATAAACAAAACAACATTTTCCACTCAAAATAAACAAACAATATCATACTTACAGTTGTGGAATTTATTGGAAACAACAGGGGTAATATTTAGTATTCCTGCAAGATGATACATTATTTTTCAAAATCATAGATAACAATAAAAAACATGAAAAATAATTTACAATAAATATTTATATTTTACATAAACCCTCCAAAACATAAACACAAAACAATATAAAATAGGGCATAAACAAATGATCAACACTTAAAATAAAAACAAGCTATATTTAAAAATAATATGATTAAACTTTTAAAAAGTAAGTAAAATATAATGGAAATATGTTAAATATTTATCAACTACAACATTTTATTTTTTTAATCACCTTTAGTAGGAATATAAATAATATAAAAATTCCAAATAATAACATATCTATTTAATGTATCATTTTGTATAAATAAAAGTTATAATTTTAATAAAACTGAATATATTATTAAAATACTATAATATAATTAAACATTAACATTGTAGATGCGTACAATAAATACACATATACACAAGTGTAAAATATATTACAAATAAATCAATTGATAATTATAAATATGTAATATTATAAAATCATAATCAAAATGATAACAATATTTCTTTAAACAATATTACACCTTACATTTCAAAATGTGACATTTTTTACAGGAAATTACAAATACAATACTTTAAAAGTAAAATAATAAATAAAATATTAATAAAATAACAAATACTTCAAAAATCTGCCCATCCTATTTCCCTATAAACTCAACATCCCACTAATAAAAATATTATTATAAGATTTATTTCATATTAAAAAACCAGCATTAAATACAATTTTAACTAAGATATGTAATATATACACACTGTATTAACAAAAGCAAATTAAACAAATTTTTTTTATTAAAATGCTAATTAAAATAGATTGATAAGTTAGCACTAAACTTTACTAATTATTCAAATAATATATTAATGCACTGTAAATATTTCCCTTTATGTTATCATAAACACAAAACATGGGTAAAATAAAGTAACATAAACCTAAAGAAATAACCACATTTCAAAATCTTTAGGCAAAAGTGAATTTAAAACATACATTTATAACTTAATTAAATGACATCTTTTTTTACATTAAAACATTATCAAAATTACATAAACTATTTTTACCTTGACATATAGATTTAAAATATAAAATTTAAACAATTGTAAATTACTAAATAAAAATAATAAATAATTTTAAAGGATATTATTCAAACAAACACACTTTAAAAAGCTCTCCATTCTTTTCTTCTATGAACCCACAATCCTTTTACAAACATTTCATTAAACTTACATTTGTATTAAAAATTGTCAAATAAATACATTTTAAAATCAAAAACAATAAATATTTCAGTAAATTTTTAAAATAAATATACATGGCATCAGACAATTTCAAAATTAAAAACATAAAGTACATTTCATAACTACCACACTAATATAACAAAAAGTATCATTCAAAACGTTTATAGAATTATATTTTAGTAAAAAATATATTTTGCAACAATATTAAAAAACTAGACTAAAAATAATATTGTTCATTTGATATTTATGCCACAAAATGTTAAACATCAAGATATTCATGCAATTATAATTTTGTATCACATTAGTTTTTTTTTATATTGTGTCCAAACCCTTATTTGGAACCAAGGTTGGTGGGGAGTAGGGAGTGGCTGTGGGTATCCTACCAGTTTAATGCTTGAGCACACACTACACAATGTTCAACGTGATAGTGAACTTCCTTTCTGAGAACTGGCCACCAAAAATGCAGAGCTCAATCCTTGTGTCTTTATTATATTGGAATGGCCTCCTACTGGTGAATCGTCTAGCCTCTGTAAAATCTGCTGCTGAATATTTTCATCCTGGATGAAGACTCAATGATTATACAATAGTAGTTCCATTTGTTTCCTTCTTTTGCAGGTATATTGTGAACTTCAATGCTCTCCATCAATTTTCTGGTACCTTTTCCAAGAGTTGCTGTAAGAATCCTTGCTCTGATTCGAGGTTCTTGTTTTGAGTTGCCAAAATTGATGAATGGCTGCTGATAGGTTGAAGTTATAGCCCTTGTCTAGATAAGACATCAGCCTTCCTAAATAAATTGTCGGACCAATAGCTGACCTTATAGTTGAACCTGGAAAAGAATAAGGACTACCTGGCATGTCTATGGGCATATTTACTAGAGAAGTGGTGGAGCATGGCATTAGCCTCCTTGGCTTATCCCCAGGCTCCACCACTTCTGAAACGCAGGGCTGCACCATATTTACAATATGGTTCAAAACATCATTGCAAAGTTGCAAAACAGAATTTTTTTTATTGATTGTTTATGTGCAGGAAGGGTCACCTTCCTGTCAAAACATTCAATGGCCTTTTGCTGTTTCTATGTGTGCTGCACAATGCAGCACACATAGAAACAGCAAAAAGAGAAGAAAATAAATATTTCTCCTCATTGCGCCTGTTTAAGACCAGGTTTCCCTGGTCTTAATTTTGGCGCTGCCCCATATTTACACTACTCTTGTAAAATCAAGATCAATGGGTGTTGCGGTGGAACGCCCACCCTTTCACGTTAAGAGTAGCGTGAAAGGGGGCCTTATTTTTTTTTTATTTTTTTTTTATTGCATTTTAAAAATAATAAACATCAATACTATTATACAACATAGCATCTGCGTCAAACCAGCCAATAACAAACTGTGATCGATCAACACCACCAGGAGTATACATTACATATCGGATCATCAATTCCAGTGCACACCGAGTGTGCCAGAGTCCCTTCATGTTTAGCGTACACTGGGGCCGATTCCGATTTTGGCAGGAAGGGCACCGAACGATGGTCGGAGCCCTTCCGACCGAATCGGAACGTGCCGGCCGGATTCCTTCCCGACCGAGCCATTCCGATGGGCTCGGTCAGAAAGGAATCCGACTGGGATTTCCGGATGGCTTACAACGGGCTCAGAGAGCCCGTCCGCCGTCCGGAAATCCTTCAGTACTCCCCCGGCCGCCTCTTCACGACCGAGGGAGTACGATGGCCCCCAGTAGGGCCCCCATGGGTGCAAGGCCGCCGAATGGCGGCCTGGGGGCACCTATGGTGCTCCTCTGTTGATCCCTGCACCCGGTGGCAGGCACCTTGGGGTGCCGGCCACAGGGTGCAGGGATGAACTGCACCCCTGCTTTTCACAATGCAAGCATGCATTCCGCTCGGAATGCATGCTCCCATTATGTAGTATACTGAGTGCAACCGAACAGGGTTCGGTCGCATCGTACTTGCAGGGCCATAACCGACGACAGCAGGTCGGTCGGTTACGGCTCCTGGACGATGTTGGACGGACCTGAGTCCGTCCGACATCGGAATCGGCCCCACTCTGTCTCAGCCTGCGAGTCAGCCCCGGACCGCCGTTGAAGGAACTGATGCAGTGGCTCCCATATGTCCCTGGGTTTGGATGATACCGGCAGTTCCTCCGCATATAATTCCAAGGTTTCTTTGCAGTATACCATGTCTCTGATCCAATGTGCAACTTTCGGCGCCTGTGTACCCTCCCAAGTCATAGCAACTCTGCGTTAAGCCATGAGCAGAGCGATGCGTATGAATTTTCCCAGGACCCCTTTTGCATGAGGAACATAACAGAGAAGACACACCAGCGGTGTACACCGGACCTCCGACCCAGACATTTCCTGTAAATTTTGTACCACATGCTTCCAGTAATATGCCACCTTCCCACAGTCCCAAGCAAGATGCATAAAATCTGCTCCCACTTGACCGCAGCGTTTACATCTACTAGTGTTTCGCAGACCATAGCCGTGTAAGCGAAGGGGCGTGTAATAGGTTTGGTGCAGATATTTAAAGTGGATTATGCGGAGGTTTCCATTAGGAGTAAGCTTACTGGTGAGGCTGCACACATGTTCCCATTCCGCCCTCGACATAGGGGAAGTCAACACGGTGTTCCAGCGATCTAAGCTCCCATCCGACCCACCAGTCGTCTCAGCCCGTATTGCCCTGTATAGCTTCGTAATCAACTTCTTTCGTGTGGGAGTGGTCAGTATTAGCTGCAAGGACTGGAGAGTCGGAGGCTCGGCCGGGTAAGTGTCATAGTGCGATTTGATAGCATGTCTTAACCTATGAATAGTGAACTAAAAGAGCAGTGTGGGGTTAGCAATGTACTGCAAATCCTCAGGGGTGAGGAAAGTGCCACCCGGGTAGAGGTCCTGCATAGTGCTCAGTCCCGCCTCCCCGAGGAGACGCATTGGGCCAGCTTCCTGCGTCACCGATAGCGCCATATGATGCGCCAGTGGCATCGCTGGGGCGTATAAAGGTAATTTGTCAGCGAGCTGCCGTATTGCTTGCCACGCCGCTACTGTAGTGTATATCGTGTTTATTTCTGTTTTCGGAATGTGCCGTCGCGTGTGAGTGATGATGCTTCGGAGGGGGGTCGGGAAGGCATCGCCATCTTCAACTGCCACATGAGGAATGAAATCATGCTTGTTAACCCAATAATAAGCATATTGTGCCTGAGCGCTTAGGTACTATATGTATGGATTCGGCACCCCGAATCCCCCTTGGCATAGTCTAGGGTAATGGTATCCCAGGCTACACGAGCCTGCCTGCCTCCCCAGATCAATCGGAGCAATGATGTTCGCAGCGTAGCGAAAAACCCCTGCGTCAATTTTATGGGGATGTTAGAAAAAAGATATAGAAAACGGGGCAATACCACCATTTTAATAATAGCAATGCGGTCTGCTAGGGACAGCGGCAATGCTATCCATGTATCTATTTGGTTATCCAGCGAGACACAGGATCGTCCATAATTCTCTCTTATAACGACTTCAGGGTCTCGATGAAGCCAGACCCTTAGATACTTGACCGGGTCTGCTGACCAGACTATCGGATATTCCATCGGCGGTGCGGGGGTGTCCGCCGTCAGAGGGACAATAATTGACTTATCCCAGTTGATATTGAGGCCTGAGATCAGTCCAAGTCTAATGTACTCTCTTACCACCTGCGCCAAATATCGAGCGGGTTCTCTGATAAAAAGCACCATGTCGTCGGCGTACAGCGAGATACCAACTGGACGGTGATTAAAATTTAGAGCTGTCTCTCTGTGTCTTTCGCGTATCACACACGCCAGGGGCTCAATTACAATAGCGAACAGCAGTGGCGATAGAGGGCAGCCCTGGCGGGTACCTCGCTTGATAGGAAAGGACTCGGACATCAGTCCCCCCACTCGAACCCGTGCTGATGGGTCAGCATACAGTATCTTTGCCCACCCCAGAAAGAGTAATGGGAGTCCCATTCGCTGCAGAATGCGAAACATATAGTCCCATTCTATAGAGTCGAACGCTTTGGCCGCGTCAAGCATGACCGCCGCAGCGTGCAACTTAGGGTCAAGAACATGCATCATTGCGAAGATGGTCCATAGGTTATGAGACGTGGATTGCTCCGGGATAAATCCCGACTGGTCCGGTAGAACCAAACACGATATCAACGGCTGGAGTTTCGTGGCCAGGATCTTGGCGAGTATTTTAGCGTCAATATTAATTAGAGATAAGGGCCGATAGGATTCACATGCATCAGGGGGCTTGTCTTTCTTCAAAAGGGTAATGATGAGAGCCTGTCGAAGGGATGGAGGCAGAGCGCCAGCCTCATGCGCCTCAGCATACATCTCTAATAGGTATGGAATGAGGCGATCCGCATAGGCTTTGTAGAATTCTACGGTCAGACCGTCTGGCCCCGGTGCTTTTGCATTCGGTAGGGCATAGATCGCAGCTTTTATGTCCGCCTCATCTATGGGTTGACTCAAGTACTCCCGATGCCCATCCACCAGCCACGCACAGGCTATGTCATTCAGATACTCCTCCCGCCCCCCGAGAAGTATACATATTGGCATAATAATCTCTGAACTGCTCCACTTTTCCAAAGGAGCGTAGTGTTCCCTTCCCTGAGAGTCAATTATTTTATCAATATAATGATGGTCATTGCGCATTTTGATTTTCCCGGCTAGATTACGACCTGGTCTGCCACCCTCTACGTATTTCCAGGCCGTGTGTCGGCGTGAAATATAGCGAATTTCCAATTCCGCAGCTGTGTCATATTCCTGAACCAGTGCATGAATGCGTGATAGTGTGTCTGGGGTAGGGTTGTCTGTGTAGTTTCTCTCTAGGGTTTTTAGTGTGGTCTCTATCTTGGTGAGTTGGGTTCTGAGATCTTTCAGAATACCAGCTGCGGTGCCTATACAGACTCCCCGGATCGTCACCTTAAACGCCTCCCAGAGTGTGGCAGCGCTATCCACCGTGCCCTTATTGTCCAAGAAGTAGTGTTCTATTGCTTCGCGGATTGTGTCATTATATAGGGGATCCAATAACGCCTCCGAACGGAAACGCCAGGTGAATGGGCGTTGGGTCATGTTAGGGATACGCAGAACCAGTTGCACTGGATTGTGATCAGATAGAGTGCGTGGGTAATTGGCGACATCCGTCACCCACTCCGCTGCGCCCTCGCTAAGGAGCCAGTGATCTAGCCTTGACCAGCTGTTATGCGCTGGCGTGGCATGTGTTCCCTCCTTTGTCGTGCTGTTTCGCAGTCTCCAGATATCTACCAATCCGAATTCCACCCTGGCTTGGTTAATACTCCGGGCCACTTTAGGCGTTCGAGTACTTTGTGGGTTAGATTTATCCAGAGCGGGATCTAGATACATATTGAGATCCCCCCCCACACAATGGCGGTCTCAGGCCACTGTCTTAATATACCATACATTCGGTGAAATACTTCTGGCTCATCTGCTATGGGGCCGTACATATTTATGAGGGTAATTAATGAGTTACCTAATTTGCCCTGAACCATTGCACAGCAGCCCTCATCATCTATGTGAGTCTTGTGTGGCGTGAACGGGATACCCTTTTTGATCAATATGAGAACCCCCCTGGTGTAAGATGAGTATGAAGAGGCTAGCTTGAACCCTGCCCATTTAAGCGCAATGTTCGCTTCTGAGACCTTGGTCAAGTGTGTTTCTTGCAAGAGTGCGATCTGGGTACCATGGCGATTCAAGTATGCAAAAACATGGCGGATCTTCTTCGGAGAGTTTAGCCCTCTCATGTTCCATGTTAGAAATCTAAAAGCCTCACCCATTAGCCCCTCTAGCATGGCAACTCACAGATGGATCGAACAACTGGTAGTCATAGTACACTGGATTGAAAACATCATTCCCAGTCTTGGTGTCAATACAATCACAATAAACAATCTTCCTTGTTTCCGCATATATACATTGGCTAGTATCAAACGCATGGAACTCCCCTGCCCACCCCCCTCCCACTACAACCTCCCAATCAGGTCGAGAATACAAACCCCCCATCCCGAAATTTTACCCCAATCCCTGTATAAAGCTACGAACAAATGGGGGATCACCCTCTGGAGGGGGAGGAATGACAGCAAACGCCTACCAAGCGGCAGGGTGGCCAGGCTGCGACGGCAATGCAACCACCCAGCTCTCCAACCCTGAGAGAATAAATAGACCAGAAAGACAATCTGTAACGGTTATAGACTATTACTAGTGGCAGATTTCCGCCAGCACAGCACCGCGACCAGGCTGCGGGCCCTCCTCTTGTAATACAGACTATTGTGTATATATGTGCGGTTATGTGATTAAACAACAATAATGTTCATTGACATGGTCAGCTGTCAATCAGCATCACTGAGAGATGGCGACGTCGTCAAACTCTTTGAAGCGGCCTTAGGAGGTTTGCGAGGACAGATGTGTTTCATGAACTTCAGAGCCGACTTGGAGTCTGTAAAAAAATGTGCTTGACCATCGTGGGTGATCTTCAGTTTAGCAGGGTATAGCATTGCATAGGGTACAGAGGCAGACTGTAAAATCCTTTTTACTGGCATGAACTCCCTGCGTGCGGCCTGCACCGTTGGGGTGTAATCCGGGTAAAAGGACAAGTTGTTACCTTGATGAGTGATGGGACTCTTGACCCTCGCCTCACGTAGAATAGCGTCCCTGTCCGCATAGTTGAGGAGGCGTGCTATAATCGGACGCAGTGGCGCACCCGGCACCGGTCGAGGTCCGAGTATCTGGTGAGCCCTCTCCACGATCATGACTGGGGAGAGCACCGGACCAAACAGCTCACGCAGCAGGTTGTCAATGAAGGGCTCCATTTTCAAAATGGCTGTCGATTCCGGAAGGCCAATTATTCGAAGGTTGTTCCGTCTGGAACGCGCTTCCAAATCTTCGTTTTTCGCCCTTATTACCTCAAGCACCTTCTCCATAGTAAGGATTTGTGTCCTGTCTGCAGCATTAGAGTCCTGAGTATCAGACAACCTATTCTCCAGCACATCTAGTCTGGTTTCATGTGTGTCCACCTTTTTCTTGCCTGCGTCAAGGCTAGATGTAAGGATATCAATTTTACTATCGATAGTTTTAAGCCCGGTGCGCACCTCCAGTAGTATAGACCTCATGTCCTCCTCCAGGTCGTCCGCTACCTCCGGTGGGCCCTGAGCGGCACCCGGTTCCGTCGAAGCGTCTCCGGTGCGTGTGTGGCGCTTGGTTTTGAATGGGATCTTGGGCTGTTTGGGGTCCGACTTGCCCATGATCGAGAGATTGTAGCGACGCGGTTGGCCGAGCTCGGCTGCACGTTGCGTCTTGTTGCTACAAGCTGCGGTGTTGGTTATAGGCCCAAGCCTGTCTCAGTTCGGTGGGGCCCAGGTCGCCCGGCAAGAGCGAGCGCACCCAAGGTGGAAGGGGGCGCCCACTTCTCTTTTTCGCAGTGTCAGGTAGCGCAGCACTGGTGCAACGGGCTATCGTAGGAGAAGAGAGGCCTGAGGCAAACAGTAGGGAGTAGCGGCAGCGCCGGATCGTTCCCCAGGAGCACCCAACAGCTAGTCACCATCAGGAGGAAAGAAGCATGCGGCGGCAGAGTAGCGCCAGACCGCCACCCGTAATCCCAGCCGCTGACGTCTGGCTAGTACCCCGACCCAGAGCAGTCTCCAGCCGGTCCAGGCGATGAAGCAGGGGTTCCCGACCAGTCCACAGCGCAGGGGAGGGAAGGCCCGGAAGACTCGTACACCGCCACAGTGACCCCCCCACACTCGTTGCCAAGGGAGAGCCATGCGGCGCCTGCAGCCCTCCTTCAGGCACACCCCCCCGCACGCGGGATGGCAAAGCAGGAATCGCCTTAGATGGAGGGAACAGATAAGGCCCAGGGCCCCCGCATAGGCCGAGCAGCACGCAGCGCCAGTCTCGAGCCCCGTGAGGCAATAGTGCCAAATGAGGCCCAGAGCGCGCCACGAACGTCAGCTAGCACCGACAGACCCCAAGCCCCACCACTCTCACCTCATGTCCGCTGCACTCTGGGGGGTCGTCCGCCGCAGCAGCAGTTGCCACCGTCGTCTCCTCACAGCTGCACGGTGCTTTTCAGCGATCCACCATATGGTGCTGCGCCACAGTCCTCAGGTGGTTGCCGGTCGCCGTTCTCCGGTGGCTCAGTGTTTCGCTGCGTGTGTGTCAACAGGTACATGAACGGGCACACCACCACGCACCGCTTCCTTCTCGACGTGATGGCGCCTGTTCGGCCGGTAGCACCGCGGCCGCCGCTCGTCCCCTCAGCAGGCTCAGCTTGCTCGGCTGCATCTCAAGCGTTGGCGGCCATTTTCTCACAGTCCCAGCCGCACATCGCCCACTCACGGTTCGTGAGATTGCCGCGAGGTCCGGGCCCGCAGGTCGCAGCCGCGTGCTCTAGGTAGGTCCACCCGGCAGTGTCTTCGTTTTCAGTGAGCTCGGGTGGAAATTCAGGATGGTATTAGCAGGATTGTGGAGCCTGGCCTGCAGAGCTCCTTTAGCAGGCAGCCATCTCGCAGTGCGCCGTAGCCACGCCCCCCGAAAGGGGGCCTTATTTACAAGGTAGCGGTAAGCCACGTTTGGTGAAGCACATATCGCCACAGGAACGTCATTATATAAGTGATGTTCCTGTGGTGATAGGGGCTTGTAAATATGCCCCTATTTTTCATACATTTAATTCACATAACATATAGTAGAGTTTTGTGATTTGTCCTGATGGTAGTTCAATGCTGGGATACTTCAAGATAATGCATCCAATGAGGCAAAGCTTTCGTAGCGGAGTTTGCGGAGATTTGTGAGTAGGAGTCAGCTACTAAACTGCACCCAGAAATGCTTTGATAAAGCAACTTTACATGCTAAAAAAGCATATAACCAATTCACAAAAGTGAACTTTGAAAATGAAAATTATCAGGCAATGAGAGAGGTGATGATTTTGGGGTCCCCCCTAACCTAGGGGGAGGACCAAGCAGATGCCTTGAACACAAAGAACATATCATGCTGAACGATTCAGTGGTGGTCCCATCCTCTTAGGACCACCCCAAGCACAGTTATGGGCAAAAATACAATCCCAATCAAAGGCCCTGCAAAGCATTATGGGACGAGATTAGCAGTGGGCAGTGAATATTATAGTATCCAATATCAAAATAATTCTACATAGAGCTGCAGTTCAACTAGTCGTTACTAGGTGTCCCTCACGAGTCAAATGCAAAAGCATTGAAATTATTACATCAAGCTGCAGTTCAACTAGTCGTTGCTAGGTGTCCCTCAAGTCAAATGCTTTTGCATTTGACTCATGATGGACACCTAGTAACGACTAGTGGAACTGCAGCTTCATGAAAGGGTTTCAATGCTTTTGCATTTGATTCCTGAGGGACACCTAGTAACGACTAGTTGAACTGCAGCTCTTTGTAGAATTATTTTGATATTGGATACTATAATATTCACTGCCCACTGCTAATCTCGTCCCATAATGCTTTGCAGGGCCTTTGGTTGGGATTGTATTTTTGCCCATAACTGTGCTTGAGGTGGTCCTAAGAGGATGGGACCACCACTGAATCGTTCAGCAAGATGTGCTCTTTGTTTTCAAGGCATCTGCTTGGTTCTCTCCCTAGGTTAGGGAGGATCCCAAAATCATCACCTCTCTCACTGCTTGCTAAATTTTCATTTTCACTTTTGTGAAATGACTATTTGCATTTTAGCATGTAAAGACAGAGGGGCCCATTACGATACCCGGCGTAAAAAAATCCGCCAGGCATGGAAGCGGCAAAAATCCGCCCGCACACACCGTCTGAACACCGACCACGCCATTACGATTACACAAACCGAAAACCGCCATCGGCGGAAAAATCACACAAAATACCGCCCGCCAACGTCCGAGTCGGAGTCAAACCGCCCGCCACGGACGGAAACACGCACGACAACACAAAACCGCCCGCCCTCACGGCCGACACACCGCACGTGAAATTACGATCGCACCGCCATGAGCGCGGAAAAACCACAAATATACCGCCCGCTAGCGCAAACAACGCCGATGAGAATCGACACGGCAGAAGCCATGGCGCCCACGTACCTGCACAGAAACCATCCGCTCACAAAACCAATAGCACACAACATGGCCAACAAGTCCACACAGCAAGGCACGCACAAATACACAAGCACAGTACACATCCCGAAAACACCCCCCGGACAAACAAAAAATACAAAGGCCAGAACCCCAGACACAACACACCTGAAAACAACAGACCATGAGGACACACCCACATAGGTGAGTACAAAAGCAGCACTCCCACAGACCACAACCCCTTGCTACATTGCAAACCAGAGAGGAGAGGAGAGGACACAGTGACACAGCAAGGACAGCAGCACACCACAGAAACGCACACATCACAACCACCACCACCACCACCACCACCACCAAACACCTGCACCACAAACCCCCTGCACATTACACAACACACACCGCACCAGCACCACAAACACCATGGCACCACAAAGGATGCCCAAGTACACGCCCATTGAGCTGACGGTCATGGTCGACGAGATCATCAAGGTGTACCCACAAATCTATGGGAACATGGTCCAGCACACACCACTAGCCACCAGAAACAGAATGTGGAACCGGATCGTAGACCAGGTCAATGCAGTCGGGACCCTGCCCAGGAACAGAGGAGAAATTAACAAACGTTGGAATGACGTAAAGAGCCTGGTCAAGAAGAAGGAGGGAAAAACAGAGAGCTGGCTGCCGTCACTGGCGGAGGGAATCCCGCGCTCTTCAAGACCTTCAAAGCGTGGGAGGAGAAGGTGCGAGTCATAATACATCCGGAGATCCTCGCCGGATTAGCAGAGGGAGTGGAGGCTGGTAAGTACAAACTAATGTATACCAGCACACCGCTATGTACTCACATGCACTACCACCATGCCACAGCTCCCAGGGACAAACACCCCCATGTCCAGCACACAATACACAACACATCACACACACATGCAACAGACACCACCACACACAGCCCAAACCGAACAACTGTAACATACGTGGGGACATGTGTACACTCAGCCAGCCACGTAACCACCAACAGGTCCCCAAATATGCCAGAAGCGCCACAACGAGCACCCACCACACCCATGTGTCCGCCACAGCTGCACTAACCGACAAGTAACAGGTAAGTGGCAGGAACACAAAGTGCAGTGGGTGGGACGGTGGACAGCCCAAGTACAACACACACCAGGCCCCTAGTCCCACAGCACAGCAAGGAGGAGCATCCCCCACACCCCACAGCCACGTGTCAGCCACCGCAGTGCACAACGACAGCCGAAAGGCAGACATCACGGTCCACAGCAATCGGTGTCAGTGGGTGTCCAGCCACCCCCACGACCCACAACACCCCCCACCCCCACAGACCTGCAACATGGAGCACCCCCGCTTAGAGCCATGTGGCATCCAGTACAGTGCACGCACGAACAACTTGCAGGTGGGAAACTGGACAGGGCTGGATTACTGGAGGCATGAGGACCATAACACGACCAACACATGGGACATGTCACGTAGCAGACGAACACGCAGCACCGCCCACCGTCACGAACAAGTGAACAATGTGCACACGGACATGAACAACAGACTCACACCCCACATGACCCATCACAGACATAGCAACACCCAAGGAGCCACGTCTGCATGCACAAGCCACACTGAATATAGTACCACACGGCAGCCACTGTGCAACTCATCACACACAACCGAAACACCATTGAAGTCCTGTCCATGTAGCCCCTACTGCCTGTCAACCACACACCCCACGACTACGCCTATGTAAGACAAACAACACTAGACGCAACAGAGCGGAACAACATAAATGCACACGAACACCACTGAACCCATCAAACACACAGACACACCATGCACATACAACATACCATCCATCCCATCCGTCAGCCCCAGTCTCATGAAAGGCATGTCATCCGCACAGCTGCCACACATACAGCAGTCACGCTAAGATACATGCCCATGACCAACCATGTGCCAGAAGTCAATGAAGCGCACGACACACTGTGAGCAACAACACACAACATGGGCCACACCCCCCGAGCACTGCAGTGATGCACATGGCACAGGGCAGCACGCACACCAAGGAGATGGGACAACTGCAATACGTTGGCTGGCACACAACCATCACTCACTCATAACGATGCGTCCAATGCCATGTCCAGTAATCACAACAGACAGCAAATATGCAGGCCATGTCAAGCATGCACACACCTCAAACCATGCACTGTCATGCTGCCACAACACATGTCACGTTCGGCACCCATGGCTCACAGCATGTACCCCAAAAGCATATCCCCTCCCAAATGCGAATCTGGGGCATGGCCCCCATGTTGCCATATGCGTTCCTAAGCGTTCCATTTGAACCCCAAAAGCATATTCCATCCCAAATGCGAATCTGGGGCATGGCCCCCATGTTGCCATATGCGTTCCTA
This sequence comes from Calotriton arnoldi, assembly GCA_963921515.1. Taxonomy (NCBI): domain Eukaryota; kingdom Metazoa; phylum Chordata; class Amphibia; order Caudata; family Salamandridae; genus Calotriton; species Calotriton arnoldi. The sequence goes on from CAWUFW010011939.1 coordinate 117,557, forward strand.
AGCGTTCCATTTGAACCCCAAAAGCATATTCCATCCCAAATGCGAATCTGGGGCATGGCCCCCATGTTGCCATATGCGTTCCTAAGCGTTCCATTTGAACCCCAAAAGCATATCCCCTCCCAAATGCGAATCTGGGGCATGGCCCCCATTTTGCCATATGCGTTCCTAAGCGTTCCATTTGAACCCCAAAAGCATATTCCATCCCAAATGCGAATCTGGGGCATGGCCCCCATGTTGCCATATGCGTTCCTAAGCGTTCCATTTGAACCCCAAAAGCATATTCCCACCCAAATGCGAATCTGGGGCATGGCCCCCATGTTGCCATATGCGTTCCTAAGCGTTCCATTTGAACCCCAAAAGCAAAGTACAAACCAGACCCAGGATGGGCCAGGAGCCCGCATACACCAGAGTCACAATAAGTAGGGGCACAGCAACACACCCATCGGCATGGCCAATCCGTCCCATGCCACATGTGCACAGCACACAGTCCCATTGCCAAGCACACACAACTACAGATGCTACAGCCACACACACGCCTCTGGGAAACCCATGTACGAGATTGCACGAACTGTTAATGTCAGACGACAAATACATACTTCGCCAGGTGCAACACAATAACAAATCTCATTCTCTCCACAGGTGACGAACTGCTGGATGCTGGGGATGGAGCCAGCAGCCAGCACAGCCAGCCTACAAGCCCCCAACGAGGACACACGGATCTGGAGGATCTGTCCTCCTCTTCGGACACGGACCACCAAGCAGGCCCATCTGGTGTGGCAGGGCCCAGCCGCTCCCCAGGACCCCTCCTACCCACCAACCCATCATCCAGGGCTGCTGAACATTCCCAGCCCCCTGCTGCCACTGTCGTTGCGGCCACACCCACGGTCATTGTGGCCACTACCACTGCCGCAACCGCCACCATCGCGCACCGACCACCACCGCCGCCACCACCACCACGTCTTCGCTGGCACCAGCCCCAGCGCAGGTGGTGGCCCGGCCGACTGGATCCACCCTGGGAGCCACAGCGAGGACCGTGGTGAGCAATGTGGCTAGTGGGCAGGCCGGTGGCAGCAGGACTGGTAGGAGGAGCAGGGTCAGGGAAACGCCAGCCTCCCCTGGGAGCCATGCCCTGCCTCAAATGGCCAGAGTCCTTGGGGCCTATGAAGAGGCCCAAGGACAATGGGTCCGGTCTGCTTCAGACACGCGTGAGGTGCTGGGGGTGCTGAGGTCCATGGACGCCCGTATGGGCCAAATCGTGGACCTCATGGGCCAGCTGGTGGTGGCGGTGAGGTCACAGCCAGGGACAGCAGCTCCCCCTCCGCCACCACCTGCCGGGGCGCAGGGTGGAGCAGCAGTGTCCAGTTCCCCTGCGTCCACAGCCAGTGAGCACACCTCAACCACCAGCATGTCGCAAGCAGGCACCCCCTCGCAAACGTGGAAGGGGCCGTCCGAAGTGGAAACAGATCTCCCGGGAGGACTTCGCACGCTCCAAACGCAAGTGAGGCAGCCAGCCAGCCTTCCGCCAGCCTTCCTTGACCAGCCACTGCATTGACTTGGACTACGATCCCACTCCACACAGCCATCTGGATGGCATGTGTGTGTTGGACTATGGACATAGAACCAGTGGGTACACCCTGAGCATCACGCAGCCATGACCGACAGCTCATTGTCACTGCACGCACCACTTTTGTCATCACCTTACACACAATCACATGTCACAGTTTGTAATAAATGCACCTTTTACACTAACTGCTGTTTGTGCCCTGTGTTTTATTTGTATGGAATACAACGGCCACCTTGGGCGGAAAGGCACCTGATGCGTGGCATGGCAATTGAATCCGGAGGGCCTGTAGGGACCTAGGGGTGGGAGACAGAACAGGAGCACATTCAATGAGTGTGTCACACACCCATCACACAGTACATGTCAACAACTACAAGCAATGTACACACATCGCACAGAGCAATAGGGCACAATGCCACAGCCACCAACAGTGGCATACTACCCTGGCCATGGAGCGTTGACACACAGCACGCAGTGAACAAACGGCCACCCTGACACAGCACACACACACCTGCACAGATACAGCCACATCAGCCGTCGTACATGGACACTCACCGTCAAGTGAAGTAGCGGGCGATGAGCTGCTGCCGCACATTACCAGCTTCCTCCTCTCCGCTGTCCTCCTCACTCGAGCTGTCCTGGTCTGCGGGCTGGGGCCCTGGTTGATCTCCGTCATCTACGATGAGGGGGATCTGCTTCCGAATGGCCAGATTGTGCAGCATGCAGCACGCCACCACTATCCGGCACACCTTCTGTGGGGAGTACGCCAGCGCACCCCCGGTGCGGTCCAGGCACCTGAACCTGGACTTGAGGAGGCCAAAGGTACGCTCGACCACACGTCTGGTCCTCCCATGTGCCTCATTGTAGCGATCGTCTGCTGGGGTGCGAGGATTCCTCAATGGACTGAGCAGCCATGCCCCATTCGGGTACGCAGAGTCACCTGGGTGTGAGGGACACAGAGAACCGTTGCAATTCCAACTGGACAGGGGACAGCATCGCACAACCAGCACGCTACACCACTCCACATACTCACCGACAATACAGGCACGATCCTGTTGCATATTGGACATCAGTCGTGGCAAGATGCTGTTGCGCATTATGTGTGCGTCATGGGCCGAGCCTGGGAACTTTGCACACACGTGGGTGATCACCATGTCCGCAAGGCACACCACTTGCACATTCAGGGAGTGCGTGTGCTTCCTGTTGCGGTACAGGTGCTCAGTGGCCTGTGGTGGAACAAGGCCGACATGTGTGCAGTCAATGGCTCCAACGACGTGTGGGATTCTGCCAAGGGCATAGAATGCACCCTTCACTGCCGCCAATTCACGAGCCCTGGGGAAGCGGATGTACCTGTTTCGGTACAGCATCATGGCTGCCAGTACATCCCTCAGCACCTTGCTGAACATGGGCTGGGACATCCCTCCTCCAATGCCCACTGTGTGCTGGAATGACCCAGTGGCGAAGAAATGCATGGCGGCCATCACCTTAGCCGTGGGGGTGACAGCAGTCGGATACACCCTGCGGGGACGGAGATGGGGTTCTAACATGGCACACAGTCGATGCAGGGTTGGCCTGTCCAGCCGAAACTTCCTAATAACCTCTGTATCGTCCATGTCCGCCAGCAATTGGTATGGGCGGTCAATGTTCGGTCTCCGCCTAGGGACAATGGCAGAGGACACATGTCAAAGCAACACGACACATAGCAATTTCGCATACACATCACTGACATGACTGAGCAAGCACATGAGCCACAGCCCAGCTGTCAAGCTGGGACGGCACGGCCACAATACACTTACACAGGTCTCCCAACAATGGCAATGGCTAGTGATACAAACCACTGCCATGTGCATGCACATGGGGATCTAGGCCCCAATGACTTGCGGGGCGTGCTGATGGGGACTGACTGCATATCCGTCAAGCGGCAAGGCCACGGCAACATGAATGTCTGCTGAGCATGGAACTGCTTCCGCGGCTGGATGAGTATGGCACACGACGACGACGATGTGGGCACAGGCTGAGCGGCCAAAACAAGTGGGACCTGTGGCACGAGGGGATATGAGACAGTAGTAGGTGTCAGCACTGCACCCTATGTACAGCACTGTACGGATCACACCTCCCGAAACATTGACAGGTGTCCACATTGACAGCCCCATGCCAAGACGGCTGTGTGCTTGCAGTCACACGTCACAGGTGAGAGGTTACATTGCACGTGCCAGGTGGCAGACGTAGATAGTGGGAGCTGGCATGTGTGTGCATGTGTCTCCTGTTCAGGATCCACCAGATGGGCGCTGACTCTGTACTGACCATTGGACACAGCATGTTCCGTGGAAGGCTTGTGTGTGTGGGATGGTGGCACTGGATGTGCCTCCGTTGGGTGGGGGGCCATGCACGGGGCGGGTACGTCGATGATTGCGCATTGTTGGTCACGGTGGGTGCACCAACTGAAGATGTGTTGCCCTGTGTTCAATTCCTATGTCCGCATGATGATGGACTGTAGATGTGGGCAGACTACACATTGGTCGATGTGCTGTCTATTTGCATGTGCCTTCACACCAGGCACAGCTGCCCCTGCACATGTGACCCCTGCTGGACTCGCTGCTGGGTCTGTGGAGCTGATGCACCTTCTGCGCGTGGGGCGGACAGCTCTCCTCACTTCCCTCATTGCGCATGTCATGACTTTGCCGCAGGTGACATGGATCATGGAGGGCCCACATGTACGCGTGGGTAGGCTATACATGATTGTACACTGGTCGCCACCCCCAGTCAGTGTTTCGAATGGGAAGGTTGTCGTGCTGGTGGTATGTACGATGTGGCGGATGGGCGGGCCTAGGTGCGGGCTTACATTCCGGAAATGGGGGGTAGTTGGATTGGCGACTAGTTGCAGTACACACGGGACACGTCTCTTCCTTTCCACATCTGGGTCATCCCTTGTACTTACTGACAGTGATACAGTCATCTTCGCCCCAGCCCTCATGTCCTCCCCTCGCTCCCCCAATATGCATGCTCACCTGCGAGGCTAGCGCCTGCACAGGCAGCCCCAAGCTCGCACCAGAGAGGGCAAGGAGTGTATGTGTGGGTCCAGTTGCACGAGTGGGCTGTCTCAGGGTATGATGTGTGGCGGGACGCCGTCCACCTGCGTGGTGCCCCAAATGGAGACCCGGCCTGCATGGACTATGCATCACAGTCTTCGCCTTCCGGATCCGCCACCTGCGACACCCAGTGGCTGTGGCTGCCCTTGCGGCCAGGCCGCGTCCGTCTGTGGCTGATGGCCCACACATTCACTCTTTGGCCTCTCTGGGGAGGGCTCGGGGGTGGTGGCGCACGCGCTTGCACTTAGTTGCAATGGCATGTGGCGTGGTTGGTATGATGGGCAATGGATGGGATGGTGCGAGCCACCTCCCGTGACGTCAGTGCTGCTCGTGCTGTGGTGCATCCCCCCTACACTTCCATTTGACTTGTGCCATGCTAGACGTTGAGGTTCTATTCCCTGCGTGATATGACCAGGAGGAGCGCGAGGAGACCTCTCACACACCATGCTCCACTGCCATCCCGTGCCCTGTATCGCCTGTGCGGATTGACTATGTTGGGGTTACACCTGGTCGACTGGGGCTGTGTGTGCCTTGTCAAGGGGCATGGCGGGCGCACAACAGGATCCAGCTTGTCCACAGAGGGTGGGCTGAGGTGCGCCTGGTACCGCTTTGTACGTGTGCCCGGCTGCTGTGCACACACGTGTTCACTCCCCCCGACAGGTGTCCTCTCACAATGCCCAGGGAAGCGGTGGTGTACTGTTCATGACCCCTCCCAACACGGCGTGCTCCAACTTGGCATGTGCGCATCTACCCGTCGCACCCACCCACCTGAGCACTGCGTCCATACGACTTCACACGACACATGTGTGTCTTCCACAGTAGTGCTACTCATTTGCGTTGACATCCAATACCAGTGGACTACATGGTCATGTCACGACTGCCGTGTACTTCACATACTCTCATCCTCTCTCATTCGTACTTGTGAAATGAGTCAGCGGAGACAGTTTTGGTTTCAAACATTATATTGAGTCTTCTTTCCTCTGTGATGCAGTATAGTGGACACTACTGGCAGCGGAATACATGTTGAGGATATACTGAGCATGATTGCAAATGGGATAGGGTGTGGGGTTACATGTGATTGGCTGTTGCATGTGGGATGTGGGCTTCAGAGTGACATCTGCTTGGCCAAGGCTGTGCTAATGTACATTTACGTATAGCTGCGGAGCTGCGGACTTTGACACAGACGGTATACATGTAGCCTACCAGACCGCTTGGCATCATGGGCACAGTCCATCTCAGTTCCATGTGACAGGTTTGCTGCGGTTGTTCCTCATGCACGCGTGCATGTGAGATGACATCAGGGCATGTGCTTGCGTGCATGCAGCGGCGTGCCACTTGTTGTTGCACTGTGGTGGTTACTGGACATGTCACAGTCACTGGGGTCGTGTTGTTGTTGTATGCACTTGTCGTCCATGCAAAGGTCCTGGTATGGGATTCCCGGGGCGGGGGTGGGAGGGGTGCAGCACCCACAGACTCCAGGTGACCTATTCATGTCCACTGAGCGGTGTGTGTGTCCATGGGCGCTGGATCCATGTCGTGTCCTGGTTGTTCGTGCAGTTCCGTCCATGTGGGTGCGATACACAGAGCCCATGCCACTGCCTCCCACGATGCATGCGGTGTTCCTGGATGTGATGGGGAACAGTGTGCATGTCCCGGTCATATCCGATGTCATGGCGATGTCGTTGATGGTGTGGTTACAGTTGCCGGTCGTTTGGTATGGCTGTTGTGGTGGTGACTGGCCAGTCCGTGCGGAAGCTAAGCATGGGTGCGGGGTTGGACATCATAGGTCAATCGGGGAACCTGCGTTGTGGTCCGACGAATTGACAGGTTGTCAGGTATGCGATGCCGTCCAGCAGGGCTTCCATGTCATTGGTGGTGTACATGTTTGCCAGCCAATGTAGCGGATGGTGGCTGTCAAGGTGTTGTTCGTAAGTTGTCCCTTGGAGGACCATGATGGGGCATGCTGGGTGACATTCGATGTAGCTGTTCTCGATGATCCGTCGTGTGGAGGCACAGTGGTCCCATTTCAGTGCGGGTGCGATGTTGGCCACATACGCCATGCCCCCATAGGCAGAGCAGGCCCTGTCGTGTGCGTCCAGAGGGAGGAGTAGTGGTAGCAGGTCCGCCTTCAGACATGCCGGGTTGGAGAGGCATATCTCCACGGGATGCTGGTAGGGACACCTCCGACAGTAGAAGACGGGCATGACGCAGCTGAACAATGTGATGCGGTAAGTCAGTCGGTAACTTACGTTCAGCAGGGACAGGAGATCGCATCCCAATGTATGAAACAGGTTGGTTTTGTACAGCTTGAGCTGTTCGGCATAGTTGGGTAGGTGTGTTGCGGTTGCCATTTCGCAGCGGTGCGTTGTGGTGGCGTGCTCCGGCTGTGTGTGCAGTCTGCAATGTGCACGCTCCGAGGTTGCTGTGAGCTCTGTGTAGTCGTAGGGAGACAGGACTTGTGTTCTGTTGGCTTGTTTGGAGGACACGGGCCCTCTTCCCACATGCTTCTCAGACAGTTCAAGGTCAGTGATGTGTGACTCCTTCCAATTAACTTGCATGTGGCCGACATGGGGGAGTGTTTTCTTCTTTCTTCCCCGTCCGTTGTGTGCTTCTGTGATATGCGCTATCTGCCCTGTGGTCGGTCTCCTCGGCATGCCTGTGTTGGTCTATTCTTGGACAATGGCTGTATTCACCGGCTTCTGTCGTAGGGCTGTGGTTTCGGAGTTGGAATGGAAGGTCATTCAGTGCTGTCTGCTCTCCCTTGTGTGGGCGGCAGGCTGCCTTTCCGCTCTGCGTTGGGCCTTGTGTGTGAATGTTATTCTTGGGCCACCTGTTGTCGGTCCCCGGGCTCTTTGGTGTTCCGCTTTATACGTCTTGTTCATATGTGCAGGGTGGTATGGGTGTTTCAGTGTGGTACTGGCGTTCCTCTTCCCGAAGGAGCCCTGCTTCTCCTAGTTGGTGTTGCCGCCGCTGTGTGCTACGCCATGTTTGTTACACTGGGGTGTGTCCTGCAGTTGCGTGTCTTCACTGACATGTGTGCGTCGGTTGTGTGGCGTTGGGTGTTGTCCGTGAATTGGGCGTTGGGGACATGTCTGTGGCAGGCCTGTCACATGTCATGTGCGTTCGGGGTGGGGCTGATGTGTGTGCTGCTTGGTTGTGTCCCTGTGTCTGTGTGCGACGCATGCATGGCGCTGCGGTTGGCCTCTGCGTTGTGCGCATGTGTGGCGGCGTCATCGGCGCTTTGGGGCCGTGACGGGGTGGTTGGTTCCTAGTCCCAGGTGGTGTGTACACATGTGTTCCGCGATGTTACGATTTGGCCTGTGTGTCATATGTGGATGCAATGGTGGATGTGTAGTGTACACGCGCTGGTGGGGGTTGTCCGCTTTTCCGCCCTTGCACTGTGTGCGCTGTTTGCGTGCACTTGTTGTGTGTGTGCCTACCTGCGTCTCCGCGGTACGTTGCGTCCTTGGTGGTGCATCAGCAGGAGCATGGGGAGGGCCTGCAGTGCTGGATTCATGCTCGGGGGAGCCGCTTCTTCGTTGTCCGTGCTCGGCGTCCGTGTTGCCGCTTCGGTTTGTCGTACGGTATCTCTTGGCCGTGGGAGCCGTTTGTTTGCGGCATCGTAATTTATGCGCCGGGCGGTACGTGTTTCGTCGGACGGTGTGTGTCAGTTGTGCTGCGCCGCTACGTGTACGGGCGCACTTTGATGGCGGACGGTGTTGCTGGCTTGCCGGCGGTGTTTGGCCTACTTTTCGCATCGTAATTGGGCGGGCGTGTGGACTGCTGCGTGCCGGCGGTAACTGGTGGTTTTTGCATCCGCCAGCACGGCGGTTGTGCTTCCGCCCGCCATCGTAATGGGCCCCAGAGATACTTGTTATTTTGCCAAAAGTATATGAGGTTTCTGTTTTAATAATTGGGAGTCTGACGGAACAGTAGTTAACTTTTGATGGTTTCTAGTGTTGACAGAGGTATGCCTCCTGTCCAAACAGAAACCACAATCCTAGTCAAAGTAAGTCAGAAACACATTTCAAATTAGCTTTTACTCGCCTTCTGATAGCTTTGCTCGGAGCAGGCAGGCTTAACTTAAGAGGCAATGTGTAACGTATTTGTGCAGCACTTCAAACAGGAACAAAGTGAAAATACCACAAAAAGTCTCCACACCAGTTTAGAAAAATAGATTAGTATTTTATAAACAACTTTTCAGACACAAATTGAGAGGCAACTAGAAACCAAATTGTAGTAAGCAATGATGAAAACACAAAAATTAGAGGAAAACAAGACGAGTCAGTCGCTGCTAGTAGTTTTTTCTTTCTTTCTTCCATTCCTTTTCAACAAGTGCAGCCAACGCGTTTTGCCTAAACATAAGCTTCTTTAGGCTGCACCAAAATCAGACGAAATGGCGCTTCACTCCTAATGTATGGTAAGTAAGGTGACAAGGTAACAAATAGTGAAGAGTATCCTAGTTAATGCTTCCCGCTCTATGAGTTAGTATCTATAATAATATGTCTCCTAGTTTGTATTTTCATTAATGACTCCAAGATGGCCCCATGTTATGGGATACTTTTGTTCGCAAAACGTCTCCAGTCCCTCTCCTGCATTCCGTTCCTCTCCTCACTGAGGGCAAAACAAGACCAAAACAAAAAAATGATCCAATGATTAGAAGATGAGATATGATTTTTTAAAGAATTACAAGTGTCACTAGCGCTTAGAAGCAATAGGCACCAGTGGGGGATATCTGGTTGTGCTGGACCAGGCCAAAGTCAAGAGTTCCGGCTGACCGCGATAAAGCAGAGGCCGGGTACAGGAGCCATGCAAGGCCCGCTGAACAAAGTACCTTGATTCTGGTCACAACAGCGAGATGCAGGGTGGAGCCAAGCGATGAGTTGGTGTCTATCCTGCAGTCGAGGTGATGCGTCTATTTTCTTCAAGCACTTGTGGTGATGCGCTGGTTACCAAGACAATGCACCAAGGGGTGTTGGTTCCGTAGATGATGCGCCAGGTTTCTACACGCAGTTGAGGGGAAGCGCCGATCTTCCTACGCTGCAGCAGTGATGAGGTGGTTCTGATGCGTCAGATCTTTAAGGAGATGTGCTGGTTATGAGAGCGATACACCAATTCTGTTCCCACAATAGCGACGATGCATTGGTTCTGCTTCACGCAGACAGGAGATGTGTCGGTTCGACTGGAGCAAGCTCTTGGGTCCACTTCCAATGGACCATGCACGGGAGCAGGTGGTGAAACTTTGATAACCCTGAGCATCAAAAACAGGAGGCAAGCCAACAAGCCCTTAAAGATCACTCTGGGTTCAAGTAGAATCCTGCTCTTCCTCAGCAGGGGCAGAGGGTAACAGGCAGCAGAGCAGCACAGCAGAAAAGCAGCTCTTCCAGACCAGCAGTCCAGCAGAGTGGCAGTACTAGTTCTTCTTCCTGACAGGTTTTCTTTACAGGTCCAGAAGTGTCTGATTTAGTGGGGTCAGAGACCAAGTACTTACATCCAGTTATGTCTTTAAAGTGGGGGTGACTTCAAAGAATGATCTTTGAAGTGCACAGAGGTCCTTTCTTCCCAGCCCTGACTCCACACTAGCTACAAGGGGTAACGGGGACACGACACTGCCTGTTCAGGTGTAAGTGTCAGCTCCTCCCTCCCATCCTTCCCAGGATGAGCCATCAGGATGCAGATGGGCCCTTAGGCACACCTACCCTTCTTTTGTGTGTGGCTGTCTAGAAGGAATACATAAGGTCAAGCAGTCACCCACCCCAGAAGTGGCATTTCTAAAATAGTAATGTTAAATCCAACTTTACCAGAAAAAAGGGTTTATCATAACCATTCCAATTATATGAAACATGACAGAGCTACTCCTTTTCAATCAGGGATTACAGCTTATAAGTGTAATAAGGAATTCCCAATGTTAACCTGTGAGAGGAGTAGGCCTCACAGTAGTGGAAAAGGAATGTAGGTGTGTTTCACTACCAGGACATGCCAAACTTAAAAGCACATGTCCTACCTTTATTTACACAGCACACTGCCCTATGGGTAACCTAGGTCCTACCATAGGAGTGACATATGTAATAAAATGGCAATTTTAAGGCTTGGCAAAAGGTTTTAAATGCCAAGTTGGAGTGGCAGTAAAACTGCACATACAGGCTTTGCAGTGTCAGGCTTGAGACATGTTCAAAGGGCTACTTGTGTGGGTGGCACAATCAGTGCTACAGGCCCACTAGTAGCATTTAATTTATAGGCCCTGGGCACAGGTAGTGTATTCTACTAGGGACGTACAGATAAAATGAATACACTGATTGTGAATTAGTCAATTAAACCATGTTTAGGGGAGAAGCACAAGCACTTTTGCATTGGTCAGCAGTGGTAAAGTGCTAAAAATAATACAGCAAAAAGCTGAGGTAAGCAGGCAAAGGTTTGGGGAAGACCAGACTAAGGCCGTCAGGTCTAACACCATGCCTGTTATTTCTCTGACTTTGTTGTCTGGCACTACAAGATGGCACTCTCCCGCACCATATAGGTAATTTTCCTTTCAGGTTGAACTGGAAACAACATCGCCTCATGACCTTAAATAGTTTAGATTGGTTGTTTCTCCATTCATATACTGCCTTGCCATTCAGACCGCATCGCACTCTGGGGCATATTTACAAGGACTTAACACCACCGTAGCGTCAATTTTTTGACGATACGACTGCTTTTTGTATTGCCTTATTACAAGTTGCAGCTAACTGCAGTTAGCAGCACCTTTCCAGCCTAAACGTGAATTTTCAAGATCGCCACTTCTGTTAGCGGGACTTAACGAAAAAGATATGCAAGATGGGCATTCCCGTGGAAAAACTGCTGCTAACCCCACTTATCGATATTTACAATGAAATTTCCGTCCGGCAATAACCCCTCAAAACTGCTGCTAGGTCCAGTTAGAGGCAGTTTTTTAAGATCAGAAAATAGCTGGTCTTAAAATTGGTGCAAACACTTGGGGCCTCATTTCAGAGGTTTTGGTGCTGGACAGCACTGCAAGGAATGTTGCTGCGCTGCTCTGCGACAAAACAAAAGGGCATGAATGCACACTATGAATAAGATAGGGTGCGTTCCTCCTGGGCCTCATTAATGAAAAGTGTTGCATCGCTGCGACAAAACAGCGTTGCAACACTTTTCACTGCGCCCTTCTTGCGACATCATGGATGCGCCGTATTCACTGTACAGCGCGCCATGGAGCAATTAATGACAGATACGTCTGGAATCCTGACGTATCTGTCAGCGCTAAAGTCACGCATTGCTGCAGTTGTGTCACAAGCATGACGCAACTCCAGCAATACATGGGGCAGGCCTATCCCTATGGCACTGTGTCACCCTTACGCCTGCCATGAGGCAGGCGTAAGGTTCTGACACAGTGGTGTCCTATAGTAGTTGCAGTGAAATCTGATGGATTTAACTGCACCACTCCAATGAGGCTTTGTTGTGCGGGAACGCCCACCCTGCATAGATCATACCTGACACAGGTATAATGTGGCACAGGGCTTCACAAGGTGACGCATATGCCTAGATGCATCACTTTGTAAATAATGGGCAATAGGGTGCAAAATTAGCGCTGCAAGTACGTCAAGAAAATGACACACCTGCGGCTTTAAACTGTCAGAAGGGGCTCAAGGGGCTCATGAATGAGCCCCCCTGCATTTTCCCCCTACATAGACGCACAATGGCTGCCATGCCCCAATGCAGGCACCCTTGCGCCATGGTGTTGCAGAGTTGATTGATGTTGTGCAGGAAGGGACACCTACCTGCACAAAACCTATAAATCCAGGGTATTTCCTTTTCCTCTGTGTGGTTTGTGTTGATGGCGGATTTGAAGGTTGTGTGAATTTCAGGGGTATTGTTGTGGCTCCATCTCTTCTTGAGACGTCTGCAGGTGCGTCTGGACTAGTGGAGGGTGGGAGTAAACCAGTTGGCCTTCTTGGAGTGCTGTTTGCCTGGTTTTTTCTTGAGGGGTGACAGGGTGTCAGTGCAGTTGGAGATCCATCGGTGGAGGTTGCGCACTGCGGTGTTGGCGTCTGTAAGCGTTGGCGGAGTGGTGGTGTTGAGGGAGTTGACTAGAAGTTCTTTGGTGGCCTTGACCCAGCTGCAATCGGGGCAGCGATGATGGCAGTGGTGTACGGTGTGCATGGTGAAGGCTTGATGTATACAATGATGGTCTGTCCAGTGGTGTGGCTGTAGTTGAAGGTTGAAGTTCCCGCTGGAGGAGAAGACGGGCTCGAGCGTGTCTCCAGCTAAGTGCATTGGTGTGGTGACTAGCTACTTGAGTCCAATGTTGGGGAGGCTCCCCAGGAGGGGGGTGGAGTTCTGGTCACTGGGGTTGTCCAGGTGGAAATTGAGGTTTCCAAGTAGGATGTAGTCGGTGGATGGGAGAGCCTGGGGTGCGATGAGGTCTACAATGGCATCGGTGAATGGGGGTTCATGGCCCAGAGGGCCTGTAGATGAGGATGCTGCGGAGGGTGGTGTTAGGGTTGGTCCAAATCTGGAAGTGGAGGTGTTCCATTTTCACCATTGGGTCATTAGAGTGTGTGGTCACTCTGAGTGTGCTTTTGTAGGCAATGGCAATGCCTCCTCCTGAATGGTCGGGGTGGTCCTTGCGGGTGATTTTGTAATTGTCGGGGATGGCGATGGCAATATCCGGTCCGGAGTAGAGGTTGGTCCCGGTTTCTGTGAAGAAGGCGATGTCTGAAGAGGTGGCGTCGAGGAGGTCCCAGATTTCTGTGGCGTATTTGTGGAGGGACCGCACATTGAGGAGGGTGCAGTTGAGCCAGTCTGGTGCGCTGTTGGTCGGCTAGGTGGCAAGAGGCACTGGAGTGCTGATGTGGCAGGAGGTGCATTTGCAGGCACAGGGTGCAAGGGTATTCTTCGATGATGCTAGATGGTAGGCGGCGTGGCATCCAGGGTTGTGGGCGAGGAGGGTGCTGGCGTTGTAGCGGTGGAGTATCTGAGAGGCAGGGTCCCTGGTGCTGGGCACGGTACAGGGGCGGATGGATGCAGACAGGCTTGACTTTGGCTTTCCTTCGACACACCAGTGGCACGCCTGCTATGCGTGGCCGCACAGAGTCTGCCATTAAGTAGTGCTGCAGGGGGGCTGGACGGCTGGGAGGCAGGAAACATGGGAAAGGACACTGGAGGGGGCGGGGACGCAGGTGATTTCAGTGGCAACAAAGGAGAGGATAGGGAAAAAGGAACTGCAAAAAAGCACAGGAAAAACAAAGCCAAACAAAGCAAAGATTATAGAAAAAGACAAAGGTAGAAAAGCAACAGAGAAGATCAGAAAGATGAACAGGAACAGCAGAAAACAGGGACAGGAGGGCAGTCAAGCTGCAGAGCAGTGATGCTCTACCACTGGACCACCAGGAATGAGGTGCAGGCAAGAGCCTGCGGGTGGAGGAGGGACTTGAACACCTGACCTCCGGTTCAGAGGAACCAGCAGCAGCAGATGGGGACAGCAGCAGCAGCAACAAGATGGCACAGTGCTGTGGGAAGAGGATGTCCACTAAGGGTTAGTCCCCCATACACCCAAAAGCAAAATAACAGGGGGCAATGAAAGGCAGCACCACCGGGTTGCCTCTTCCGATCTAACAGTGGCAACTAGTTTCCGTGTTCCCCAGTTCCCCATCAACTAACGGCGGATCAAGCTGCATACCCAAGGACCTGGGCCAGAACCGGCCCCCATGCCCCTGGCACCCACTGCCACCAATGGCCAATCTCAGCGACTTGAGCCAGATAGTGAAGTCCCCCACCAGTCTTGTGCAGTGCCCTCGGTGATGTAGGTCAGCCACAGTGCAGGGATTTCTCAGGGCACGGTTTGCATCACCCACAGGTGCTAGGCCTGGGCCCGATTCACCACCGGTCCTCCTCCACTACGCATCCCACCTTCTCCTCACCTGGACATTGACACCGGGGCTCAATGCGTTGCACTCTCTCCAAATCTGTGACTCAGCAAGCAGGAGCCTCAGCCAGGCGGCTTTTCACAAGCCTGGGTACAGCATTCACCTCCAAGTCTGCTGGGGAACCTCCCGATGCTGGTGATGCAACAGGGCCCCCTTAGGCGTGAAGTTGCAGTGCTCCCACCTGACAAGTTTGGTGCACCTCAGGGGCCTCATCCTCCACAGCGTCTGGCCAGCAGAACATACTCTGGCCTCTGATGCAGAGTGGCGCTGCCCACCATTGGTAATCTCTTCTGTAAACCCCAGTGTAGTGGTGGCACGTGGTATGCATTGCAGACCTCCCTATGTTGGTGCGCAGGAGCGCCTCTACCATTCACAGCTTCAAGGGGTGCCAGGCGGTCTACTCACACAGGTCAGCAACGTGTCTCCATGCGACTTGCCAGATTTCACCACCAGGTAAGGGCGATCGCCGACACCTCAATGTCTACTGCCACGGCCCAGCAACTCCACAGCACCTCTGCCTCCCACCCCGGGTCACAAATGCAGGCCCAATGAGGCCTCCAGGCCCAAGGGACTGTCTGCGCTTTCAAGGTTTTGGTTGCCATGGTGTTGCAAAGAGGGCGCTATGAAAAGTGATGCATCACTGGTTTTTCCCATCGATGCGCCTCGTTTCATAACTGTAACCCTCAATCTGAATTTCCTCTTCCCCAGGACTCTGGCTGGTCATCCCGGCTGTTGGGGTGTCTGGGAGGGGTTGTTGATCTGTGCTGCACTTGGCCCTGGCTGCTCCATTCTGCATTCCATTGGTTTTATTTCCTATTTTTCTTTGGAGGTGGACTTATAGGCTATTTTTGCCTCTAGAGCCCCAAAAGGTCACATTTGGCTGACTAACGTGAGTTTTTTTGCCGCTAATGGGCCTTTCGTCACTTTTCTCTCACTAACGTCAAACTTTTTATCGCCTTGACGCTAGTGTTAGCTGCTGTTTTCACCGCAGCTAGCTGTTACTATCGCCATGTAGCAACGTATTGTAAATACATCGCTAACAGGGCGATCGTTTTTGGTGATAGGACGTGCTAAGAAAACTGCCACTAACTAACGCTAACGCTAGTTAGCGGCAGTTCTTGTAAATATACCCTTGATTTCCAGGACCATACTTACTCCTGTACCTTTCAGCGGATTGTCTTTGTTTTCTGAAAGTGACCGATAAGCAAACCTGACATCACTTGTTTTTCTGTGCTTTGGGATGCCCTACCATTTATGTTGCCCTAAAGTTTACAGGGGAGAGGCAGACTGGTTTTGATCCTATTTGCTTGGATTAACACCAACCTCACTTTCATTTTTTTCCATTCTCCACCTTTTCTCATCCTTTCCAGTTCCAATCCAGATTGAGAATCTACATACAGGTAAAAGCATGGTTCCCTACATATTGGGATTAGATGCTCTTTACCTCTTTCTTATGAACTATGCCCATACTTATAGGAAACTATCGACAGAGTTAATACATATTTGCTGTGATTTCCTGCAATCAATCAGCCCAATTTTCAGACCTCACCATTATTTTCTCTGATGTTTTTTGCATGATAATTTGGATCTCTACATGAGCTTTTCTGTCTTCTTACTTTTGGAATTATTATTAATTGTCATGACTCAAGAATATAGCCTCCTGAATAGGAATGTGTGTCCATCTTGCACCAGCTAATGTGTGCCATCTCTGAAACATAGTTTATTTTTCTTGCATCTGTTGTCTCACGATTGTCTTCACAATTACAGTGTTGGGCAAGACCACAATTGTGTGCAATGACAATGTCTGCTTTTAGGATCAATGGAAGACTGATAGTGTGGTCTACCTAGGAGTTATTATAAACCCCAAGGTGGATAATGTCATTCCACATTGTTTAAAATTAAGAGAGACGTGCCACACAAACATTCTTTATTTAACAATTATTGGCCAATGCATGCTATCAAAATGTTGGTGTTCCCAAAGGTTCTGTATTTATTTAGGGCAGTCACGTTGGGGATAGGTCAGAATTGGTTTATGAAGATGAATGCTATCTACAACAGTTTTATCTGGGACTATAAAATGATAGAAAGAGCCCTGAGATATTTAGTTATGCCAACAGACAGGGGAGTTGGGTTGTCCCGTGTTACTGGGCATCCATGCTACAACATATGTGTTTGGTGATTGCTTGCTTTCATGGTATGTATCTTGTATCAGGGAGTCTGCCAAGTATTTACACATTTACTCTGTGTAAAGAAGAAAGAGGATGCTTTTTAAAAGTCCTGGAAACTAGTCATTTTCAGAAAGATAGATTCAAGATGATTGAGGCTGCACACAAAATCTGGATTTGATTGGCGGGCAAATTGGGAATGGCCCTGTATATTTTTCATACTTCCCTTTGGCATTCTACTCTTTTTCCCTCAGTGTTTCGCCACAAATATTGCTTGGTATGGGAGGAAGAAGGCATATGGAAAAGGGGTGACACTTCTCTTGAAGGCCATATCTGTTCCTTTGTGGACCTGCAGCAGGATTATGGACTGCCTAAGCACAGCTTTTTTTAAATCTGCAAATAAGAGATTTTTTTCTATAAACTCAAAAAGGGTAATATCTCGCTAGAGCAGAAGGTGGTTGTTTAGTCTTTGAACCACTTGGGTGCGCTAAAACCAAACAATTTACAAATTGCTTATCGGCCTTAATACTGATGCCTTAAATACCCATCAAGAGAAATAGGGCAGAAGGTAAGACACCACCTTCGACAGCATATTCTTTCAGCAATCTTTGAAACTAGGTAAAGAGATATTGTTCTCTGCTTGGTTAAAAGCAAACATTGCATTATTTTTTATTGTACTCCACGGAAGATGTGCTGCTGGGGATAAAGAACCGAGTTCAACTGTCTGCGATGTAGGGTCAGCAAGGCTGACATAGTATATGTTCTTAGCTGTATAAAACTAATTCCACTTAGGAACAAAATGTGCTTGTTTTTGAGCATGATCTGAAGAATAGATATTTGTATCATGACACAGCTGATGCTATTACGTATAGATGCTCGCTTCATTAAAGGCAGGTGTAAATTATATCCTAGCTTTGTCACCATGGCAGTAGCTCACATTTGTATTGTGGCTGAACCTGGATCACCCTTCCTTTTATAAATGTTATCAAGACTTCTATTGCTGCTGTATCATATTGAAGGGAGCCTCTATCAATGTAAAGGCAGAGAGGCAAGAGGAACCGCGGTCTGGTCACCTGTAGCCAATTCGTTAGACATACTGTAACATCTATTAGTGGTTGGATGATCAGTGTCAATCAGTCAATGGCCTTCTGATCAGTGGGCAGCATGGCATCATAGCTAGAGGCTTTATGGTAAATGGGGAACAGGATATATGAAGGTGCTTGCCCTTTTGTTTTCTTTCTTGTTTATGTTATGGACTTGCTTTTAGAAACAATTGGGCACAGATGGAATTATTGATCAATGATTCCAGATTTAATAACTTACTATGTATGTATTAAATAGCATACAAGTTCTTGTTGATGGACTTATTTACTAATGGTTTGGGGGTTAATCATTTATGTATGTATTTAATGAGGGGAAATTTCCGGGGTTTTTGGGAATTTCTTCCTCTTCAATAAAAAAAAGAGTTGTCTGTAGTCTATACAAGGTCGAAATTCACCCTCTTCTTTGGGGATGAAAAACATTTGGGCACCAGCTGGAAAAATAGAACAGTGATTGCACTCCGTCTGTAGGTTTTTGGGTATGTACTCTTGGAGAACTTTATCTTCTTTCAGGGTTACTGGATATAGTCTTCCAAGTCTAATCTTGGCTCTGGGTATCAAATCTATGGGACAGTCATATGAGCACTGATGTGGTAATGATCAACTTCTTCTTATACTGAACACCTGAAAATATTTATTCACCTCTGATATCTGTGTTTGATCTACTTTCTCATGTACCAGACAGCATGTTAAAGTGGGAACCTTTTCCAACCACTTCCTCAGAAAGCAGTGCTGATGGCAGTTTATGATGAGAAGGTAGTGGTCTGTTACTGGAGGTCAATAGAGGGATTGTGTCTTCTTAATCAAGGCATGCCTAATACAGTATCAAATATAGGAATCTTAATTAGCCTAAACTGAATGGTTGTCCTTTTGTAAGGCCCTTCCCAAGAGTTTCTCAGAGAGTATCAGGTTTCTTTTATCTTTGAGAGGTGGGTGGGCTTGAAAGAGCCAGAGGACAGTGAAAAAGTAAGCCCCCCTCTGCAAAACTGTTCTCCTCCTGCAGCTACTCTGCCCCACAGGATTTGTGTCCTGCTCTGTAGAAATCCCATGTTTCTTTTGTCCCCAGTTGGTGGACAGGCTTGCAGAGGGCCGGGGCTCTCTGGGAAATAAAGTGCCCGGCAAATATTGTGCCCTACTGCAATCACTCTGCCTGACTTGTCTTTGTGTCCTGAACTGTGGAAATCTCTGGTTTCTTTCATCCCCAAGTGGTGGGTGGGCTTGCAAGAGCTAGGAAACTCTGGAAAATAAAGACACCCTGCAAATATGGTGTCTTCCATGAGTCACTCTACCCAACTGAGAATAATAATTCAAGCACAGAAACCAATACCTGTCTTTCTTAGTCCTTGGGGAAAAGAGACCTGATGGAAGTCCTTAAGACTGAGGCCACATCATCCTTTCGCTGCCTGACAACATCATTCAACCTCCAATGAGCCACTTGATGATTTTCCAGACTCCTGAGGTGGACACTTTGTCTGAATGCCACATCTCACGCACAGGCCCACCACTAAAAATGGCAAAGATATTTGAAAATAAATGAAATTCCATTGTTAAATATTTTCAGTCTAAATTTCTTTCTAATTAAAATCCAGATTCAGATGAATTTATCATCTCATCTGTAAAGTGGCTCCTCATCTGGAAATTAATGTAGTGTGCCATAATAAGATTGCCCCTCTACCAAATGATGGTCATAATATGAAATAGTATCAGAAGGAAAATGGCACAGAGGTATTGACTTGCATGGCAGAACAGTAATTTGATTATCCTAATATTTCCTCTCCGGCACACACGAGTGATGCTGGGAAAATGTCTTTGATTCACATATTTGGTGATTTAAATGGGAGATCATTATTCTAAAAGAAATGAATCTGAGTTTGGGGAGGGTGTTCTAAATGCCCTCTCTGAATTATCACAGAATTTAGATGAGGAAAAGGCAGCTGATGATATTATAGCATCAAAGGTGATACCAGCTTTGGGCTCTGGTAATCAATCCCAATTGAATCTAACTAATAATAGGAGTAACACTCAAACCAACACTGATATTAGATAGTTTATTAGATGGTTTCTTACACAAAGCCCAACATGGATATCATTTATGAGTTGCCAGGGGTCGTACCTGCAACCCCTGAATTTCCCCTTGCGACCCATGGCACAGGTATTGGGACCCCAGGCATAAAAAGACGTTAAAGCAGTACTAGGAACAAAAATTAAACAGTGCTCTTGTGAGCCTTTTTAAACTTTCTTATCCTGCAGCAAACAGGAACCTTTGTCTGACAGGAGTTAAACTCAGCAGTGAAACTGACGCTGCAATGAAAAAAAATGTTACCACAGTTCTGAACTGGGGGCCCTGTCACAAGCTGCCTTTGCAGTGTGTTTTAAAGGGATGTCCGCACCGAAAATAACAATTGCAACATAATTGATTTATTGTTGCCACATGAGAGGGCTGGCAAAAAAGGAATCTATCTCTCACTCTCTCACACATTGTCAGGTGAGAGGGAGAGAATAGAAGCGGTAATAGATGACCAGGGATAGTAAGTAGAGAGACTAGAAGAGAGACAGAGGCCACACCACTCAATCAGGTGAGATATAACAGCAACAGACAAAAAAGGCTCCACAGGCAGAGAGGGAAAAACAGGTGAGAGATGTGCAAGGCGGAAAAATGAGAAAGACACAGCTAAGAGGGAAAGAAATAGAGGAAGAGGCAGGTGTGGCAAAGAGACAGTCTAGAAAGATAAGCAGGGAGGGTGGACTGGTGAAAAAGATGCATCAGAAAGAGTGGGGTGTTAGGTGAGAGAGAGGTGAGGCAGAAAGTTCGAAGAGAGAGCGGGAGGGTAGGAAACAGCAGTAAGAATAGTAATAAAGAGAGAGTAGTGTGAGGAAACTCAGAAAGAGACAGAGAGAGAGCGAGAGGGAGGTACACCTGATAGAAAGAATAGAAGCGATTTGGGGGAACTGGGGAATGAACATCGATTAGAGGTTTTCAAGGGCAGTAGTTGTGACCCTAGCTTGCTTGTTGAAACTCCTGCCACTGCTTTTGTGAGACCCCTGGCCTTGGAAATTGCAAGACCAGAACCAAGAACAGAAGGATAATCACCTTCATGGCTAGACATTCGCTGACAGCCGATGAGGTAAGGTAAATGCTTTTAAATGTATGTTGTGTCAGTGTGTGTTTATGTGAGTGTATTTATGTGAGATAGAGCATGTGTATGTGTGAGCTTGTGTGTGTGTTAAAGTGAGAGAGAGTGAGTGACTGGTAGTGAGTGAGAATGAGTGAGCTTGAGAGTCATTAAGTGAGTTACAATGAGTGAGAATTAGTGAGAGAGAATTACTAGAAATGAGGGTGAGTTAGTGAGAATGAATATGAATGAGTTTGTAGACTATTAGAGAGTGTGAAGCAATGTTAATGGAAATGAATGTGAGTGCATGACAGTAAATGAATGTAAATGTGAGTGAGAATGAATGCTTCACAGTGAGTGGGAAGAAGTGTGAAAAAATGACTGTGTGAAAGTGAGTTTGAGGGAATGATAACGTGTGAGTAAGACTGAATGTAGTGAGAATGAGTGCAAAATATTGAGAATGCTTGAATCAGAGTGAGAATAAGTGAAACTAGGTAAGAAAGAAAGAGTCCAAGTGAGTGTGTGATAATTTATGAGTATATTTGAATGAGAGTGATCATGAATGAGTGAGTGAATGTAAGTGAGTATGAGAGAGAATGTGTTATGTTTGCAAGTCTGCAGTTGGCTCTGGCCTTCTGAAGGTAATTATTGATTTATAGAGGCACCCTGGCAAAATACTTGTGCTTGCATACTAGAAACAATTCTTAGCATGATACTGAAACTAACCTGCTAGACTTATACTTGGCATATATAGGCATAGAAAAATGTTGGCGCTGGCATACTGCAGTAAATTCTTGGCATAGGGGTACCCATTGTAAAATGTTGGCACTGACTAATGATAATTCCTGACTTAAGAAAGGACAACCATGGTATACTGTGGGGAGGACAACCATGACGAAATTCTGGCCCTAACGTACAAGAGGTAATTTGTTAATTAAGGGTCACCCATGTATATGGATAGCACTAATGGCAAAATTGTGGCACAAGGACATTGAATGTTGTTTTTGGTCTAAGGGGGCACCCGTGGCATATGGGAGGGATAGGCATCCGTGCCATAATACTGTCTCTGGCATAATGAAGGCAATTTTTGACATACAGGGGCATCTCTGGCCCATTTTGGAAATAAGTAGCGTAATCTCTTGGAGAGCATCAGGTTTCATTGGCCTTGCACAAACTGAAAGGATTTGAGTATTTAATGAGTGCCCTTTCAGACCATATGCTGTTTTAGCAAAAGAAATTCATAATTCTGGTTTAAAATGCACTATTTGACTCAATTTTGTGTCAACATTTTCTGGTGGGGATTAGCTCACCCTTAGATTCCCCTGAGAAGAAATCCAGCTCACTTGCTTCACTCTCTTGCTACAATTCAGGGCAAGTATTATGCCCTACCACGTTCAAAAATAATAAGCCTTCCCTGCAAGAGCAGAAAGAAAACAGTGTCTTAATGAGCACTGTTTACTTTCTGCAGCTTTCTCTGCGACCAAGGCATTATATTTTGGTTATGTAAAATAAACGTCAGCTGTACATTCTTCTAAATAAATTAAAAAAATACTAAAAAGCAAACACATTTTTGAACAAGTTGCTGCTTTGTTTTAGTATAGTTAATCCATGAAAAATAATGTGTGTGATAAAACCTTCACCTCTGCGAATTACACAAGTGATAGTGCCTTGCAAATGATCAGGATTCAACATTTATCGACAATAAGTAATACCAGCTCAGATTCAATATAAGGTGTATATCAATGTATACAGTTGAACATAAATGCTCCCTGTGATCTATTAATGCCTAGCTCATAGTGCTGTACACTAGGGTGAACCATTAAACCATGACTCTTTGTGTGTCGTCTGAACAATTTAGGCTCCCAAAACTGTTCAGGTCTCTATAGCACTATGTTCTCTTCAAACACAATTTTTATATAATAAAAAGAGAAAGGAGTAAGGGTCCCCTGGCATGTTGTATAAGAACCCTAAAGATCATGTGACATCACTTCCTCTGAAGAGCTACGGTCAAAGGTCACAATGATGTCACTTTGGGTGATGTTTTTAAAGTCAAGGGTGTGTGATGTCACTTCAGCTACCTCTGGCATTTTGGTGAATTGATGTCCATAGAGCCCAAGGCCTAAATAAGTGAAAGTTGGGAAACAAAGGACTCAGAATACTGAGAGGGACTAGGAGTGCTTTTAGGTCCAGCATACATGCTCCCTCGAAATCTCTGTGAACACAAGGAGTATGCAGTTCCGAATAGGACTTTTGGAGGGTATCAGTTTATGTGATTGGATATTTCTTTAATATTAGCACATTTTACCTTACCAATCACTTGAAGATTAGGTTCTTGGTCCTGGTGGGAATTGCAGTGCCATCCCAACAAGGAGCTGCCCGATGATGAAGCATGACAACCATCTGGGTGTGTGAGGGCTTTCGCTTCTGTGCAATCAGATCCCTTGAATCAGCTTGCTCAGTACCTAACTGACCAACTTGCTTTCTCTTTCCCCCTTATCCTAATAGAAACTGCATACTCCTTGTGTTCAGTGGGAAACAAAGGG
Source organism: Calotriton arnoldi (assembly GCA_963921515.1). NCBI lineage: Eukaryota > Metazoa > Chordata > Amphibia > Caudata > Salamandridae > Calotriton > Calotriton arnoldi. The sequence goes on from CAWUFW010011939.1 coordinate 141,051, forward strand.
CTACTGTTGTGGTGTTACGTGCTTGACCATAAAGTATCTAGGGATTATAATGGAAGTACCTTATTTCTGCTGAATAGGCTAGGACTATGAGTCATCCTTCTGATAATGGAGATAGGAAGCTTGGAGTTTAGGGTATGATATTCTGTGCTCTTCGTGGTCAAGTGATAGTAAAACAAATGACAGTCTTTATTCTGTCTATGGTGGCCATACCAAAGCTGTCAAAGGGTTATTTTGAAGATTCCAGTTCTCTTATCAACAAAGTAATTCACTGGATTCGGCATGTAAATCATTTTTACTAGAAGATTTGAAATCTCAAACACATCATGTCCAGATCAAAATATTCATCACAGCAATGAAGGGAAGATAAAAAAATTATGAACAATAAATCAAAATGTGCAAACAGCGTAAATATCAAAGGAATAAAACTTGCTGTGACTCAGGACGCATCTTAACATTCGCCAGAAAGTTTGACAGTGCTCAGTCAAAAATTGTAAAAAATAGAAATCTTCACGAAATGGAAAAAACAGACGCCAATGGGTCAGATCTGAGCTCTGACATTGACTCAATGGAAAATGAAGATGTGTCCAAATAAACAAACAGGTTGACTTTGTAGAAAAAATCATGATTCTTAAACAAGGCAGAGAAACACAGCAAGCAGACTAAACTAAAGAAGAGGAAAAAGAAACAAATCAGCAGCAAAAATAATGAGAGGCAGGAGGGAAAAAAGACATGAGACCTACAGGAACAAGAGGATGATGACATACGAAACAATGAACACTACCAAGTATCAATTAGCAGTCATTAACTTATCTGAGCAATTAATAAGTGAAACCAAAATTGAATTACTGAAATTAGTACTTTCCTTCTTCCCAGATCTGCCACCTAGTTATAATGAAAGGCGAATAGATGTATTCAAATTCGGCCGTAAACTTAAGGTGTACACAGCAAATGCCATGAAGGACAAGAAAGTTCTAATCACAGCTTTATCAACATCAGTGAATGCTGTATCTAACATGTTCATTTCTGCCACTGGAAATTTGGATATATTGTATAGCATGAGTCATAGTTTGGAGGACATGACATATAATGACCCATTAGAAACAGATGCCTGTGGGAAAAATCAGCAAAGGTGACATTTGTACTAATTTAATTCCAAAAATGAATCTTAACCAAGTTTTTAAATTAATACCCCTGATGTCTAGAGATGATATCAATTTATTCTGTGAATTAGTGAACAAAGATCTATTAAAACTAAGCACTAGAGAGAGCTACGCCAAACATGAGCTTGCACCTAAACAGAGAGAAGGTCTATGTTCTTTACAGAATGATGCCAACATAATAATCAAACCCTCAGACAAGAATGGAAACATTGCATTCTATCTAGATCAGAATATGTTGAAGAGGCATGGAGGCAACTCAATGACAGTCAATGCCATGAGAAAATAAATAAACATTACTACATAGACCTTCACAAGAAATACAAGGAAATGTTGCTAGACAAGAAAATTCATGAGTTACTTGAGTGAGAGGAATACTCCTTTTTAGAAGAATGACACACCAAGCCCCACTCTTTACTTGCTACCCAAGATACACAAAAAGTCATTGAAACCACCAGGCAGACCCATCATTTGATCCAATGAAAATTTGCTGAAAGGCACTTCTATATAGGAGGATTGCTTTTTCTGCCCCTTTTTACAAAGCCTCTCCTCTGATATGAGGGACATGAACGATTTTATCACTAAGATACAAAATATATTCTGGGAAGATAATTACATCTTAGTAGCAATGGATGTAAATGCCCTTTTTATGAGCATCTGACAGTGTGATCTATGCGCCTGACATTTCTTAAGCGCTAGAGGTATGAATTTTCTTGAACACACTCTGGATATGATTGAACTATGTTTACATATGGACATCTTTCTCTTCGAGAACCAACACTACATAAATATCCAAGGGACTGCAATGGGCACTTGCTACACCACCAACTATGTAAATTTGCTCAGGGACTGGTGGGAGAAGCCGGTGGTCTGGACTCAAAATATGCAAATGTACACCAGTAAAATTTCAGTTTGGTTGAGGTACATTGAAAACCTTTTCCGGAAAGGTTTGGACACAGAACTCAGACAATATTACAGGTTGTTAAACCAACTTCTCTAGTGTTCCTGGATCTCAATTTAACCATCAATCAAAATCACATTGAAACCCCATTGTTAGACCTGGCACCATCGGCGTGGGTCTCCCTTCCATTTTTCTGCTGTTTCTTCCTGTGTTTTTGCTGGTCTAGATGCTTTGGGCACTTTGCCACTGCTATTCAGTGCCAAAGTGCAAGTGATTCCTATTGTAAATTATTGTAATGGATTAGTGACTCCATGATTGGCTTATTTGATTTACTTGTCAGACCCTAGTACAGTGCACCATGTGTGCCCAGGGCCAGTAAATCAAATGCTGCTAGTGGGCTTGCAGCACTGATTGTGCCACCCACAGAAGCAGCTTGTAAAATATGGCTCAGGCCTGCCATTGCAGAGCCTGTGTGCAGTCTGGGACTGCCATGTCGACTTGGCAAGTGCACCCACTTGCCAGTCCCTAAACCTTCCCTTTTCTACATATTAGTCACCCCTAAGGTAGGCCCAAGGGCAGGGTGCATTGTATGTAAAAGGTAGGACATGCCCTGATGTGTGTAGCATGTCCTAATAGTGAATTACAGCCAATTTAGTTTTTCACTATTGCAAGGCTATCTGTTCCTATAGGCCAGAATGGGCAGTTTGATTATAACATCTTATAATCCTAACTGACCCTAGGAACAAGATGGGAAAATAAAGTTTAGTATGCCTGAACTCAGAATGTTAAAATACATCTTTTAGTGTGGGTGATTTTTACATTCTGTGTTTGAAAATACCACTTTTAGAATGTAGGTATTTTCTTGCCTAACCATCCAGCCTGCCTCTGCTAGGTTTGTGTACTCCATGTCTGGTTTGTGAGTGACAGGGGGCTGGAGAGGGCCTTGGCTCCAGCAGTCTGATGGGTCAGGGCTGGGCTGAATAGGACCTGCGTTGAATAGAGAGTAGGGGAGGAGATTTCCTTTCACCAACTTGAGCCCTCATAGAATAGAGAGTAGGGGCGGAGATTTCCTTTCACTGACCTGAGCCCTCATAGAATAGAGAGTAGGGGAGGAGATTTCCTTTCAGCTACCTGGGCCAGGTCTGCTTTCAACAATGCTGTCTCCACCTCCCGCCAGGAAGCTGCACCAGGGAGGACAGAACTGGTTTTGGCTGGGCACAGACACTCTCTGCCTTCAGAGAACAAAGGATTTACTAGTATAAATATTGGGGCCCAGAACTTTAGATCACTTCTGGGAATCAAGATGGACCTTTGTCAAGGAGAGAAACCAAGGAAGCTGAAGGAGGAGACTGCCCCAGTGCTGGTTGCTGTCTGGGGTTGGCCTGCAGTGGTTACTCATTTCCAAGAAAAGGGAAAAAGGAACTTTGTGTACTTTATCATCTTGAGGAAGATCTCCAAGGGCTTGAGCTGAGCTTGCCTCCTGTCTGAAGTCACAGGGACACCAAGACTTCACCACCAGCTCCCCCTGAATTTCCTTGCTGGGAATTCTACCTGCAGAGAGGTGCCTGCTGTTGTTCTGGGTACCTCTAGTGTCTGCGTGTCGCGGGGAGCTGGAAGCGCGATGCAGCGAGGAAGAAGCGTGACGCTGCCGCAGCTGTTTGCCGTCTCATCGCAGAAGAAGCGTTTCGCTGCCGCAGCTGTTTGCCGTCTCATCGCAGAAGAAGCGTGTCGCATCACCGGAGAAGCGTGCCGCTGCCGCAGAGGTTACCGTCGCATAACTGGAGAAGCGTGTCGCAGGGCCTATCGCGGCTCCAAAGTTCATCGATTTCGCCGCACGGCAGTCGGGCGTGCACGCATCGCATCTACGTTGTTGCATCGCATCAAAGACGCCATTTTGTCGCATCGCACCGGATCATCACATCGCATCGTGGCGCCAGCTTGTCGCATCGTCACCGGGCCGCAGTAAGAAACGACGCATCAACTCCCCACACAGTAAAGAAGCGATGCATCCACTCCCCTGAGTGTAAGGAATGGCGCATCAACTTCCCTGCGACCCTTTTGTTTGCATTGCGTGACGCATCCCAGGTACTTTGAGAACCAAGTGACGCATTTACCATCTAATTTGAACTAAGCTATTTCTACCATCTGAAAGTCATATTTTTGAGTATTTTATTGTGGATTTTTGTCGTTTGGTCTTGTGTTAAATCTAGATAAAGATTACTTATTTTTCTAAACTGGTGTGGTGTCCATTTGTAGCGTTTTCACTGTATTACTGTATGTGTTCACAAATGCTTTACACACTGCCTCTGAGATAAGCCTGCCTGCTCGTGCCAAGCTACCAAGGGGGTGAGCAGGGGTTATTTAGGAGTGTAGCCCCCTTACCCTGACTAGAAGCAAGGGTCCCTACTTGGTCAAAGGTACCTACCTCTGCCAACTAGAGACCCCCATTTCTAACACCCATCATATAGAAAAAAAACTGCTGCGAACTCTAATTTACATGCACTTATCAGCCGTTTGCCTATTTTTAGATGGAGTATCCCCTAGGGTGAGTTCTTAGGTGCAAAATGGAACTGCAGTTCCAAATTATCTTCCATCTCAACACGGAATGAAATGTTATGCTGATTTAAAGCCCAAGCATATCTGAGCAAACTCTTAAGACAAGGGTCTGAGAGAGTAGACAAACAAACATGAGAAACCATCCTGTGGTATGCATAAATAATTACCCATTGGCACTCGCAACTGGGTACTTATAGTTAGGACCAGGTTTCCCTAGGAAATTATTTTTTGGGTTTGCTAATAACTTTGGTGCTGTTTGAAGAATCTTCACAAAACTTTCAGCAATAAAGTCTCTCCCACCTCCGCTCCTTCCTCTAAAGATTCTGGGTGATCGGCGAAGTGGGGGCCTCATGCAATTTTCCATAGGAACTTTAGACAACGCAGCTTTCCATAGGAACTTTAGACAATGCTGCAGCCAAAATGGCTCACCGGAATGACACCTAATTTGGCATACAGCATGGCATTAGCACAGTGCCATCCAAGTCAAACTAGAAACAGACAAAGCCTTTTGCCATTTTCACAGCAACATCTTTAAACGTAGGATTAGCACTGTGCATCCATGCCCAGCTGAAAAATGACAAAAGTGTTTTACTACTCCAGGCACAGTATTACAGTTTTGGATTGGTAACATTTCATCCAAACAAACCTGGAATGAATAGAAGCAACCCCTGCCACATGTGTTGTGCTCTAGTTAGAGCTCATCAGAGAAGTACAGCTTTGTCCAGACACAAGGAGCACCCAGTATAAGTCAAGACAATACCAGCTTTTTGCATACTTGTAAGAAATTGGGGTTTTAATTGAGGGGAGTGAGAACCCACTTCAAATAATAATAACAATCTTTGTCAGGGTGTGCCACAAAAATCACTCAATAAATCTCTGTTTAATGCTCTGGTAGCTTGGCACAAAGCAGCCAGGCTTAACTTAGAGGCAATGTGTAAAGTATTTATGTAGTACTAAAAAAGTAATGATGTTGAAATGCCAAATAATAAAAACCCCAAAATGAGTTAGAGAAATAGAGTATAATGTAATAAATAAAATGCCACCAAGATGTCAACAATAGAATAATAGGAATCAAAGTTATGAATTTTTAAAGGCTTAAATAAAAACTGCACCAAGAAGCACTATGTGTCAATAATAGCCAAGGGTTGTGGGAGAACAGGCCCAAGTCACAATTTGACGCTGACCGCAAGATAGTGCAGGTCAGATATACCAACCCGGTTTATCCGGTTGAATAATTTTACCTTATAACTTTAGCCCTTTAAGTCCTAGTCTACCACAGAAGTACACTTTAAAGCCCCCTGGTCCTCATGGTAGGCATATACAGACTTCCAGAGTGGCAGGTCAAGGCTACAGCTGAGTCTAGCCCTGGTCAGCTGGACACTTGCAGGAAAGGCTTCTTGACACTTGTTGTAACAGGAGGTCAGCCAACTGACCCTAGAAGTCTCTTCTGGGTCCTAGGTTCAAAGCAAGCAGGTCCAGTATTCCTTCTTCAGACAGCAGGGCAGTCCTTCTGAATTGCCTCAGGTCCAGGCCCCCCACTGAGTGCCAGCCCGTGAGTGGAAGACAATAATTTGTCTATCCCCAAAACGAGTTCTGGTCAGTCCTCCCCTCTTCCTTGGGTTTGGCTCCAGCCTGTTTGGCTCCAGCCTGGCTAGTCTCTGTCTAGTGAAACAAAAAGCAGGGGCTAGCCTGGTGTCAGGTTCCATTGTGTGTGTGCTGGTGCATGTCCTTCTGAAGTATATTCAGAGCAGGACACAGCTCCTCCTCAGACATCCTGTCTGGAACACCCACTCAACTCAACACCCAGGCCCTTTGTCCGCAGTCTGGCTAACACTTTTCCCAGTGGGGAGCCATCAACATCCAAGGGGCAGCTAGCCACTCACAGAAAGGCCCCAGAAACTTTAGGCAGGGAAAGGCCAACTTTATAAAAGTGCCATTTCCGACTTTACCATTAAGGAGGATTTAAAATTACAACAAAAATGAGTGGCAGAAATATTTCTCCAGCTTTTCCCAACTGAATTTATCACTTATTAAATGTAATAAGGAGGCTTGCCTATATATATATATATACCCTGATTTTATATATATATATATATATCACTGCTCCAAGGTTGTCCACCTGTAAGTAGCACTCGAGCAACAGCTTGATTCATGTGTAGGTAAGGACGGGGAAACGCCCGTAGGAGCCGCTCCATAGTGGTGTTGCCTGACGCGTTTCGAATCACCATATGATTCTCTTCAGAGGCTTAAAATGGAACGGTGTGCGCAACCGCTAACCCACTTCTGACACACCCCCAATGGGAGGCTCAAACGAAACTGTGCCTTCTGGGAAGTGTAGTGCGGGTAGCACATAATCAAGTCCTGTATGGACCCCACAGGTGGGCCCGTCCACGATCCTATGTACAGCTGCTGTTCCACTCTCGTGGACCCCAATCTTACGGGGTGGTGCAACTCCGCGGCTGGACTGGCGCGTTATAAATCACTGCTCCAAGGTTGTCCACCTGTAAGTAGCACTCGAGTAACAGCTTGATTCATGTGTAGGTAAGGACGGGGAACCGCCCGTAGGAGCCGCTCCATAGTGGTATTGCCTGATGCGTTTCGAATCACCATATGATTCTCTTCAGAGGCTTAAAATGGAACGGTGTGCGCAACCGCTAACCCACATCTGACACACCCCCCCAATGGGAGGCTCAAATGAAACTGTGCCTTCTGGGAAGTGTAGTGCGGGTAGCACATAATCAAGTCCTGTATGGACCCCACAGGTGGGCCCGTCCACGATCCTATGCGCACACCGTTCCATTAAAGCCTCTGAAGAGAATCATATGGTGATTCGAAACGCGTCAGGCAATACCACTATGGAGCGGCTCCTACGGGCGGTTCCCCGTCCGTACCTACACATGAATCAAGCTGTTGCTCGAGTGGTACTTACAGGTGGACAACCTTGGAGCAGTGATTTTAACGCGGCAGTCCAGCCGCGGAGTGTGCACCACCCCGTAAGATTTGGGGCCACGAAAGTGGAACAGCAGCTGTATATAGGATCGTGGACGGGCCCACCTGTGGGGTCCATACAGGACTTGATTATGTGCTACCCGCACTACACTTCCCAGAAGGCAGTTTCATTCGAGCCTCCCATTGGGGGTGTGTCAGAAGTGGGTCAGCGGTTGCGCACACCGTTCCATTAAAGCCTCTGAAGAGAATCATATGGTGATTCGAAACGCGTCAGGCAATACCACTATGGAGCGGCTCCTACGGGCGGTTCCCCGTCCTTACCTATACATGAATCAAGCTGTTGCTCGAGTGCTACTTACAGGTGGACAACCTTGGAGCAGTGATTTTAACGCGGCAGTCCAGCCGCGGAGTGTGCACCATCCCGTAAGATTGGGGGCCACGAAAGTGGAACAGCAGCTGTATATAGGATCGTGGACGGGCCCACCTGTGGGGTCCATACAGGACTTGATTATGTGCTACCCGCACTACACTTCCCAGAAGGCAGTTTCATTCGAGCCTCCCATTGGGGGGGTGTGTCAGAAGTGGGTCAGCGGTTGCGCACACCGTTCCATTAAAGCCTCTGAAGAGAATCATATGGTGATTCGAAACACGTCAGGCAATACCACTATGGAGCGGCTCCTACGGGCGGTTCCCCGTCCTTACCTACACATGAATCAAGCTGTTGCTCGAGTGCTACTTACAGGTGGACAACCTTGGAGCAGTGATTTTAACGCGGCAGTCCAGCCGCGGAGTGTGCACCACCCCGTAAGATTGGGGGCCACGAAAGTGGAACAGCAGCTGTATATAGGATCGTGGACGGGCCCACCTGTGGGGTCCATACAGGACTTGATTATGTGCTACCCGCACTACACTTCCCAGAAGGCAGTTTCATTCGAGCCTCCCATTGGGGGGTGTGTCAGAAGTGGGTCAGCGGTTGCGCACACCGTTCCATTAAAGCCTCTGAAGAGAATCATATGGTGATTCGAAACGCGTCAGGCAATACCACTATGGAGCGGCTCCTACGGGCGGTTCCCCGTCCTTACCTATACATGAATCAAGCTGTTGCTCGAGTGCTACTTACAGGTGGACAACCTTGGAGCAGTGATTTTAACGCGGCAGTCCAGCCGCGGAGTGTGCACCACCCAGTAAGATTGGGGGCCACGAAAGTGGAACAGCAGCTGTATATAGGATCGTGGACGGGCCCACCTGTGGGGTCCATACAGGACTTGATTATGTGCTACCCGCACTACACTTCCCAGAAGGCAGTTTCATTCGAGCCTCCCATTGGGGGTGTGTCAGAAGTGGGTCAGCGGTTGCGCACACCGTTCCATTAAAGCCTCTGAAGAGAATCATATGGTGATTCGAAACGCGTCAGGCAATACCACTATGGAGCGGCTCCTACGGGCGGTTCCCCGTCCTTACCTACACATGAATCAAGCTGTTGCTCGAGTGCTACTTACAGGTGGACAACCTTGGAGCAGTGATTATATATATATATATATATATATATATATATATATATATATATATATATATATATATATATATATATATATATATATATATATATATATTATCTACTGGCGGTCGCCAGTAGATAGTTATAGTTAGGACCTATTTTTCATAGGAAATCCGTGACATTCTATTTGAAATAACTCTCTTGCCGGTTGACGAATCTTCGCGAAATGTTCAACCTTTATGGCCCGCTCCGGTCCGCTCCTACCCTGAAAGTCTCGGGGTGATTCATGAAGCGGGGGCCGAGAAAAAAGGGGGGTCCCAAAACGTGTTTTCCCCATTCATTTTCCCATAGGAAACTTTAGACACGGCTACAGCCCGAACTGCTGAACGGAATTACACCAAATTTGGCAAAGAGGTAGTTCTTGGTTCAGAAAGAACCCTTTTTGTTAAATGGTGTATATCCGTTCAGTAGTTGCGGAGAAATTAAAAAAATAAGAGTCAAAAAATCAATTTCCCATAGGAAACTTTATGCAAGGCTAAAGCCCGAACTGCTGAACGGAATTACACCAAATTTGGCAAAGAGGTAGTTCTTGGTTCAGAAAGAACCCTTTTGTTAAATGGTGTAAATCCGTTCAGTAGTTGCTGAGAAAATCAAAAGTAAAAACACATATATATCTGGGCGGAGCCTAACCACACATGTCATCGTGAGATCTGATTGGCTGTCAGCACTTCATCCTGGAATTGCTGGCAGCCATCTTGAGACCAATATACATGATAGTACCCCATTGAAATGCCTTGTAGTGAATCAAAGATTTTGAGGGTTACCAAAGGAGAACTATTAAGGGTGATAACAGACTTTAGTTACATTAGAATTCATTTGTTGATGGTACCATACTAATTTCAGGAATTGTGGTGTGTTCTAAGGTGATTTTACCCTGTGAAAAACCTTCTGCTGGGATATCATGAATCATGTTTGAGAGAAAACTATTTTCACATGCTTGTCCCATACAGTTTTGGAAGGTGCTCCAGAAGCTAAAATGAGAGCATATTTTCTGTAAATTCACATTATCTTTCTCAGTCATGTGAGAATGAAGTCTGACATTCTCAGTAAAACATGTACATCCAACAAGGGCAGAGACTGTCAGTTGATTCCTTTGTGTTCTACTGCAGCTTCCCAGAGTGTTCTAAAGAACAACTAGAGTGCTAACAGCCTTACTTATGACAAAAGTATGGCACACCTGAAGCCATCTTGATTGGAATAAACTGGTAACACTTAAAACATTTAATTTAAAAAGGAACAAAATGATGGGGTTCATTTTGTCATAGAAATTATGGTTAGTGCTATAGAAAGAAAAATTAGGACATGTTTCAAGTGAGATCTCAAATATCTTCCTGTTATATTTCAACAGGAGCAGCCTGTCAGTTGATGCCTTTGTGTTCTACTGCAGCTTCCCAGAGTGTTCTAAAGAACAACTAGAGTGCTAACAGCCATACTTATGACAAAAGTATGGCACACCTGAAGCCAACTTGATTGGAATAAACTGGTAACACTTAAAACATTTAATTTAAAAAGGAACAAAATGATGGGGTTAATTTTGTCATAAAAATTATGGGTAGTGCTGTAGAAAGAAAAATTAGGACATGTTTCAAGTGTGATCTCAAATATCTTCCTGTTATATTTCAACAGGAGCAGCCTGCCAGTTGATGCCTTTGTGTTCTACTGCAGCTTCCCAGAGTGTTCTAAAGAACAACTAGAGCGCTAACAGCCTTACTTATGACAAAAGTATGGCACACCGGAAGCCATCTTGATTGGAATAAACCGTTAATACTTAAAACATTTAATTTAAAAAGGAACAAAATGAGGGGGTTCTTTTTTAAATAGAAATTATGGTTAGTGCTGCAGAAAGAAAAATGAGGGCATGTTTTAAGTGAGATCTCAAATCCTCTTCTATTTCATTAGAAAATTCTGACATGCAGACTGAAACAATCACTTTCAATACCAGCAGCAGACTTCCAGTTAACTCCCTGGTGAGCAGTAGCTTTAGTACAGTGATCTAATGAGCAACTAGAGTGCTAACATTCTGAATTTATGGCAAATGTGAGACACATCTGAATGCCTTCTTGATGGAATCAAAGTAAAAAACTGAAAGCATTTCCTACTGAGGAGACTGCAGTAAATGAGGAAATTAGGAAACTTCATAACAAAGAAGTCTTCCAAGATGGCCACCAGAGAAAAAAGAGCCCAAATGTAGCACAAATATTACCCAGATGTAGCCCACTTATAGCCCAATGACAAAAGTGTGCAAAACACTTTTTATTTTTAGTTTTTTTGCAGTTTTATGTAGTGCAGACTGGTCAGGTATTGGAGCGTTGCATCTTAAAACATGACCCCCTACACTACAAAAACACTACTGCACTACTCTAAACCCTAAAACACTACCCCAGCACGACTCCCTACACTACACAAGCACCACTGCACTATCCTAATCCCTAAAACACTACCCCCAGCATGACCCCCTACACTACACAAACACCACTGCACTACCCTAAACCCTAAAACACTACCCCCAGCACGATCCCCTACACTACCCAAACACCACTGCACTAACCTAAATCCTAAAACAATACCCCCAGCACGACCCCCTACACTACCCAAACACCACTGCACTACCCTAAAACATGACCCCCTACACTACACAAACACCACTGCACTACCCTAAACCCTAAAACACTACCCCCAGCACGACCCCCTACACTACACAAGCACCACTGCACTACCCTAAACCCTAAAACACTACCCCCAGAACGACCCCCTACACTGCCCGAACACCACTGCACTGCCCTAAACCTTGAAACACCAGCCCCTGCACGACCCCCTACACTGTTCGAACACCACTGCACTGCCCTAAACCCTGAAACACCACCCCCAGCACGACCCCCTACACTGCCCGAACACCACTGCACTGCCCTAAACCCTGAAACACCACCCCCTTCACGACCCCCTACACTGCCCGAACACCACTGCACTGCCCTAAACCCTGAAACACCACCCCCAGCACGGCCCCTACACTGCCCAAACACCACTGCACTGCCCTAAACCCTGAAACACTATCCCCAGCAAGACCCCCTACACTGCCCAAACACCATTCCACTGCCCTAAACCCTGAAACATCACCCCCAGCAAGACCCCCTACACTGCCCGAACACCACTGCCCTAAACCCTGAAACACCACCCCCAGCACGACCCCATACACTGCCCGAACACCACTGCACTGCCCTAAACCCTGAAACACCACCCCCAGCACGACCCCCTACACTGCACGAACACCACTGCTCTGCCCAAAACCCTGAAACACCAGCCCCAGCACGACCCACTACACTGCCCGAACACCACTGCACTGCCCTAAACCCTGAAACACCAGCCCCAGCACGAACCCCTACACTGCCCGAACACCACTGCACTACCCTAAACCCAGAAACACCACCCCCAGCACGACCCCCTACACTGCCTGAGCACCACTGCACTGCCCTAAACCCTGAAACACCAGCCCCAGCATGACCCCCTACACTGCCCGAACACCACTGCACTGCCCTAAACCCTGAAACACCAGCCCCAGCACGACCACCTACACTGCACGAACACCTCTGCACTGCCATAAACCCTGAAACACCAGCCCCAGCATGACCCCCTACACTGCCCGAACACCACTGCACTGCCCTAAACCGTGAAACACTAGCCCCAGCACGACCCCCTACACTGCCAGAACACCATTGCACTGCCCTAAACCCTGAAACACCAGCCCCAGCACAACCCCCTACACTGCCCGAACACTACTGCACTGCCCTAAACCCTGAAACACCACCCCGTGCACGACCCCCTACACTGTCCGAACACCACTGCACTGCCCTAAACCCTGAAACACCACCCCCACCACGACACCCTACACTGCCCGAACACCACTGCACTGCCCTAAACCCTGAAACACCATTCCCCCTGCACGACCCCCTACACTGCCCGAACACTACTGCACTGCCCTTAACCCTGAAACACCATCCCCAGCATGACCCCCGCCACTGCACGAACACCCCTGCACTGCCCTAAACCCTGAAACACTACCCCCAGCAAGACCCCCTACACTGCCCGAACACCACTGCACTGCCCTAAACCCTGAAACATCACCCCCAGCAAGACCCCCTACACTGCCCGAACACCACTGCCCTAAACCCTGAAACACCACCCCCAGCAAGACCCCCTACACTGCCCGAACACCACTGCACTACCCTAAACCCTACAACACTACCCCCAGCACGACCCCCTACACTACACAAGCACCACTGCACTACCCTAAACCCTAAAACACTACCCCCAGAACGACCCCCTACACTGTTCGAACACCACTGCACTGCCCTAAATCCTGAAACACCACCCCCAGCACGACCCCCTACACTGCCGAACACCACTGCACTGCCCTAAACCCTGAAACACCACCCGCTTCACGACCCCCTACACTGCCCAAACACCACTGCACTGCCCTAAACCCTGAAACACCACCCCCAGCATGGCCCCTACACTGCCCAAACACCACTGCACTGCCCTAAACCCTGAAACACTATCCCCAGCAAGACCCCCTACACTGCCCAAACACCACTCCACTGCCCTAAACCCTGAAACATCACCCCCAGCAAGACCCCCTACACTGCCCGAACACCACTGCCCTAAACCATGAAACACCACCCCCAGCACGACCCCCTACACTGCCCGAACACCACTGCACTGCCCTAAACCCTGAAACACCACCCCCAGAACGACCCCCTACACTGCCCGAACACCACTGCTCTGCCCAAAACCCTGAAACACAAGCCCCAGCACGACCCCCTACACTGCCCAAACACCACTGCACTGCCCTAAACCCTGAAACACCAGCCCCAGCACGACCCACTACACTGCCCGAACACCACTGCACTACCCTAAACCCATAAACACCACCCCCAGCACGACCCCCTACACTGCCTGAGCACCACTGCACTGCCCTAAACCCTGAAACACCAGCCCCAGCATGACCCCCTACACTGCCCGAACACCACTGCACTGCCCTAAACCCTGAAACACCAGCCCCAGCACGACCACCTACACTGTACGAACACCACTGCACTGCCCTAAACCCTGAAACACCAGCCCCAGCATGACCCCCTACACTGCCCGAACACCACTGCACTGCCCTAAACCGTGAAACACTAGCCCCAGCACGACCCCCTACACTGCCAGAACACCATTGCACTGCCCTAAACCCTGAAACACCAGCCCCAGCACAACCCCCTACACTGCCCGAACACCACTGCACTGCCCTAAACCCTGAAACACCACCCCGTGCACGACCCCCTACACTGCCCGAAAACCACTGCACTGCCCTAAACCCTGAAACACCACCCCCAGCACGACACCCTACACTGCCCGAACACCACTGCACTGCCCTAAACCCTGAAACATCACCCCCAGCAAGACCCCCTACACAGCCCGAACACCACTGCCCTAAACCCTGAAACACCACCCCCAGCAAGACCCCCTACACTGCCCGAACACCACTGCACTGCCCTAAACCCTGAAACACCAGCCCCAGCACGACCCCCTACATTGCCCAAACACCACTGCACTGCCCTAAACCCTGAAACACCACCCCCTGCATGACCCACTACACAGCCCGAACACCACTGCACTGCCCTAAACCCTGAAACACCATTCCCCCTGCACGACCCCCTACTCTGCCCGAACACTACTGCACTGGCCTAAACCCTGAAACACCATCCCCAGCACGACCCCCTACACTGCACGAACACCCCTGCACTGCCCTAAACCCTGAAACACTACCCCCAGCAAGACCCCCTACACTGCCCGAACACCACTGCACTGCCCTAAACCCTGAAACATCACCACCAGCACGACCCCCTACACTGCCCGAACACCATTGCACTGCCCTAAACCCTGAAACACCACCCCCTGCACGACCCCCTACACTGCCCGAACACTACTGCACTGCTCTAAACCCTGAAACACCGCCCCCAGCATGACCCCCTACACTGCACGAACACTACTGCACTGCCCTAAACCTTAAAACACCAGCCCCAGCAAGACCCCCTACACTGCCCGAACACCACTGCACTGCCCTAAACCCTGAAACATCACCCCCAGCAAGACCCCCTACACTGCCCAAACACCACTGCCCTAAACCCTGAAACACCACCCCCAGCAAGACCCCCTACACTGCCCGAACACCACTGCACTGCCCTAAACCCTGAAACACTAGCCCCAGCACGACCCCCTACACTGCCCGAACACCATTGCACTGCCCTAAACCCTGAAACACCACCCCCTGCACGACCCCCTACACTGCCCGAACACTACTGCACTGCTCTAAACCCTGAAACACCGCCCCCAGCATGACCCCCTACACTGCACGAACACTACTGCACTGCCCTAAACCTTAAAACACCAGCCCCAGCAAGACCCCCTACACTGCCCGAACACCACTGCACTGCCCTAAACCCTGAAACATCACCCCCAGCAAGACCCCCTACACTGCCCGAACACCACTGCCCTAAACCCTGAAACACCACCCCCAGCAAGACCCCCTACACTGCCCGAACAACACTGCAGTGCCCTAAATCCTAAAACACCACCCCCAGCACGACCCCCTACACTGCCCGAACACCACTGCTCTGCCCAAAACCCTGAAACACCAGCCCCAGCACGACCCCCTACACTGCCCGAGCACCACTGCACTGCCCTAAACCCTGAAACACCACCCACAGCACGACCCCCTACACTGCCCGAACACCACTGCACTGCCCTAAACCCTGAAACACCACACCCAGCACGACCGCCTACACTGCCTGAAAACCACTGCACTGCCCTAAACCCTGAAACACCAGCCCCAGCACGACCCCCTACACTGCCCGAACACCACTGCACTGCCCTAAACCCTGAAACACCATCCCCAGCACGACCCCCTACACTGCCCGAACACCACTGCACTACCCTAAACCCTGAAACACCAGCCCCAGCAAGACCCCCTACACTGCCCGAACACCACTGCACTGCCCTAAAGCCTGAAACACCAGCCCCAGAAAGACCCCCTACACTGCCCGAACACCACTGCACTGCCCTAAACCCTGAAACACCACCCCCAGCAAGACCCCTACACTGCCCGAACACCACTGCGCTGCCCTAAACGCTGAAACATCAGCCCCAGCAAGACCTCCTACACTGCGCGAACACCATTGCACTGCCCTAAACCCTGAAACACCACCCCCAGCAAGACCCCTACACTGCCCGAACACCACTGCACTAAACCCGGAAACACCAGCCCCAGCAAGACCACCTACACTGCCCGAACACCACTGCACTGCCCAAAACCCTGAAACACCACCCCCAGCACTACACCCTACACTGCCCGAACACCACTGCACTGCCCTAAACCCTGAAACACCACCCCAGCACGACCCCTACACTGCCCGAAAACCACTGCACTGCCCTAAACCCTGAAACACCACCCCCTGCATGACCCCCTACACTGCCCGAACACCACTGCACTGCCCTAAACCCTAAAACTCTACCCCCAGCATGACCCCCTACACTGTCCGAACACCACTGCACTGCCCTAAACCCTGACTCTCCACCCCCTGCACAACCCCCTACACTGCCCGAACACCACTACACTGCCCTAAACCCAGAAACACCACCCCCAGCACGACCCCCTACACTGCCCGAACACCACTGCACTGCCCTAAACCCTGAAACACCACCACCAGCACGACCCCCTACACTGCCCGAACACCACTGCACTGCCCTAAACCCTGAAACACCAGCCCCTGCACGACCCCCTACACTGCCCGAACACCACTGCACTGCCCTAAACCCTGAAACACCACCCCCAGCACGACCCCCTACACTGCCTGAACACCACTGCCCTAAACCCTGAAACACCACCCCCAGCAAGACCCCCTACACTGCCCGAATACCACTGCACTGCCCTAAAGCCTGAAACACCACCTCCAACACAACCCCCTACACTGCCTGAACACCATTGCTCTGCCCTAAACCCTTAAACACTGCCCCCAGCAAGACCCCCTACACTGCCCGAACACCACTGCACTGCCCTAAACCCTGAAACATCACCCCCAGCAAGACCCCCTACACTGCCCGAACACCACTGCCTTAAACCCTGAAACACCACCCCCAGCACGACCCCTACACTGCTCGAACACCACTGCACTGCCCTAAACCCTGAAACACCACCCCCAGCATGACCCGCTTCACTGCCCGAACACCACTGCTCTGCCCAAAACACTGAAACACCAGCCCCAGCATGACCCCCTACACTGCCCGAACACCACTGCACTGCCCTAAACCCTGAAACACCAGCCCCAGCACGAACCCCTACACTGCCCGAACACCACTGCACTACCCTAAACCCAGAAACACCACCCCCAGCACGACCCCCTACACTGCCCGAGCACCACTGCCTGCACTGCCCTAAACCCTGAAACACCAGCCCCAGCACGACCCCCTACACTGCCTGAACACTACTGCACTGCCCTAAACCATGAAACACCATCCCCAGCACGACCCCCTACACTGCACGAACACCACTGCACTGCCCTAAACCCTGAAAAACTACCCCCAGCAAGACCCCCTACACTGCCCGAAAACCACTGCACTGCCCTAAACCCTAAAACACCAGCCCCAGCACGACCCCCTACACTGCCCGAACACCACTGCACTGCCCTAAACCCTGAAACACCAGCCCCAGCACGACCCCCTACACTGCCCGAACACCACTGCACTACCCTAAACCCATAAACACCAGCCCCAGCATGACCCCCTACACTGCCCGAACACCACTGCACTGCACTAAACCCTGAAACACCAGCCCCAGCACGACCACCTACACTGCACGAACACCACTGCACTGCCCTAAACCCTGAAACACCAGCCCCAGCACGACCCCCTACACTGCCCGAACACCACTGCACTGCCCTAAACTGTGAAACACTAGCCCCAGCACTACCCCCTACACTGCCAGAACACCATTGCACTGCCCTAAACCCTGAAACACCAGCCCCAGCACAACCCCCTACACTGCCCGAACACCACTGCACTGCCCTAAACCCTGAAACACAACCCCGTGCATGACCCCCTACACTGCCCGAACACCACTGCACTGCCCTAAACCCTGAAACACCACCCCCAGCACGACACCCTACACTGCCCGAACACCACTGCACTGCCTTAAACCCTGAAACATCACCCCCAGCAAGACCCCCTACACTGCCCGAACACCACTGCCCTAAACCCTGAAACACCACCCCCAGCAAGACCCCCTACACTGCCCAAACACCACTGCACTGCCCTAAACCCTGAAACAACAGCCCCAGCACGACCCCCTACATTGCCCGAACACCACTGCACTGCCCTAAACCCTGAAACACCACCCCCTGCATGACCCACTACACTGCCCGAACACCACTGCACTGCCCTAAACCCTGAAACACCATTCCCCCTGCACGACCCCCTACTCTGCCCGAACACTACTGCACTGGCCTAAACCCTGAAACACCATCCCCAGCACGACCCCCTACACTGCACGAACACCCCTGCACTGCCCTAAACCCTGAAACACTACCCCCAGCAAGACCCCCTACACTGCCCGAACACCACTGCACTGCCCTAAACCCTGAAACATCACCCCCAGCAAGACCCCCTACACTGCCCGAACACCACTGCCCTAAACCCTGAAACACCACCCCCAGCAAGACCCCCTACACTGCCCGAACACCACTGCACTGCCCTAAACCCTGAAACACCAGCCCCAGCACGACCCCCTACATTGCCCGAACACCACTGCACTGCCCTAAACCCTGAAACACCACCCCCTGCATGACCCACTACACTGCCCGAACACCACTGCACTGCCCTAAACCCTGAAACACCGCCCCCAGCATGACCCCCTACACTGTACGAACACTACTGCACTGCCCTAAACCCTGAAACACTACCCCCAGCAAGATCCCCTACACTGCCCGAACACCACTGCACTGCCCTAAACCCTGAAACATCACCCCCAGCAAGACCCCTACACTGCCCGAACACCACTGCCCTAAACCCTGAAACACCACCCCCAGCAAGACCCCCTACACTGCCCGAACAATACTGCAGTGCCCTAAACCCTAAAACACCACCCCAGCACGACCCCCTACACTGCCCGAACACCACTGCTCTGCCCAAAACCCTGAAACACCAGCCCCAGCACGACCCCCTACACTTCCCGAACACCACTGCACTGCCCTAAACCCTGAAACACCACCCCCAGCATGACCGCCTACACTGCCTGAAAACCACTGCACTGCCCTAAACCCTGAAACACCAGCCCCAGCACGACCCCCTACACTGCCCGAACACCACTGCACTGCCCTAAACCCTCAAACACCAGCCCCAGCACGACCCCCTACACTGCCCGAACACCACTGCACTACCCTAAACCCTGAAACACCAGCCCCAGCAAGACCCCCTACACTGCACGAACACCACTGCACTGCCCTAAACCCTGAAACACCACCCCCAGCAAGACCCCCTACACTGCCCGAACACCACTGCGCTGCCCTAAACGCTGAAACATCAGCCCCAGCAAAACCCCCTACACTGCGCGAACACCATTGCACTGCCCTAAACACTGAAACACCACCCCCAGCAAGACCCCCTACACTGCCCGAAAACCACTGCACTAAACCCGGAAACACCAGCCCCAGCAAGACCACCTACACTGCCCGAACACCACTGCACTGCCCAAAACCCTGAAACACCACCCCCAGCACGACACCCTACACTGCCCGAACACCACTGCACTGCCCTAAACCCTGAAACACCACCCCCAGCACGACCCCTACACTGCCCGAGCACCACTGCACTGCCCTAAACCCTGAAACACCACCCCCCTGCACGACGCCCTATACTGCCCGAACACCACTGCCCTAAACCCTAAAACTCTACCCCCAGCATGACCCCCTACACTGCCCGAACACCACTGCACTGCCCTAAACCCTGACTCACCACCCCCTGCACGACCCCCTACACTGCCCGAACACCACTACACTGCCCTAAACCCAGAAACACCACCCCCAGCACGACCCCCTACACTGCCCAAACACCACTGCACTGCCCTAATCCCTGAAACACCACCCCCAGCACGACCCCCTACGCTGCCCGAACACCACTGCACTGCCCTAAACCCTGAAACACCAGCCCCTGCACGACCACCTACACTGCCCGAACACCATTGCACTGCCCTAAACCCTGAAACACCACCCCCAGCACGACCCCCTACACTGCCTGAACACCACTGCCCTAAACCCTGAAACACCACCCCCAGCACGACCCCCTACACTGCCCGAACACCACTGCACTGCCCTAAAGGCTGAAACATCACCCCCAGCAAGACCCCCCTACACTGCCCGAACACCAGTGCCGTAAACCCTGAAACACCACCCCCAGCACGACCCCCTACACTACTCGAACACCACTGCACTGCGGTAAACCCTGAAACACCACCCCCAGCACGACCCCCTACACTGCCCGAACACCACTGCTCTGCCCAAAACACTGAAACACCAGCCCCAGCATGACCCCCTACACTGCCCGAACACCACTGCAGTGCCCTAAACCCTGAAACACCAGCCCCAGCACGAACCCCTACACTGCCCGAACACAACTGCACTACCCTAAACCCAGAAACACCACCCCCAGCACGACCCCCTACACTGCCAGAGCACCACTGCCTGCACTGCCCTAAACCCTGAAACACCAGCCCCAGCACGACCCCCTACACTGCCTGAACACTACTGCACTGCCCTAAACCATGAAACACCATCCCCAGCACGACCCCCTACACTGCACGAACACCACTGCACTACCCTAAACCCTGAAAACCTACCCCCAGCAAGACCCCCTACACTGCCCGAACACCACTGCACTGCCCTAAACCCTGAAACATCACCCCCAGCAAGACCCCCTACACTGCCCGAACACCACTGCCCTAAACCCTGAAACACCACCCCCAGCAAGACCCCCTACACTGCCCGAACACCACTGCACTGCCCTAAACCCTGAAACACCAGCCCCAGCACGACCCCCTACACTGCCCGAACACCACTGCACTGCCCTAAAACCTGAAACACCACCCCGTGCATGACCCCCTACACTGCCCGAACACCACTGCATTGCCCTAAACCCTGAAACACCAGCCCCAGCACGACCCCCTACACTGCCCGAACACCACTGCACTGCCCTAAACCCTGAAACACAACCCCCAGCACGACCCCCTACACTACCCGAACACCACTGCACCACCCTAAAATACTCCCCCAGCACGACCCCCTACACTACCCGAACACAACTGCACTGCCCTAAACCCTCAAACACTCCCCCAGCACGACCCCTACACTACCCGAACACCACTGCACTGCCCTAAACCCTAAAACACTCCCCCAGCACGACCCCCTACACTGCCCGAACACCACTGCACTGCCCTAAACCCTAAAACACTCCCCCAGCATGACCCCCTACACTACCCAAACACCACTGCACTGCCCTAAACCCTAAAACTCTCCCCCAGCATGACCCCCTGCACGACCCAAACACCACTGCACTGCCCCAAACCCTGAAACACCACCCCCAGCAAGACCCCCTACACTGCTCGAATACCACTGCACTGCCCTAAACCCTGAAACACCACCCCCAGCACGACCCCCTACACTGCCCGAACACCACTGCACTACCCTAAACCCTAAAACACGACCTCCTACACTACACAAAGACCACTGCACTACCCTAAACCCTAAAACACTACCCCCAGCACGACCCCCTACACTACACAAACACCACTGCACTACCCTAAACCCTAAAACACTACCCCCTACACTACACAAACACCACTGCACTACCCTAAACCCTAAAACAATACCCCCAGCACGAACACCTACACTACCCAAACACCACTGCACTACCCTAAACCCTAAAACACTACCCCCAGCAGTACCCCCTACACTACCCAAGCACCATTGCACTACCCTAAACCCTAAAACACTACCCCCAGCAGTACCCCTACACTACCCAAACACCACTGCACTAACCTAAACCCTAAACCACTACCCCCAGCACGACCCCCTACACTACCCAAACACCACTGCACTACCCTAAACCCTAAAACACTACCCCCAGCACAACCCCCTACACTACCCAAACACCACTGTAATACCCTAAACCCTAAAACACTCCCCCAGCACGACTCCCTACACTATCCAAACACCACTGCACTACCCTAAACCCTAAATCTACCCCCAGCATGACCCCCTACACTACACAAACACCACTGCACTACCCTAAACCCTAAAACACTACCCCCAGCACGACCCCCTTCACTACCTAAACACAACTACACAATTTGTTACAGGCGTTGCAACGCAGGCCTGTGGTGCTTACTGGAAGTACTTGGTGGGCTAGTTGGGCCCCAGGGACCCTCAGGATTCAAGGTGACCTAATCCCCCAACTTAAAACGCGCCACGGGGCGCGTTTGCACAGTGGTGAAGGGAGGGGGCGGGGCCTCAGGTGACATGTGCGCAAACACGCCCCTTGAATCCTGAGGGACCCTGGGGGCCAACTAGCCCACCAGGTACCTTCAGTAAGCACAACAGAGTTGCGTTGCAGAGAGGTGAAAAAGGTGCGCGGCCTCGGAACGCCTCTCTGCAACTCAGCTCTGTGGTCCTAACTGTAGGTACCTGGGGGCTAGTTGGGCCCCAGGGACCCTCAGGATTCAAGGGGACTTAATCCCGCAACTTAAAACGCGCCACGGGGCGCGTTTGCACACGCGTTTTAAGAGGTAGTTTTAATCCCCCTGCCCTATTATGTACTAGGGACTTACAGTGGAGGTCATGCTAATCACAGGGGTACCCCAACGCATAGTGTTCCCTAGTGTATGTAGGTGTTTTCACTGTATTCTAAGTGTCTTTTAGCATAGCACTGACTCTGGTTAGTCAGAGTCAGTTACCACCAGTACCCGTCTGAAAAAGTTGTGGGCACAGGATGATTTTGCAACATGGCCTCTTTCTGCTCCTCTGTTGGTTCTTTCTGCACATCTTTTGCTTCTTCCTGCACTTTTCTTCGTCTTTGTGGACTTCTGTTGCTTCTTTCTGCATTTCTTTTGCTTCTTTCTGCGCGTTTTTTCTTCTTTCTTCACATGTCCTACCTCTGTAGGCATAGTTAGAAACTAGCATTTAAAAACCTTTGAAATTCACTTAAAAAATCATAGGTTTCAGGCACGTTATAGTTAGAAATTAGCATTTAAAAAACCTTTGAAATTCACTGAAAAAACCATAGGTTTCAGACACGTTATAGTTAGAAATTAGCATTTAAAAAACCTTTGAAATTCACTGAAAAAACCATAGGTTTTAGGGACAGTTATAGTTAGTTGGACATTTCACTCGTACAAAACCATAGAAATTCCCCCGTTATAGTTAGTTCAGCTAACTATAACTCGCGCCCCGCAATGCACTGCTGATGACGTCACATATTACATCACTCATGACATGGTCAGTGACATCACTGATGACATCACTGATGACATCTCAAATGACATCACTGATGACATCATCCATGTGATAATTTCATGCATCTTCTCACACCCTAATATAGCTTTTGATACACCCACTCTAAATTACAGACTGCCATTCTCAAAACCATACACACTCCAATACCAATAACTACATACCCACTCACTGATTCTTAGGTCTACACACACACATCTACTCACTCACCCGTACAGTCACTCATACTTACAGTCACTCAGTACAGGACTATCATATGCACTCATACACCTATATAAACACTCACACACCGCCACTCATCCATAGAGATACTCACACACCTAGTCAGTCATGCAAAAAATTAATCACACACCCATTTACTCACCTATACAGTTATACACACACCAGCTCACTTACTCATACAAATACTAGCACATTCTTACGCTCTTATACAATAACTGATACAAGCACACACGCATCCATACACCCACTCTCACAATCACACACTCTCACTTATAGCCATTTAAATACTCTAACACACATATATACTGCCTTTTACATATGTAGTTACTCGCACATGTACCACTGAGATATACATTCACTCACTAACACACCCATACACACACTCACCCACCCAAGCAGTCCATCACAGATGCACTCTTGAAATCATGCACCCAGTGAATCACCCACTCACACATCTATGTACAGAGTCACACACACCCCACCCACACAAACACTCAGGCAGCCATACAGATACTCAGAGAACCAATCAATAACCCATATAGACACTCATGTAGCTATTCGCAAATCCATGCATCCACTTACACACCAACAAACAGACGGATACAGACATTCACACAGTTTAGTCACTAACCCATGCATTCAGTAAGATACGTTTAATCACTCACTTGTAGAGTCAGTCACGCACGTACTAAATCATCCATTCAGACACTTAAACACCCACTCATTCTTCAATACGCCTTTCCCTATATATATTAAACATATTTAAACTTTACAGAAACACACAGTCACTGGATGATGTCATCAGTGATTTCATTTGAGATGTCATCAGTGATGTCACTGACCATGTCATGAGTGATGTAATATGTGACGTCATCAGCAGTGCATTGCGGGCGCGAGTTATAGTTAGCTGAACTAACTATAACGGGGGAATTTCTATGGTTTTGTACGAGTGAAATGTCCAACTAACTATAACTGTCCCTAAAACCTATGGTTTTTTCAGTGAATTTCAAAGGTTTTTTAAATGCTAATTTCTAACTATAACGTGTCTGAAACCTATGGTTTTTTCAGTGAATATATATATATATATATATATATATATATAGAGAGAGAGAGAGAGAGCAGTCCCGCTCCCCATTCAGAAATTCAGAAGCAGGCACCGACACTCTGGAGGCTATTTCATCAATTTAATTCAAAAGAAGGCTCCTGACGCGTTTCGGTGGACAGACCACCTTGTTCACCTAGCCTGGAACCATTGTAACTATATACACACACAGGGGCTCGTCAATGGTAACCATGTCAATGACATGGACATAGAAAACAGTTAAACAAAATGTAGCGAGCATGTTAGTGACACATATTGGCCAAAATAATGTTGTGAAATATAACTTATAAATTAAACATGTACATTTTTAAAAATTCTCAATCGGAAATTTTGTTATGCATTTCTCAGCAGATCATGAAATTTCATCAAATATAACAATGCTGTTGAGTGCACTAATGGTGAGCACGTTGAGAAAATATATTGTTCACACTACTGACCCTTCGCCAATTCCGCCGTGGAATTGCAATGTTGTATCCCCAGCAGAAGACACAGTCTTACTACACCTAGTGTGTCCTTCTCATTTTACATTGCTCCAATTCACGTACATATTTACAACACGCATCTATTTTGCCCCAGTGGGCTTACACCTTGATCGAAAACCTCACCGGTATATCTCTGGTAGGTCAGTGTGGATATGACTGTACTCTTCTATTTAATTGCATGTCTGATCCACATACTATTGCGGATTACCATGACACTAAATAGAGAAAATATGTAATATATATATGTATAAAGGGGATAAAGGGGGCAACGTAGTCCTGTGGCCACGTGAAATGTATATGGAAGAAGCACTATATCAACTTAACGATACAGACTGTTATAGGAGGTGCTCAATGCAGACTGTAACAACTGCGCGCCACGAATTCTACAACAAATTATTGGCGTGGAAATCTGCTGGCTTACTAAGTGATGATGAATTCAGGTTTTTAAAGGTTGACCATCCTGTAATTCCTGCCATATACTTTACACCCAAAAGTCCACAAAAATATATCCAAACCACCTGGCAGGCCTGTTATATCTGCCTGCGGTAGTCTACTGGAAAACACCTCTCGTTATGTGGACTACTTTTTACAAAGCCATGTAAAAAAACTCCCTCGTACGTCCAAGACACTGGTGATTTTTAAGAAGATTGAGTGACATCAATTGGGAGGCGGACTGTGTACTAATTTCCCTTGATGTCACATCTTTATACACTAGCATTCACCACCAGGACGGTATCAAAGCTGTTGAACATTACCTGAATACCAGACCCATCTATATTTACATGCACAATAAGATGCTGATCACCATGATTTTAACTTGTTTAGAAAACAATTTCTTTCTTTTCAACAATCAGGTTTTTAATCAGATCAGGGGCGTGGCCATGGGGGCTTGTTTCTCTCCTAGTTATGCTTGTTTGCATATGAGACTATGGGAGGAACGGGTCCTCATGGCAGCCTATGGTGACATTATAACTAATCATGTCTTATGCTGGTACAGGTATATAGATGATATATTTGTGATTTGGAAGGGTACAAATGAAAGTGCATGTGAGTTTGTGAAACAATTGAATTGCAACAATCTGAACCTACAATTTTCAGCCCAGATGAGTAGGGAATTGATTTGTTTCCTTGACGTTGAAATTTTTATTATGAAAGGAAAACTACAAACAAAACTGCATAGGAAAGCAACAGCGGGGAACACGGTGTTACACGCTCTTAGTCATCACCCCAGGCATTTAATAAACAGCATTCCCTACGGGGAAATGTTGCGTATTCGCAGAATATGCAGCTCCGATATTGACTGTATATTGGCCCAACTGCAAAGCAGGGAAAGGTTCTTGGACAGGGGCTATTCTCAAGAGGTGTTAAGTAGGGCTATAAACAGGACTACAAGTATCAATAGGTTGGAAGCACTCACCTACAAGACTGGCAACAGAAATAAGAATTTGCATCAGAATCAGTCTGAGGCACCAAACAGATTGATCTTAGCATACAACCTCCAACATAAAGCCATACGTAAAATTATTAACAAAAACTGGGCCCTGGTGCAGAGTGATCCCGTACTGAACAGACATATTACTAGATCTCCCAATATCACCTTTAGAAAGTCACGCTCTATGAGCAATTCTTTGGTAAAAAGTAGCCCAGAGGTGAAACCAACAAAGACATGGTTGAGTTCTAGGAGGGGTTTTAAAAGATGCACCAGTTGCAAGTCATGTAAATATGGGGCTAACAAAACCACTTATTGTACACCTTTTTCTCCAAATCCAATACCGATCACCAAAAGCCTTAACTGTAAAACTGATCATGCTGTTTACGTGCTGGAGTGTTCATGCGGCCTGCAGTATGTGGGCAGTACCAAGCTGCAGGTGCATATACGGATACTCCAGCACCTAAGGGCCATTACCAATAAAGATGTCACTTACCCGGTTGCCAGACATTTTAAGGATCGCCACGGCAGCAAACTGGATGATCTCAAATATTTTGGCGTGGATACGATCCCCCCCCCTCAGACGGGGTGGCAACCGTGAACTATTACTAAGGGGCTTGAGACCAGATATATTCTTGAATTAGATAGTAAAATGCCTCAAGGTCTTAATTCGAGTGAGGACTTCCACACCTGGCTTTGATTGTTCTGTATGTTTTTCTTAACGTTTTCATTAATTTATGTAACCGCTATCTCCAATGATCAATTTTTAGCTTTCACATTTATCTTATTTATTTGTTTATATATACACATTAGCACTTTAGTAAGTCACGGACGTGATTTCTAAGGGTGACCACTAACACTATTTGCACTTGCACTTTACGTAGTATCTGTCATAGATCATGAGCCAAGGCCCACTGGGGCAGGACTTTGCTTAGCGGACTGCACAAGAACCCTTCGAACACATTGATGATATATGGCCTGACTCTGTATTTATACGAAGGCCTATTCACACAAGCATTAGAGCTTTAATTAACTGACTTTTGACTTGATTTTAGGATTGAACATTAATGTTTTTACCTTTTTCATGTCACAATTCTAGTGTTGTTTTTTAGCTCAGTTATTAGCATCCTTTTATGAAATTTTAAAGTATGCTTTGCCTGTTGTGTTTTAAATATTTATTATTATATAAATATTTTACCACTATTTGCTTCCTTATATATATAATATGATATTTTACACATGTATTTATTTATTTATATTTTGGGTCATTGCAGTGTTTCTAAGTCATTCAACGAATGTTTCTTTTATGTCTATGCTACATTTTTTTTAAACTTAGTCACGTGTAAACACTAGCACTTTAAATTGGTGAGAGCACTCCACATGCGTGTCATGTGATCAAGGGCACTGTGTTGCCCGAAACGCGTCATGGCGGTGGTGCAGGGCATTTACAAATAAACAAAAAACACACCAGCGACGGGTCTGCATTCGTTTTTTCTGACTGAGTGGTCTTCACGGCGAAGCAAGCAATATATATATATAACAACCAGAAACGCCGAACAAGGCGGAGACGAGCCAGGCAACGCCAAAACAAACAAATTGAAGACAAACAACAAATGGAGGCGCAGGCAGTAGACGCTGGGAGCAGCATGAGCGCTAACACCGTGATTAATTTAACCAACATGATACTCAGTCCAGAGGAAACGAAAACACTTGCTTTAGGATTATCCTTCAGCCCAAAGATGAACTTTAACTACGCAGAAACTCGGATTGATATATTCAAGTTTGTTCGCAAATTAAAACTGCGCAAGTTTCATCAAACATAAGGTGCACCGAAAAAAATGTCTGTATACCCACCAATCGCAGAAACAACAAATCCAACAGCTTTGTCAGCAGGGGATGTGGAACTTTGGAAGAATTTGCAGGAATTACAGGACGGAACTGAACCACTGCCGGCCAGTCAAGATGATCCAGAATTGGGCAGGTCAGTGCGTACCCATTTTAAACCAGTTTCTAAATTTTGTCCTATTATGATTTGTGATAATTTGGATCTTTTTAATGACAAAACAACAACTGATTTGAAAAAACTTTATTCAAAAGTCAATCATGCCACTAAAAAGTACACGAAACAGGACAATATTTACCATCAACTGATAAAGAAACTTCAGGCTGACGACAATATCATCATTCGTCAGTCTGACAAAGGGGAAACATAGTCCTGTGGCCACGTGAGATGTATGTGGAAGAAGCACAATATCAACTCCACGACACCAATTGCTACAGGAGATGCTCAATGCAGACCGTCACAACTGCACGCCATGAATTTTACAACAAGTTGTTGGCATGGAAGTCAGCAGGTTTGCTAAGTGATGACGAATTTAGGTTCTTATAAGTTGACCATCCTGTAATTCCTTCTATATATTTCATACCTAAAGTCCACAAAAGCATATCTAAACCACCTGGCAGGCCCATAATATCGGCCTGTGGCAGCTTAATCGAAAACACTTCTTGCTATGTGGATTATTTTTTACAAAGCTATGTAAAAAACCTCCCCTCGTACGTCCAGGACACTGGTGACTTTTTAAGAAAACTGAGTGACATCAACTGGGAGGTAGACTGTGTATTAATTTCCCTTGATGTCACCTCCCTATACACCAGCATTCACCATCAGGACGGTATCAAAGCCATCGAACATTACCTGAATACCAGACCTATTTACATGTATATGCACAACAAGATGCTGATCACCATGATTTTAACCTGTTTAGAAAATAATTTTTTTCTTTTTAACAATCAGGTTTTTAATCAGATTAGGGGCATGGCCATGGGGGCCTGTTTCTCTCCTAGTTATGCTTGTTTGCATATGGGACTGTGGGAGGAACAGGTCCTCATGGCAGCCCATGGTGACATTATGAGCAACCAGGTTGTATGCTGGTATAGGTATATCGACGATATATTTATGATTTGGAAGGGTACAACTGAAAGTGCATGTGATTTTGTGAAACAACTTAACTGCAATAGTTTGAACCTACAATTTACAGCTCAGATGAGTAGGAAATTGATTTGTTTCCTTGATGTTGAAGTTTTTATTGTTGAAGGGAAACTACAAACGAAATTACATAGGAAAGCAACAGCGGGCAACACGGTGTTACACGCCTACAGTCATCATCCTAGACACCTAATAAATAGCATTCCCTATGGCGAAATGCTACGCGTTCGCCATATATGCAGCTCTGACAGTGATTGCATATCAGCGCAACAACAAAGCAAGGACAGGTTCTTGGAAAGGGGTTACTCTCTAGAGGTGGTCAATAAAGCTATAAACAGAACTACCAACATCAATAGGTTGGAAGCACTTACCTACAAAACTGGTAACAGAAAAAGAATTTATATCAGAACCAGTTAGAGGCACCAACCAGACTGATCTTAATGTATAATTTACAACATAAAGCTATACGTAAAATCGTCAATAAAAACTGGGCTCTGGTACAAAGTGACCCAGTATTAAGTGGTCTGATTACTAGATCTCCTAAAATCACCTTTAGAAAGTCAAGATCTATGAGTAATTCCCTGGTAAAAAGTAGCCCAGAGGTGAAATCAAATAAAACATGGCTAAGCTCCAGGAGTGGTTTTAGGAGATGTACCAGCTGTAAGGCATGCAGATATGGGGTCAATACTACCGCTTACTGCACACCCTTTTCTCCCAAACGAATACCAATCACCAAGAGCCTGAACTGTAAAACTAATCATGCTGTATATGTGCTGGGGTGTTCATGTGGCCTGCAGTATGTGGATAGCACCAAGCTGCAGGCACACATTCGAATACTCCAGCACTTGAGGGCCATTTCAAACAAAGATGATACTTACCCGGTTGCCAGGCATTTCAAGGATCACCACGGTAGCAAACTAGATGATCTTAAATATTTTGTCGTGGATACGATCCTGCCCCTCAGACGAGGTGGAAACCGTGAACTGATGCTAAGGAGGCTTGAGACCAAATACATTCTAGAATTAGATAGTAAGATGCCTCAAGGTCTCAACTTGAGTGAGGACTTCCACACATGGCTATGAGTATTCTATATATTCCTTTAAACACTTGCATTAATTCTTATTACCGCTACCTCAAATGATCAAATTTTAGCTTTCACTTTATTTTTATTCATATTTACACTGTAGCACTTTAGTAAGTCACGGACGTGATTTCTAAAGGTGACTATTTTGCACTATTAGCACTTTGCACTTTATTGATGACTTGTCGTAGACTGTATGTTCAGGCCCACTTGGGCAGGACTGTTTTTAGTTGACTGCAATACGATTTTTAAGCAGTTTGATGGTATATGACCTGACCTAGTATTACATAAAGGTCGATCTATATACTCATTGGGACTACCATCAGTTAATTGATGACTAGATTTTAAGGATTGAACATTGATGGTTTTACCTTTTTTAATGTCTCATATTTAATGGTTTACTTTGATAGTACAATTAGTAGCATCATTTTATGAATGTCTCAAAAATGCACTGGGCTTGGTGTGTTTTAAATTTTTATTAACAGGATATAAATATTTTACCATCAAAGGCTTTTGTTTATATATATATATATATATGAAGGTGATATTTTACACATGTATTTATCTATTATTGTATATATATATATTTAAGATCGATTGCAATAATCCTGTATAAGTCGACTAATGTTTCCTTTATGTCTATGCAACAAAGTTTTCAAATTTAGTCACGTGTGTGCACTAGCACTTTAAATTGGTGAAAGTACTCCACATACGCGTCATGTGATCAAGGGCATTGAGTTGCCCGAAACGCCTCATGGCGGTGTTGCCGGGCATTCTTGAATAAACACAATAACGCACCATCAACGGGTCTGCATTCGTCTTCTTTGGGACTGAGTGGTCTTCGCGGCGAAGCTAGCAGTATATATATATATGTATATAAATAAATATATATATATCCACAAAAAAGAGCACACACAGGGAGGTATTGCTTATATCTTTAATGACAGCTGGTATGCAGTTCAAGGAGACTTTCCCAACAGTTCTTAAACCAAAGTCCAGCCGACGCGTTTCGTGCTCAGCGCACTTCATTCTGGGCTTGTGGACTGCATACGAAGAACAAACGGCTATTTTTCGCACCGGTTTTATAACTTGATTCTAGCCCCAGTGGGCGCGGCCACTCCTGTGGCCTTCTGGGATCTGTGGTGCAAGTTAAAACTCAAGTGAGTTGCAGGGAGTTCAATCGTAAAAATTAAAGCATAAAATACCCATGTGGCTCGTGGTACAGTCCCATCAATCCGCACAACATTAATTATGCTGCCATTATGCGGCTCCTGTCCCATAACGCTGTCACGCTGGGTGGCGTTACTGCGGGGCTGTTCACCAACAGCGGGGCTCCTTCAAGCGGCTGAGGCCAACCGCATTCATATCCACAAAAAAGAGTTACCTCCAACAGAAGGAGCCCACACAGGGAGGTATTGCTTATATCTTTAATGGCAGCTGGTATGCAGTTCAAGGAGACCTTCCCAACAGTTGTTAAACCAAAGTCCAGCCGACGCGTTTCGTGCTTAGCGTACTTCATCCTGGGCTTGTGGACTGCATACGAAGAACAAACGGCTATTTTTCGCACCGGTTTTATAACTTGATTCTAGCCCCAGTGGGCGCGGCCACTCCTGTGGCCTTCTGGGATCTGTGGTGCAAGTTAAAACTCAAGTGAGTTGCAGGGAGTTCAATAGTAAAAATTAAAGCATAAAATACCCATGTGGGTCGTGGTACAGTCCCATCAATCCGCACAACATTAATTATGCCGCCATTATGCTGCTCCTGTCCCTTAACGCTGTCACGCCGGGTGGCGTTACTGCGGGGCTGTTCACCAACAGCGAGGCTCCTTCAAGCAGCTGAGGCCAACCGCATTCATATCCACAAAAAAGAGTTACCTCCAACAGAAGGAGCCCACACAGGGAGGTATTGCTTATATCTTTAATGGCAGCTGGTATGCAGTTCAAGGAGACTTTCCCAACAGTTGTTAAACCAAAGTCCAGCCGACGCGTTAATGCTCAGCACACTTCATCCTGGGCTTGTGGACTGCATACGAAGAACAAACGGCTATTTTTCGCACCGGTTTTATAACTTGATTCTAGCCCCAGTGGGCGTGGCCACTCCTGTGGCCTTCTGGGATCTGTGATGCAAGTTAAAACTCAAGTGAGTTGCAGGGAGTTCAATCGTAAAAATTAAAGTATAAAATACCCATGTGTGTCGTGGTACAGTCCCATCAATCAGCACAACATTAATTATGCCGCCATTATGCTGCTCCTCTCCCATAACGCTGTCACGCCGGGTGGCGTTACTGCGGGGCTGTTCACCAACAGCGGGGCTCCTTCAAGCGGGTGAGGACAACCGCATTCATATCCACAAAAAAGAGTTACCTTCAACAGAAGGAGCCCACACAGGGAGGTATTGCTTATATCTTTAATAGCAGCTGGTATGCAGTTCAAGGAGACTTTCCCAACAGTTGTTAAACCAAAGTCCAGCCGACGCGTTTCGTGCTCAGCGCACTTCGTCCTGGGCTTGTGGACTGCATATGAAGAACAAACGGCTATTTTTCGCACCGGTTTTATAACTTGATTCTAGCACCAGTGGGCGCGGCCACTCCTGTGGCCTTCTGGGATCTGTGGTGCAAGTTAAAACTCAAGTGAGTTGCAGGGAGTTCAATCGTAAAAATTAAAGTATAAAATACCCATGTGTGTCGTGGTACAGTCCCATCAATCAGCACAACATTAATTATGCCGCCATTATGCTGCTCCTCTCCCATAACGCTGTCACGCCGGGTGGCGTTACTGCGGGGCTGTTCATCAACAGCAGGGCTCCTTCAAGCGGCTGAGGCCAGCCGCATTCATATCCACAAAAAAGAGTTACCTCCAACAGAAGGAGCCCACACAGGGAGGTATTGCTTATATCTTTAATGGCAGCTGGTATGCAGTTCAAGGAGACTTTCCCAACAGTTGTTAAACTAAAGTCCAGCCGACGCGTTTCGTGCTCAGCGCACTTCATCCTGGGCTTGTGGACTGCATACGAAGAACAAACGGCTATTATTCACACCGGTTTTATAACTTGATTCTAGCCCCAGTGGGCGCGGCCACTCCTGTGGCCTTCTGGGATCTGTGGTGCAAGTTAAAACTCAAGTGAGTTGCAGGGAGTTCAATCGTAAAAATTAAAGCATAAAATACCCATGTGGGTCGTGGTACAGACCCATCAATCCGCACAACATTAATTATGCTGCCATTATGCTGCTCCTGTCCCATAACGCTGTCACGCTGGGTGGCGTTACTGCGGGGCTGCTCACCAACAGCGGGGCTCCTTCAAGCGGCTGAGGCCAACCGCATTCATATCCACAAAAAGAGTTACCTCCAACAGAAGGAGCCCACACACGGAGGTATTGCTTATATCTTTAATAGCAGCTGGTATGCAGTTCAAGGAGACTTTCCCAACAGTTGTTAAACCAAAGTCCAGCCGACGCGTTTTGTGCTCAGCGCACTTCATCCTGGGCTTGTGGACTGCATACGAAGAACAAACGGCTATTTTTCACACCGGTTTTATAACTTGATTCTAGCCCCAGTGGGCGCGGCCACTCCTGTGGCCTTCTGGGATCTGTGGTGCAAGTTAAAACTCAAGTGAGTTGCAGGGAGTTCAATCGTAAAAATTAAAGTATAAAATACCCATTTGGGTCGTGGTACAGTCCCATCAATCCGCACAACATTATTTATGCCGCCATTATGCTGCTCCTGTCCCATAACGCTGTCACGCCGGGTGGCGTTACTGCGGGGCTGTTCACCAACAGCGGGGCTCCTTCAAGCAGCTGAGGCCAACCGCATTCATATCCGCAAAAAAGAGTTACCTCCAACAGAAGGAGCCCACACAGCGAGGTATTGCTTATATCTTTAATGGCAGTTGGTATGCAGTTCAAGGAGACTTTCCCAACAGTTGTTAAACCAAAGTCCAGCCGACTCGTTTCGTGCTCAGCGCACTTCATCCTGGGCTTGTGGACTGCATACGAAGAACAAACGGCTATTTTTCGCATGGGTTTTATAACTTGATTCTAGCCCCAGTGGGCGCAGCCACTCCTGTGGCCTTCTGGGATCTGTGGTGCAAGTTAAAACTCAAGTGAGTTACAGGGAGTTCAATCGTAAAAATTAAAGCATAAAATACCCATGTGGGTCGTGGTACAGTCCCATCAATCCGCACAACATTAATTATGCCGCCATTATGCTGCTCCTGTCCCATAACGCTGTCACGCCGGGTGGCGTTACTGCGGGGCTGTTCACCAACAGCGGGGCTCCTTCAAGCGGCTGAGGCCAACCGCATTCATATCCACAAAAAAGCGTTACCTCCAACAGAAGGAGCCCACACAGGGAGGTATTGCTTATATCTTTAATGGCAGCTGGTATGCAGTTCAAGGAGACTTTCCCAACAGTTGTTAAACCAAAGTCCAGCCAACGCGTTTCGTGCTCAGCGCACTTCATCCTGGGCTTGTGGACTGCATACGAAGAACAAACGGCTATTTTTCGCACCGGTTTTATATCTTGGTTCTAGCCCCAGTGGGCGCGGCCATTTTCTCCTCTCTATAGCCGCCATGTTACACTATAAGCAAGGCCCAGTCTCTGTGCCCCCGCTCTCTGCTTGTCTCAGCAGATAGCTGCTGTTCAGTTGTTCCCTCTTATCATCGTATTCAAGGTCGAAACCCAGATGTACTAAATGAATAGTTTATTCTGCTTTCGCATGCCTATCACTGATCGTAGTTGTGCTCCCACACTGGAGAGAGCTGAGACCGAGCAAGATGACCTTGGGAGCCTGATAACGTGTACCCATTCTGCAGGTGGTAGCTCATCCTTCTGTGCCTTCTTTGTTCAGCCTTTGCCCAAGCTGTATTTTTCCACCAGGGGCGGGACTTGGGAGGGGTTGGAAAGCTTATTTTGTGTTACCAAGGGTCCTGAAGTCAGTCCCCTTGACAGCTATCCCATGAGGCTGGTCAGACTGGGCTCCGCTGCAGTGTATTTACTAATAAAGGTTTTAGATTGTATTCTCCACTGACTTCCCGACTCTTCATTTTTGGGAAGGCCGCGAGGTGGTCGTGGGTGACCCGGGTGGCCCATTTTGGGTCACTTCCTTCAGTTGGCACCCGAACAGGGACTCCATCGAGCTGACCCATCTGGCCCGGAATCGGGTGTAGAGGATGGGGTCGTGTCCGGTCGGATGGGCGGATCGGGGATCTCCACACGATAGAGCTTGGTTCTCGCGGCTGCTCCGCCTGCCTGATTGGGCGGTGCCTCGCCCAGCAGTCATCCCGGCTGGGGTCCTGAAAAGGCAAAACCCTTGGATTCGACCATTTGGTCTGAAGAGTCGGTGGTGGAGAATAACTTGGCTCGACCTGTAGGTAGGTATGGCACCATCTTGAATAATTTTGAAATATGGTCTGAGGATTCCTCGTTTGTTTGAGCTTGGTGGGTCTGAGGACCCTTGAGATACAGAGTGTTTGCTGACACTCTGCCAGGCCACCTGCTGAATTTGGTCTACTCTTGAAAAGGTCTGGGGCTAGAGCCTATCTCCTTGTTTTGGTACAGTCTTCGGACTGTCTTGTTTTGGTACAGTCTTCGGACTGTCTTGTTTTGGTGCAGTCTATGGGCGGCCTGTTGGATTCCCTTTGTTTAGTGTGTTGTTTGGTGCATGTGAGTAGTGTATGTGTCTGCTATTAAGATGCCTTCTCTGAGTAAATTGTGGGGTGCCGTTGTTGTTCTGCCGTAGCTCGACTGGAAGAGAGGCAACCTGCGCCACCGGAAGGCACTCTGAACTTTGACATGTATGTGAAGCACGGCCTTGGCCCTATTATGTTTAATACATTATGGCACAAATATACGAGGGACAATGCTGAGCTTCAGTGGCCACCGACAGGTACCTTTGATTAACAGAAATTGAACTATCTACAGGATACATTGTTTGCCAGAAGAAGTAGGCAGTCGATGTTTGATTCCCTCCAGGTATGGCAGAAGGAAGCTAGGCAAAGGTGCATGCGGGCGGAGAAGGAGGCCAGGAAGGGGAAAATGCAAACGGTAACTCAGAAAGCAGTAGCATACGATAGAGAGAAAATAGAAAAAGGTATAGAGTGTGCTGATAGGAAGTTTCTATGTTGCCCGAGAGAAGGTGACGCATTTGTGGATGAACTATTAGAAACTCGGCCCCCACCTCACTACGCCCCACAGAGGGTATAACCTGTTGTTCCGACATCTCAGTCTTCTGCTCCCCCTGTTTCTACATCTGGCCCTGCTACCTCTGATCCGGCTGTTTCCGCTACGGCCCCGCCTGTTTCCTCCCTGTCTTCGCAAGCTGCGAGTGCAGTAGCTGCAGGTCCTTCTTCTGTATCTGCTGTCCCCGCTCATGTTTCTCCCCCTTCTCTCACACCTTCAACGCAGTCATTGCTAACACTAGTGCCCGTCCCTTCATCTATTGTGTCTTTCCCAGACATTTCATCCCCGGCATCACTGGGTGCTGGGACACCAGTGTGTGGGCTGGATGAGGGGAATTGGGCTGCGGCACGGGGACGAATGGGGCGGGTGCTGATTCGATCGAATGTTGGAAATGAGGAAAAACAAATGGTCGCCATCCAGGCTGCACAGTGGGCAAGGAGTCCAATCTACAGTGTAGAGGGCTTGTGGAGTGTGTTGAAGGATTTCGAGCCATTTGTGCAGCAGCATTCCCTCAAGCATATGTCGGCTACATTGATAGGGTTGTGGGAACAGTGTTTTGGTGGTGTAGCACCCCAAATAATTTATGACATTCGAGACCGTGTATACGCTGCTGATATGGCCCCTAACGATGTTTTTAGTAATGTGGAAACGATGATTGGTTATCGGGGTAGGCTGCATCAGAAAACACTGACGACTGTGTCCCAATTCCCAATGATGGAGGTGCATCCTATTTTCCATCCCGAGATCCCAGAACGGCGTAATGCGCAGGATATTGTAGTTCAACAACGGGTGGAGGCTTGCTTTCAGGAACAATGGGTTTACACTCCATGGAAAAGGAGTGAGGTGCTCGCCCTTAAGAGTCAGATACCGGACCCTAGCAAAAATCCAACTGCATATTACAAAGAATTAACGGAGGCCGCCTCATCGACGGTGATGACACTGGCAGATATTGAGATGTTTTTCGGGTTGTTGGTACCAGTGGACATATGGAGGCAGGTGCATACGCAGGTCCATGTTTTAGAGTTGGGTGGCACTTAGAATGAGATTAGGGCGGCTTTCAAGATGGCCAACGAGTAGGAGCCTCCCGAAGAGCTCCCAGTTTGGGGATTACCATTTGGTAGTTTATCCCCGTAAACACCGCTCCATTCGGCCCCCCATCCTCCTGCCCTCAGACCCGACTGCTCACCCCCTCTGAAGATTACCTCGGAAGTAAAATTCGACATCTTGACTCACCCGTTGGATCGACCGCCGCTGTTGTCCCGGTCTATACCCTCGCTGTCTGAAGTACTGCACGGCCCGGCTGGTCTCTTGCTCCAGGGCCAATCTGCTGTATGAGGGTGGACATCCTCTGCAATGAGCCTCGGTGCTGTCGCATGCTGTCTGGCTCCTCCATTCCTGTGCCTGCCTGTTGCCAGAGGATCGAGATCTCCTGTTTCCACTGGTCGACCCTGTATGGCAGCGCCGCTTGGGGTGGTTTCTTCCGTTTTCCCAGCGTGGTCGTCGATGAGTCCCGGCCTGCTGCCGACGAACCTGAGGACCTATCTGGAGCCCGTGGGCCAGAATTCGATCGGGGAATCCTTCCCCCTCCGCCCCCGGAGGATCGACTTCACGCTTGAACCAATAAGGTGGGCGCTACTTACCGGTGCCATTTGGGCTCCGGTGCCATTTTGTAGCCTTCCTCACTGCAGTGCTCTGACCTGCCCGGAGGCCGGCTGCCCGCTGTGGGCCTGCCCGATCCGGTGCCTGCCCGCCTGCCTTAAGATAACCAAGGCCTCAGGGTGCTAGTGGAAGACCCCGGATGCTGATGCCACATGCAGCTTCGCCCTGCGGCGAGTCCCGGCCTGCTGCATGACGATCTACATTGCCTGGGACCGGCCCGGATTACAACGGCCGTCGTAGAGTCCGACTACTAGTTCCCGGTGAGTCTATTCCCCCCCGCTCACTGCCCAGCAGGTTTCTGGAAGTCAGCTGGTTTGGCGGCCTCCGGCGGGGTCCCCTGGTGCGACCGTTGTGCTGCCAGTGAGCGGGGCCTTGGCACTCCCATCGGGGCTGGTGCGCGTCTGACTCCTGCTTGGGTCCCTGATCATCCTGGCGCTATTCGGAGAGTGAGGCACCGAGGCCGGCCCAGCTTTCCTTGACCCGCTGCAGCCTCGCCCCCGCAGACGACTACTTGCCTCTGCTCCTAGGCGACCCACACCCAGACTTGCAATTGAAATACTTTGGACTGAGCTGGCTGAAGGTCCATGAAAAGTACCACAGCAGGCGACTAAGGGACCAATATTAAGTCCTTTTTGGTTGACTGTGTGATCTGTACTGATGACTTTGAATTTTCTTTTACGGTGCTAGTATCTTTCATTTCCATTCTGTCTTGAGACATTCTCCGCAGTGACAATACAGCAGTGTACCATTATATAACTCTCATAGAAAGCGACCCACACCCGGACACGCACCCAGCACCCCTTTACAGGAAGCTACCAAAGCATTTCCAGGGCACAGGCTGGCTGCTGGTCACACGAGTCCGACCTAAAACTGGTGGCTCGCTGCAAGTTGGACCCCCCCCCTCATATCACAACGGTCAATGACCTCAATGAACATTACTCCGCGACTATAACTAACATTCTTGATGATCTTGCCCCGCTTAAACTAAAAAGAACCCAAATCAAAGACAGAAACCCCTGGTTCAACGGGTCCCTCAAAAGCGAGAGGAGATCCCTCCGGCAGACAGAAAGAAACTGGAGGCAGCACCCTTCAGCCGTACATTTAAAACTTCTCCGCCAGGCCAGAAATGCCTATAATAGGAACATCCTCAACTCAAAAAAAGAATTCTTCAGATCGGAACTGGGGAACGCCAAGAACAGACCTTGCAAGTTTTTCAAAATGGTCAAACACCAATCAAACAAACTGGCCAAAACCTCTAAAGAAACCCCTAAATCCCTAATTTCATCGGTCGAATTCTCCTCCTTCTTCTCCGACAAAATCACTACCCTAGGAAACGAACTCAGATCTGCCACCCACTCCCAACCCCTGCCGGATCTGCCCCCTCCCTCCACGCTGCACCCCCAGGCATCACCCAAAAACCAAGCGCACTGGACCAACTTCAAAGTGTATGACAAGCACTCCATCTCGAAAATTCTATCCTCCCTAAACCCGAGCAACCACTTTAATGACCCACTCCCCTCCAACTGCCTAGCTGCCGCCGCTCAATCCATCATTCCTAGTTGGACTGCAATAATTAATGCCTCCCTTCTACAGGGGTCGATACCTAATTCTCTGAAAGCCGGCCAAGTCCTCCCCATCCTAAAAAAACCGTTGCTGGATCCTGCTTCCCCTGACAACTTTAGACCTATATCTAATATCCCACTCTTAGCTAAAGTTCTTGAGAAATGTGTGCAACAGCAGCTGAGTCAACACATTACCAACTTCCACCTAGTAGATGACTTCCAATCCGGATTCAGGCCTGGGCACAGCACTGAAACCACCATTCTCCACATTGTGGATGATGCCCTTCAAGCCCTTGATCAAGGCAAAACCTGTCTCCTAATCCTCCTAGATCTATCCTCGGCTTTCGATGCGGTCAACCACGAAAAACTACTTGAACGCCTCAAACTCAGGATGGGACTCGATGGCCCTGTTCTTGAATGGTTTAGGTCCTTCCTCCAAAACCGGTCACAGAGATTCCTAATCAACGGTAACCTGTCCGCTCCCTCTCTGATCATGGTTGGAGTCCCCCAAGGATCAACCCTCTTCAACCTTTACCTCGAACCGCTAGCCCAAGTACTACGCACCGCAAATATCTCCTACCACATGTATGCCGACAACACCCAGATCTACATAAAAATCTCTTCTCCTGAGGAGATTCTCTCCCTGAATGAGGCCTTGAAATTGACTGTCCAATGGCTCACCTCTAACCAGCTCAAACTTAACGCAAAAAAAACAGAATTTCTCCTAATCTCCCCACCCAATACCAACCCTGACATTCAGGAATGGATCAAGGCGATCACAGCTTTAAACTGCCCCCCAACCATGGTGGACTCTGCCAAATCCCTTGGAATAACCCTTGACTGCAGCTTGAACATGCGTGACCACATCAACTCGATGGCCAAATCAGCCAGATTTCACCTGAGCTACCTAAGGAAACTGAAACCTTTCCTCGACACTCCCGACCTAAAAATGGCAGTCCAGGCACTTGTCATCTCTAGACTGGAATATAGCTGCTCTACCCTCTCAGGTTTACCCAAGACCTCCCTGGCCCCACTGAAAGCCTGCCTCAATGCGGCCGCCAGACTACTAACAGGCTCAAGGAAATTCGACCATATTTCTCCACACCTGAAAGCTCTGAACTGGCTTCCTCTTGAGGCCAGAATCCAACTTAAATTGGCATGTATCACGCACAAGGCCCTATACTCAAACTCCCCGGCATTTCTTGCCCAGAAACTCGTGATATCCAGGGAAGCCAGAAACTCCCGTTCCGCCAGAGACCTTTTACTCCAACCAGCACGCTTGCGGAAGAAAAAAACGTACAATCGGGCCTTCTCTGTGGCCGCACCAAGAATATGGAACTCACTCCCGCCCGCCATTAGAAGAACTCCATCTCTGGCACGCTTTAAAAAGGATGCCAAAACCTTCCTAATGGGCAAATTCCTCTCCTAAATATTGACTTGAAATCACCTCAGCGACCTTGTCCTGCTTCCATTTACTTCCGACTACCACCTTTCATTGGGTCTATCCTGTTGCCATCCCCCCGGCACCTCCGGGCACCCCACCCTGGGATCTGGGACCTTCTGTTTCTCGTAAAATGTATTTTCCTGTGTTTATCCCAAATGTACCCACCCCCCCTAAATCTCTTGTATACAGTTTGCGAATTCTGTAAAGCGCTCTGTT
Source organism: Calotriton arnoldi (assembly GCA_963921515.1). Lineage (NCBI taxonomy): Eukaryota > Metazoa > Chordata > Amphibia > Caudata > Salamandridae > Calotriton > Calotriton arnoldi. Next base: position 183,122 of record CAWUFW010011939.1, read on the forward strand.
ACCCTTACGGGTCAAGTTTACTTGTGTTTATCCCAAATGTATCCACCACCCCCCTCGAAGTCTCTTGTATACATCTTGTGAATCCTGTAAAGCGCTCTGATACCCTAACGGGTCAAGTTCACGCTCTATAAAACACAAATAAATAAATAAAAATAAAAAAGGGCGTGGGATAATGAGCAAAAGCCTGCTGAAAAGCCTAAGGCTGAGATACTAGCTTTGCCGAGTCGTATCATTACTTACATGCATTCTCTCATCCCACCCAGACGAGTAGATTGGGATAAGTTAGCGACATGTCGTCAGAAGAAGGATGAAAGTGTGTCAGATTTTTTCACTCGGTTTGAAGGGGTGTTTCTGGATTTTAGTGGACAAGATTTGTCGGTGGAAGGCGGTGTTCGGTTGTTTGTTAACAGATTTGTCATGAACTTGCTTCCTGAGATCGCGACTTGGTTGCAGGCTTCTGAGAGCACCTGGACTACCGCCTCCCCTTCATTGATATTGAGCATGGCTCAGTACTATGAGCAGAGGGAAAACGAGGAGAAGGAAAAGGTATAGAAAAAGGATAAGGAGTTGAAGACTAAGGTACTAATGCAACAGGCAGCAGGGGGGTCGGGTAGAGGACGCGGCACTGGTCCGGCTCAAAGGGGATGTGGCACTGGCAGAGGTGGCGTTCCAGTGGGGCCGAACCAGTGTGCGTATTGTTGGAGGGAGAGACACTGGTGGAGTGAGTGTCCGGACTTGTTGCAGAAGGTCGCAGCCCCCAGAGGTCCGGGGGCTTGGCCGGGGTCATGGCGAGAGTGGTCGTGAGGAGGTCCAGGCTGGTACATATTCGGGGGGTCGCTCCGATCAGAACTATTTTGATGACCCTCTGGACGGCAGTACTATCACGATGATTATGAATTGGATGAGGTGTCAGGGATGTCCTATGACTAGGACAGCCAGGGACAGGTTGAGGGACCAGTTCAAATACCTGTAGATCAATGTGGTCCTTACGTCACGGTGAATTTGCATGGTTCGGCCAAGAAATTTTTAGTGGATACAGGTGCAATGAATAGCTCTGTTTCTCGTTCACTGGTCCCCGGGGCAGCTCTGTCTGGCCATAACAATGTTTCGGTAGGTTTTTCAGGCATACCGGTTGTGAGCCCCATTTCTGAACCCCTTGCTTTGACTATTGGCCCTTTCACTGTGGAGTCGCCATTCTTGTTGACAACAAATTGTGGAGAAAATCTAATGGGATTAGATTTGTTGAAAAAGTTACATGCTAAGATTTCATGTTCTCCAGATGGCGTTTATATGACAATAGGACCAGATGTGGCCAGTACCAAACATTGTTTTTCCAAAGACGCACCGCTTCCTGCTGAATTTAAAGATGTGCCTCCCATGTTGTAGGCAACAGGAGATACGGATGTGGGGTTGTTGCAGATACCACCGGTCTCTATTACGATTAAAGACAACGCTGTGCTGCCTCGTATTCCCCAGTACAAAATACCGCAGGCGGGGGAACAGGCTTTGTTGCAGATTATACATGATTTGATCAAATCGGGGGTGGTTGAGGAGACAGTTGCCAATGTGTGTAATAGCCCTATTCTCCCCATCCTCAAAAAGACACCCTCAGATTCTGCTGATAGTCATCCTGATGTCTATCGTTTTGTGATTGATTTGCGGGAGGTTAACAAAATAGTAGTCCCTCAGTTCCCGGTGGTACCTGACATTACTGCTCTTTTAACAATGATTCCTTCCACAACCAAATTCTTTTCTGTGATTGACTTGAAAAATTCTTTCTTTAGCATCCCAATTCATCCCAATAGCCGGCACCTTTTTGGTTTCACCCTAGCGGGCCGGAGTTTCCAATTCGGGTGTGCTCCTCAGGGGTATACTGAAAGTCCTAGTATATATAGTCAAGCCCTGAAAGGTCCGTTGGATTCCCTCTCTCTTCCCTCAGGTAACGTATTATTGCAGTATGTGGACGACTTGTTGGTAGCCTCCGATACTGAAGAGGGTTGCAAAGATGCCACAGTCAAATTGCTGCTACATCTGGCACAGCATGGACATAAAGTGTCCCTTTCAAAATTCCAATATTGTTGACAGGAGGTGACCTATTTAGGTCACCTACTGTCGAAGGAGGGAAGGAGGCTAACACCTGAACGAGTTGATGCCATTGTTAAGATGCCCGTCCCCAAGACTCAGAGGGATGTGCGTGCTTTCATAGGCATCACCTCGTATTGTCGTCACTGGATACCTGGTTACTCTTTACTAACAAAGCCTTTACTCCGTCTAACCACTAAAGATGTGCATGAACCTTTACCCTGGACGCATGAATGTCAGCAAGCTTTTGAGCAATTAAAAGTCGCGCTTTGCTCTGCACCTGTGCTTGGTATGCCTGATTATCAGAAGCTTTTCGTGTTGTACATACACAAAACGGCTGGATGTGCGCTTTCTGTGTTAGCACAAGCCTTTGGAGGTAAGCAGAGGTCGTGTGCTTATTTCTCTGCCCTTCTTGACACTGTCGCCAGAGTCCTCCCGAGCTGTTTAAGGGCTGCTGCGGCCGTGGCTTTCTCTATTCGACAATCGGCAGGGCTCGTCCTCATTACTGATCTCACAGTAATGGTACCCCATGCTGTGGACACACTTCTGAACAAGACAAAGACGCAGCACCTTACCAGTGCTCGTCTGACTGGCTATGAATCGACCTTGTTTGCGCCACACATCACCATTAAAAGATGTGCCACTCTGAACCCAGCCACGTTACTACCCCTCCCTTCGGAAAATGAGGACACAGATGTCCATGAGTGTTTATTTCAGACAGAAGAAGAGACGAAGGGACAGGTAGACCTGACTGACGTTCCCCTATCTGACCCGCAAGGGGAACGATATGTTGATGGCTCTTGTTTCAAATTGTCAGATGGCACCACCACCGCAGCATCTGCTATTACTACACTGCGCACTATAGTTGAGACATCACGTGTTCCCTACCAATCGGCACAAGCTGCGGAGCTGGTTGCTCTTTTGCGAGCGTGTGAGTTAAGTGAGGGATTGGCTGCCAATATTTATACTGACAGCCAATACGCATTTGGAGTGGCCCATAATTTTGGGCGGCTCTGGGTGGAGAGGGGATTCCTGACCTCACACGGCGCAAGGATACAACACCGCCCTCTGATACATAGGCTTTTGTCAGCCCTGGCACTTCCTAGAAGATTGGCGATAGTGAAGTGTAGTGCTCATAAAGCGATTACTGATGACGTGGGGAGGGGAAATGCGTTTGCAGACCAGACAGCTAAAGAGACAGCCAGGTCCAAAATGAAGAGAATGTTTGTGGCGGGGCCAGCTAGATGGGTTCCTTAAGGCAGGATGTTTGAGGACACGTTGGAAAACGTAAAAGAGATTCAGAGTGATGCAACAGTTGAGGAGTTGGCAACGTGGCAGGAGAGTACGGGACGCTTAGATGAGGAGGGGTGCTGGACCGATAAATCGGAAAAGCAAAGATGGATGTTACCAGATGCATATGTATTCCCTGTAGTTACAATGGCACATGGTCCAGCCCATATTAGTGCGAAGGGGATATGTAAGTTATTGGATCCTGTATGGCAAAATGACAATATCCCTAAAGTAGCTGCTCATCTAGTGAAGCACTGCATGGTTTGCCTGCTACATAATCCTGGGAAAGGTACTCCTACACCTCCCGGTAATTTTACTCCCCCCTCTTTCCCTTTCGAGGTTCTCCAGATGGATTACATCGAAATGGAACAAGTTAACAACTTGAAATACGTGCTGGTGGTTGTTTGTGCATTCAGTAAATGGATTGAGGCTTACCCCACTAAAGAGAACACAGTCATAGCGACGGCGAAGGCTCTTTTGAAGGAGTTTTTACCGCGCTTCGGCTTGCCCCGTTTGATTTGGAGTGACAACGGGAGTCACTTCAATGCAAAGGTGATTCAGTTGGTATGCAACGGTCTGCACATTAAGCAGAAGTTTCATGCAGCAAACCACCCCCAGTCGGCTGGTTTGGTTGAGAAGTACAATGGTACTCTCAAGTTGAAGCTGGCAAAGGTCAGGGAGAGCACAGGATTGCAATGGCCGGACGCGCTACCCCTTGCCCTGTTATCCACGAGAGTGACAGCTCATTCTAGAACAGGGTTATCCCCATACAAAGTGGTTTTTGGGTGCCCCACAAATGTGTGGGGCATCCCCCGCCCATGCCATTTCTCTGATATTGAATACCCGTTACTTGTAGATTACTTATGTGAGTTAACTAAAAATTTGGGTTCTATTCATCAACAGATACACGAGGCACTCCCGCCAATACCTGAGGGGCTAGGGCACAGTATCCAGCCAGGTGAATACGTTTTGGTACGGAACTACCGGAGATGAGGGTGCTTGGAGCCGAGGTGGAAGGGGCCCCTGTTGGTCTTGCTCACCACGCGGACAGCTGTGAAAGTGGATGGACGGAAGAACTGGATCCACTCATCTCACTGCCGGCGAGTCCCGCTCCCTCTCCCTTACGACAAGTGGGTCCGTGAGGGCATAGGGGACCACGATACGGAGTAGGTGCCTCACTTTGTCCCTTTTTCTGATGCCCAGTGAGCTAAAGAATAATGATGGATTAAACCCAGATCAGTTGACTGGGGGTGAGTGTTTGATTGGCTCAAACGTTCCGTCCATCATCCCCTTTTGTATCGCCCAATTGACCTGGGCACAGACGGAAGAGGAGAACGATGCTGCTTTGAACGAGGCAGTGCCTCCAGAAATAAGGGCTACCCAGGATTCTCCTCCATCTTGTCCACAGGAGCTCGAGTCTCAGTCCCCTGCCTCCCCTGAATTTAAGGTTCTTTTTCGAGATGAGGCAGTGCCTGGAGTGGCTAGGTACAATTTGCGTCCCCGGCAGAGGGACAGTGCACCCAAGGGACAGTCAGGTTGGTAGGGATGGACTTCTGGATGAAGAATAGGGTCCATGTACCTTGCCTATGGTACCAACAATAGATTAGGGAAAGGGAGATTGGTGCATTGTCTAAGACACTGGACAGGATAAGTGGGGGGTGCCTTCCAAGGAGGGAAGCTGCCCTATCTTGAGCGAAGTGACAGAAAAGGTTGTGATCGTGCAGCCCCACCGCAAAGAGCTCGTTAGCACCATCGTTGATGGACATTAAGAGTCTACTTCTTTTTCCCCTTTTTGTATACCTGGCTCCATAGCACGGACTCTCCTCTGGTAGTTTGATAGATGAGAATGTATCCCTTTGGTCGTATTGTTATGGAAGAGGAACAACCTTTAGCGGCACCCCGTTTTGCCCAACATAGTCCAACATGATCGAGCTGGCCCACCAAGACTAAGATTGTGTTCCTAGTAATAGTTTTCGTTGCTTTGGTAGCAGCGTTGGGGATTATATGGTTCCTTGAAGAACAACATCCTGGCATTCCCTGATTGGTACTACTACTGTTCCCCCTGAACATGTTTTCGTCACTTTGGCCCCTCATAAAGAAAGACACCGACAAACTTATGTGGATAATGTCTTCCTCCAAATGCTCCATCAGGCTCACCACACCACCAATGTCACCAATTGTTGGGTTTGTGGCTTAATCCCCTCAGTGATGCATAAGAATGACCTGTTACTGTTGCTGCCCTAAGTTGGCGGGGGTATGCCCAGACGTGGGTCCCTTGCTCACTTTGCCACTGGATTCAAGCAAGCCTGGCTGATGACGGCTGGAATGCCAGAAACCGGTCCTAGGATGCTTGTTTCCGGTCCAGGGAAGACATGGCTTGGCAGTTCGGGCTGGACTGTTCCCATGAGGCACAGGGTCAGACTGATTTGCATATGGCCATGTCTGAACTGGGGTGGTGGAGTGAGCTAAAGAATGATGATGGATTAAACCCAGATCAGTTGACTGGGGGTGAGTGTTTGATTGGCTCAAACGTTCCGTCCATCATCCCCTTTTGTATTGCTTTGTTCGCCCTAAGTTGGCGGGGGTATGCCCAGACGTGGGTCCATTGCTCACTTTGCCACTGGATTCAAGCAAGCCTGGCTGATGACGGCTGGAATGCCAGAAACCGGTCCTAGGATGCTTGTTTCCGGTCCAGGGAAGACATGGCTTGGCAGTTCGGGCTGGACTGTTCCCATGAGGCACAGGGTCAGACTGATTTGCATATGGCCATGTCTGAACTGGGGTGGTGGAGTGAGCTAAAGAATGATGATGGATTAAACCCAGATCAGTTGACTGGGGGTGAGTGTTTGATTGGCTCAAACGTTCCGTCCATCATCCCCTTTTGTATCGCTTCTCTTATTTAGCCAGCTGTGAAGCCTGGTTCCAGTTGTTCACCATGGTATATACCCATTATCATTCAGATGCAATGAATATAACATACCTTGATTATGAGGCTGTATTGGGTTATATAGCAACACACCAAGGATTTACCCCGGGGAGGGATGGGGCTGCTGATACTCTACATCCTGATGCTTGCATGAATGTTTATGAAAGAAAGAAAAATGTAACATGGCTTCAGAATGAGATGATGGATTTCCAGGACTTTAACGTTACTGAGTATTTTAGATATTTTCAGCTGCGCAATATTACCCAGGACAAGGCAGTGCCAATACAAGAACTAGTTTTTGTGTCCGAGGTTTTGGACAGGTTCCACTAGGAGTGAGTATCTGCAACTACACTTATGATTTGAACACGACTAGTAGTCCACCACTGCTTCCTCCCCACAATGTGTACTTCGTTTGCGGCTCCCAGGCTTATGTATGGCTTCCCAGGGGGTGGTCTGGTGTGTGCTATGTGCCGTTTCTCTTGCCCCCTGTGTATATTGCACCATCCAACTATCACAGAGACCACAGATTACAACGCCGGAGTGTGTATCTGTCTCGAGTAAGAAGGGTCCTAGATACGACGAAAGATATAGATCAGACTGACACTACTTTGCAGCAATTTACAGATGCCATTAAGGGTATTTTGCCATTTTGGGGCCCCGTGCATAATAGCCGTAGTATACGCAGGCTTACAAGGGTTGTAAAAGGAGTTATCAACACCACAGCAGGAATACTGACCAACATTACAGCTGAACTCCAAGCTACAAGACTCGTTGCCCTTCAAAACAGGATGATGCTAGACGTCATCCTTGCTGATCGGGGTGGGGCCTGTTGCGTCATTGGTAGTAGTTGCGGTGTGTACATACCGGACCATGCTCCGAATGTTTATGCAGCAATACAAAAGTTACACAGATTAGCATCTGACATCCACCAGGAGAATGGAACATGGTCCCTGTCTGGGTGGTTTTGGAGTCTTGTAGCAACATGGGGCTGGAAAATACTCTTATTCTTAGTAGCCATTGCAGGTGTTATATTCACTTGTTGTCTGTGCATTAATTGCCTTCCCGCTTGTTGTACTTATTGCATACAAAAGTTAACGCCCAAGATGAGAGTTCAAGAACAAACAGCTAAGCCCTCTGCCATGATGGTACAGGTTGTTCATGATTTGATGTCCATTGATGAAGGTATTTTTGAATATTGATATGTGTACCTATCTAACATTGCTGATGCTCATTCACATGGTTCAACGGTTATATATGTACCTCCATTTTCCCTTTCATTAGAATTGTAAAGACCCTTACATGATAGCATCAATAAAACTTAGCTATGAATGCTAAAAGGAGGGTCTGTTAGAATCGAATGCATCATTTCCCCGTCCCCTATGCCGTATACCATGTTATGTTAGCATTCCTGTAGCTATTTTATATTGATCGCTGTTGCAAATGTGTCTGACCAGCTTTTATTAACGTTGTGCAGGCTAAAGTTAGCATCTGAGACGCCATTTTCTCCTCTCTATAGCCGCCATGTTACACTATAAGCAAGGCCCAGTCTCTGTGCCCCCCGCTCTCTGCTTGTGTCAGCAGAAAGCTGCTGTTCAGTTGTTCCCTCTTATCGTATTCAAGGTTGAAACCCTGATGTACTAAATGAATAGTTTATTCTGCCTTCGCATGCCTATCCCTGGTCGTAGTTGTGCTCCCACACTGGAGAGAGCTGAGACCGAGCAAGATGACCTTGGGAGCCTGATAACGTGTACCCATTCTGCAGGTGGTAGCTCATCCTTCTGTGCCTTCTTTGTTCAGCCTTGCCCAAGCTTTATTTTTCCACCATGGGCGGGACTTGGGAGGTGTTGGAAAGCTTATTTTGTGTTACCAAGGGTCCTGAAGTCAGTCCCCTCGACAGCTATCCCATGAGGCTGGTCAGACTGGGCTCTGCTGCAGTGTATTTACTAATAAAGGTGTTAGATTGTATTCTCCACTGACATCCCGATTCTTCATTTTTGGGAAGGCCGAGAGGTGGTCGCGAGTGACCCGGGTGGCCCAATTCGGGTCACTTCCTTCAGTTGGCGCCCGAACAGGGACTCCATCGGGCTGACCCATCTGGCCTGGAGTCGGGTGTAGAGGATGGGATCGCGTCCGGTCGGATGGGCGGATCGGGGATCCTGACACGCTAGAGCTTGGTTCTCGCGGCTGCTCCGCCTGCCTGATCGTGAGGTGTGTAGGAGAGTAGGATCTGCTTCACATGGGTACCCCCACTTTTTGCTGATGCTTCACTGTTTTTCGACCTTAGTCTGGCTGGGGCCCTGCTAATCAGAACCCCAGCCTAGCTGCTTCCTCTTTAAAATGGTTTCCATGTGCCTTAGGCACATCTCTGATTGGAATCTGGAGTGCCCTTATAAGTCCCTAGTATATGGTATACTATGTACCCAGGGCATAGGTACCTCAGAGGCCTACCAGGGGCTGCAGCATGTATTGTGCCACCCCTGGAAGGCCATCCAAACTGACACCACAGGTCTGCTACTGCAGCCTGGGTAAGGTGGTGCATGCACCCCTTACTGTGATATAGGCTACCTATATCACTACATACATACACACATATAAACCTATAAGTCACTCCTATGGCAGGCCTTATCAATCCTGAAGGCAGAGTGCATGGTTCCTATGTGAGAGGGTGCCCCTGCATGAGCTGGGCCCCTCTGCAGCGTTCGGAGACCCTTCTCTGATGCTGTTTGTAGTGCAGCCCGACCATATACTCTTAAGCGCATTATAACCTCGCGTTAAATGCTAACTTTGGGATGGCTGCACGGAAACATGTTGTGTTTGGTGTCAAACATCTTGGAATACTACCCCCCCGCCAGTTCTGGCGGCGGGGGTAGCATTCCACCCTTCTAGAGGGAAAGACATGTACACACCGGTATACCCGGTACTGACTTTCCAGAGCCCTGGCATCACAAAATGGATGCCGCTGCCACAGACACGAGTCTGGCCTCCTGCTGCTGACCGAAACTCCGGCAGGGGAGGCCTGGACAATAGGTTTCCTGTCCCAGGGAGGTGTGACCACCTCCCCAGACAGGATAGTGTGTATTGGGGCTGGGTGGGAGCACTCTCGGGTGCTTTGAAGTCCTGCACTGGGGGCACACTTGGTGTCCCTGTGCATACCCCAGTTCAAACCGGCTCAGGGGCTTCCAGCCCCTGCTATGGCGCGAAACTGGACAAAGGGAAAGGGGTGTAACCACCCCTCTGCCCTGACCCTCCCATAGGTGGGGCCACAGAGTATGTCCAACCCCCTACCTTAGTATAAGTAGGGGACCCCAGTCCTTAGGACTTTAGATTAACCTGGACAAAACTCTGATACAGAATCCTGGACCTTCGACGCTCTACTTCAAGATTAGAGGACTGAAGAATCTCCCTTGGGGTCAAGGAGTGACTCCCCTGCTTGGCAGGCACCAAAGAAGCAATTGTCCGGTCTGCATCGCTGAAGCTCCCATCGGACGCCGAAGTCTTTGCATCACCAGAGGTGGATTTCCAGACTTCCCCGAGGCTGCCCTGAGTCCCCAGCAAAGCTGAGGCCCGTAGCTGTCGTGGGTAACGTGGAACCGTGACCCCTGGACACCGATCGCATTTGCAAGTGCATCCTCTTCTGGGTCTCCCACGAAGTCGTGCTTTGGGCTCCGAGTAGCCCCAGCCTCCAGCATCAACTGCACCGAAGATCACTGGCCTCCACTCCACGAGTGTCCTGTGAGCCAGCTCCATGTGCATCAACTCAAGGCTCCTTCGCGGTCGCTAGTCCGTTGGCTAGTAGGCCCTCCTGAAGGCCAATCTTTTTCTGCTTGGGCTCCCTGGTTGCTCCAGGCATGCCCTGACTTATCCTCGCTGGGTGAGTTCCCCAGACCTTGCTGGTCTGCACCATCGTCCTTCTTCCATTTCCATGAGACTTGCCGTTGCCAAGGCTTGTTGGATCCAATGTGGTCGCTGACACCCCTGCAATCGACAGACGTTGTGGGACAGCTCGAATCCAGCTCGTGGTCGTCGTCGACGCCTCCTGGATCTCGTGGCTGAAGAGTCAAGACAACCGTCAACCTACCTGAAGCACTCGACATCGGTGGGCATCTGCTCATCGCCTTCCTGGTCACTGGCTAGTGACCCAGACTCTGTCCCCTCTGCTTTCAGGTTCTTCAGATCTTCGATCCACCTTTGGATCCACCCGAACACTTTCGACTTGGCCGCCAGCAGCACTTTGCAGCAGATCGCCATTGAAAGCGACGACGAACCCCGACCCCGAAAGACACCTATGCACCCGGCTCCCCTGGGTGAGGTAACTCGAGTACTCCGGTGCTCCCATGGGTATTGACACTAGAACAGTCTAGTTCTCAAAGGGTTTGCTCCAAGTCCTCCTCTAAGTGTCCCTTTTCTTTTAAATTCTAATCGCGACTTTCCCCATAGAAGTTAACGGTGGTTCGTGGCTGTGTTCATACACTGCACGCGTCCCCCGTGGGTCCCCTGTGTCACTGCCTTGGGTGGTTCCTTGTGGTCCAAGCACTTCTACAGGCTCTAGGCCTTGTGTCTAGCTCAGTCGTGGTTCTTATACCACTTTATTGGTATATGGTTTGGTACGCCCCTGGGGCTCAAACGTGTATTTGTGCTATTACTGTAGATAACTAACTTATAATTTATGTACTTCGAACTCTAGCCTCATAAAGAGACTAGAGGGGTGTGTTTAGTAATAAATACATATATTTTGAATATATACCTGGTGTGGTCCTCTTTCATTTGGTCACTCAAGAGATTATAGACTGGTAAAACAAGCTGCTTTACATTCCTTCAAGACTTAGCCTGAAGGATGCTCTCCATAGCTACCACTAGGATAGCTTTCAGGAAAGGTTGTCTTTAACCTATCTCCAATAAGGGGTTGTTTGGACTGGTGCAAGGTGCCCACTATAATTAGTGGACAGCATATGCCAGGCCAACTTCTCACATTGGTGTGCAGCGTGTGGGATTCCAGCTTGCTATTGTTTTACCAGATAATCTCAATTGAATTGATCAACTGAAAACCACTAAGGGTACCTAAGGTACATATAAATCAAGCTTAGTAATACAGTAAGTTCTACTGAACTTAGAGTTGTGTGTTAAGGGATAGCACACCCTTTCTACAACTCAAGAGAGTTTAGTAGGCCACACTAGAGTAGGTAGTGCATACACCACACCTCACTAGTAATGTCTTCAAAGCCAGGACCCAGTGAGTCCTTGCCAGAAGCCAGTGGGCTTCTTCCCTCCAAGTATGATAAACTCCCATTCTTGTAATTGAGAGCATTATGCAATACTAGGAAGTTGAAGGCAGGCAAAAGTGCCAGCACCCAACACCTCAGGGAGGTGTTACTAGCTGATGATCTCAGCAGGCCCCTAGGGTCTGAAGGGGTAGGCAAAGAGGGTGGGGCAGAAGATGAGGAAGGGGCCAGGGGTGAAGAAACCCAGCCCCCCCCCCTCTGAAACTGGCCAGGAAGGTGAAAATGACCTTGTCCTGGAAAACCCAATTCCTCCTGTGGAGGAGGAGGGGGAGGATCAGACTGACCTCCCCTTTGTCCCCCCAGGAAGAGTTCTGAGTGTGCCCAGAAGGTCTAGGTCTCCTTCTCAGGAGTCTAACCACTCTGACACCTCAATAGGGACCTCTGTCTCCTCTCATAGGAGGGAATCCTCTCATGAGAGGAGAAAGAGACTGATTCAGTATGAGCAAGCCCAGCTTGAACTCAGAAAACAGCAATTGGCTATAGACAGGGAGTCCCTAGATCTCTATAGAGAGAGACAAAAGTTGGGACTAGAGTCCCATGGTGGCAGCAGTTTCCCCAAAGATAGGGAAAGGTCTTATGACCATAGAAACCTGAGCAAGATTGTCCCTCCCTACCAGAGTGGGGATGACATCCACAAATGGATAACTGCTCTAGAGAGGGCCTGTAAAGTACAGAGGGTCCCTCAGGAGCAGTGGGCAGCAATCATGTGGCTCTCCTTTGCAGACAAAGGTAGAGGCAAGCTCCTCACTGTTAGAGAGGAGGATGCTGATAATTACAAAGTCTTGAAGAGTGCTCTAATTGATGGGTTTGGCCTAACCACTGAACAATACAGGTTAAAGTTCAGGGATACCCAAAAGCACAGACTCAAGACTGGGTGGACTTTGTTGATTGTTCTGCCAAGGCTCTGGAAGGTTGGTTATTGGGCAGTAAGGTATGTGACTTCACAGGATTGTACAATCTGATCATGAGGGAGCAGATTCTTAATAACTGTCAAAATCAGCTGTTGCATCAGCACCTGGTAGACTCTGATCTGACCTCTCCCCAAGAATTGGGAAAGAAGGCAGACAAATGGGTCAGAACCAGGGTGAAGCAGAAGGTACAGAACCAAGGTGGTGACCCTAAGAAGCAAGATTCGAAAACCTCTGATAAGGGTGGGGAGAAGGGTAAAGATCAAAAGTCTTCACAAGGCCCCCAAAAATCTTCTTCAGGTGGGGATTCACAGTCTACAAAAGGGAAAGGCCAAAGGAAACCATGGTGCAAGGTCTGTAAGCAAAAGACCCACTGGACCAGTGATTGCACCAAGTCCAAAGACTCGACTCCAGCCCCCACCAATGCCCCTAAGGCACCTGCTCCCCCTAGTGCAGTTACAGTTGGTGGTGGGACTACACAAGCCAAGGGTTTAGTAGGGTTGACCCTGGGTAAAGAGATGAGCTCTGACCTAGTCAGAGAACTCACTCAGGCTGTCCTAGTCTGTGATGGAGGCATGGATATGACCTCCTCTGTGAGTCCCAGTAATCTGGGCAAGTACAGACAACAGCCCTTAATCAATGGAAGAGAGGCTTTGGCATTTAGGGACACAGGGGCAAGTGTCACCATGGTGACACAAGACCTTGTGAATCCTGGGCAGATTATACTTGGTGAAATGTACCAAGTGACCAATGCTAGCAACGTCAGAACAGACCATACTCTGGCAGTTGTTAACTTCTCCTGGGGAGGGGTAACTGACCTTAAGAAGGGTGTGGTAAGTGCAGACCTACCCGTTGAATGCTTGCTTGGCAATGACTTAGAAACTTCAGCTTGGGCAGAAGTGGAGCTCAGGACCCATGCAGAAATGCTGGGCATCCCTGCAGATGTGTTTGCTGTGACCAGGTCACAAGCCAAAATGTCTAACACTGAACAGGCCTTGGATTCTGGAATAATGGACCAAGTGCCCTCCAAGAAGAGGAGTAGTAGGGTAAAGGCAGTGCCTTCCCCCTTGGCTCAGAAGGAAGATCAGTCCCTTGAGGGGGATGATCTCAGTCCTGAGGAAGGAACTGTCCCAGAGGAGCTTGAACCTGACCAGGTTGAGTTCTTGGGGACAGGGGGCCCTTCCAGGGCAGATCTGAGCCAGGAGCAGCAGAGCTGCCCCTCTCTTGAACCCCTCAGACAGCAAGCTGCTGCTGAGGCTGCTGGGAAAGCTAGTGGTCCCCATACTGTGTATTGGGATGATGGACTCTTGTACTCAGAGTGTAGAGACCCCAAGCCTGGTGCTACCAGGAGGTTGGTTATACCTTTGAAGTTCAGGGGCTTCCTATTGACCCTAGCCCATGATATTCCCTTAGCAGGACACCTGGGCCAGAACAAGACTTGGGACAGAATTGTCCCTCACTTTCACTGGCCCCACATGTCTGAAGACACCAAGGAGTTTTGTCGCTCCTGTGTAACCTGCCAGGCCAGTGGCAAGGCAGGTGGCACTACAAAGGCCCCCCTGATACCACTACCTGTGGTGGGGGTTCCCTTTGAAAGGGTGGGGATTGACATTGTTGGTCCCATGGATCCCAAAACAGCATCTGGGCACAGGTTTATCCTGGTGGTAGTGGATCATGCCACCAGGTACCCAGAGGCTATTCCCCTTAGGACCACTACAGCACCTGTGGTGGCAAGGGCCCTCCTGGGAATTTAATCAAGAGTGGGCTTCCCTAAGGAGGTTGTATCAGACAGGGGTGCTAACTTTATGTCTGGATACTTAAAAGCAATGTGGAAGGAGTGTGGAGTGACTTACAAGTTCACCACACCCTATCACCCACAATGCAATGGCTTAGTTGAGAGATTCAACAAAACCTTGAAGGGCATGATTAAAGGGCTCCCAGAAAAGCTTAGGCGAAGATGGGACATACTCTTGCCCTGCCTTTTATTTGCGTACAGGGAGGTGCCTCAAAAGGGGTTGGCTACAGCCCTTTTGAACTTTTGTTTGGTCACCCTGTCAGGGGTCCATTGTGCTTGGTGAAGGAAGGATGGGAGTTACCTCTCAAGCCCCCAAAGCAAGACATAGTGGACTATGTACTTGGTCTCCGCTCCCGGATGGCTGAGTATATGAAAAAGGCAACTAAAAACCTTGAGGCTAGCCAGGAACTTCAAAAGCCTGGCATGACCAAAAGGCTGTACTGACTGTTTACCAGCCGGGACAGAAGGTGTGGGTGTTGGAGCCAGTGGCCCCAGCAGCTCTCCAAGACAAATGGAGTGGACCCCATACCATTGTTGAACAGAAGGGTGAGGCTACCTACTTAGTAGACCTAGGAACACCCAGGAGTCCCCACAGGGTTCTCCATGTCAACAGGTTAAAACCATATGTGGACAGGGCAGACATGACCTTGCTCATGGCTACTGATGAGGGACAGGAGGAAGAGAGTGACCCACTCCCTGACCTGCTCTCACAGAACCCTGGTGATGGGTCAGTGGATGGTGTAGCCTTGGCAGGCAGCCTCACTACCCAGCAGCATACTGATTGCAGACAGGTGCTCAATCAGTTCAGACACATATTCTCACTGACACCCAGTCAGACTACCTGGTACACTCATGAAGTGGACACTGGGGACAGTCTGCCTATTAAAAATAAGATTTATAGGCAACCTGACCATGTCAGGGACTGTATCAGGACAGAAGTCCAGAAGATGTTGGATTTGGGAGTTATTGAACCCTCAGATAGCCCTTGGGCTAGTCCAGTGGTCCTTGTGCCAAAACCTCACACCAATGGTGGGAAAAGAGAGATGAGGTTTTGTGTGGACTACAGGGGTCTCAATGTAGTCACTAGGACTGATGCCCATCCAATACCAAGGGCAGATGAGCTAATAGCCACTTTGGCCTCAGCCAAGTATCTAAGCACATTTGACCTGACAGCTGGCTACTGGCAGATCAGACTAGCTGATGATGCAAAGCCAAAGACAGCATTCTCAACCCCTAGTGGGCATTATCAATTTGTGGTGATGCCCTTTGGTCTGAAGAATGCACCTGCCACTTTTCAGAGGTTGGTGAATACAGTCCTTACAGGTCTGGAAGCCTATAGTGCAGCATATCTAGATGATATTGCTGTCTTTAGCTCCACCTGGGAGGATCACCTGGTCCACCTCAGAAATGTTTTACAGGCCCTGCAGAAAGCAGGCCTGACTATCAAGGCCACCAAGTGCCAGATAGGGCAGAGTCAGGTTGTGTACCTGGGCCACCTTGTGGGTGGAGGCCAGGTTCAACCACTGCAGAGCAAGATCCAGACCATCATGGACTGGACTGCTCCAACTACCCAGACTCAGGTGAGAGCCTTCTTAGGCCTGACTGGGTACTATAGGAGATTTGTCAAGGGGTATGGATCAATAGTGACACCCCTGAATGACTTAACTTCCAAGAAAATGCCCAAAAGGTTCAGTGGACAGTTAGCTGTCAAAAGGCATTTGATGACCTAAAGCAGGCCATGTGCACTGCTCCCATTCTACAGAGTCCTGATTACTCCAAGAAGTTCATTGTTCAAACTGATGCATCTGAATTGGGGGTAGGGGCTGTACTGTCACAATTGAATGATGAAGGTCAGGATCAGCCAGTAGCTTTTATTAGCAGAAGGCTGACCCCTAGAGAGAAACGTTGGTCAGCCATTGAGAGGAGGCCTTTGCTGTGGTCTGGGCTCTGAAGAAGTTGAGGCCATACTTGTTTGGTACTCACTTCCTTGTTCAAACAGACCATAAGCCCCTCTTATGGCTAAAACAAATGAAGGGTGAAAACCCCAAACTGCTTAGGTGGTCCATTTCCCTACAGGGGATGGACTTCACAGTGGAACATAGACCTGGGAGTAACCATGCCAATGCAGATGGACTCTCTAGGTACTTCCACTTAGAACATGAAGACTTAACTGGGCAAGGTTAGTTTAATGTCCCTACGTTTGGGGGGGTTGTGTAGGAGAGTAGGATCTGCTTCACATGGGTACCCCCACTTTTTGCTGATGCTTCACTGTTTTTCGACCTTAGTCTGGCTGGGGCCCTGCTAATCAGAACCCCAGCCTAGCTGCTTCCTCTTTAAAATGGTTTCCATGTGCCTTAGGCACATCTCTGATTGGAATCTGGAGTGCCCTTATAAGTCCCTAGTATATGGTATACTATGTACCCAGGGCATAGGTACCTCAGAGGCCTACCAGGGGCTGCAGCATGTATTGTGCCACCCCTGGAAGGCCATCCAAACTGACACCACAGGTCTGCTACTGCAGCCTGGGTAAGGTGGTGCATGCACCCCTTACTGTGATATAGGCTACCTATATCACTACATACATACACACATATAAACCTATAAGTCACTCCTATGGCAGGCCTTATCAATCTTGAAGGCAGAGTGCGTGGTTCCTATGTGAGAGGGTGCCCCTGCATGAGCTGGGCCCCTCTGCAGCGTTCGGAGACCCTTCTCTGATGCTGTTTGTAGTGCAGCCCGACCATATACTCTTAAGCGCATTATAACCTCGCGTTAAATGCTAACTTTGGGATGGCTGCACGGAAACATCTCATGTTTGGTGTCAAACATCTTGGAATACTACCCCCCCGCCAGTTCTGGCGGCGGGGTAGCATTCCACCCTTCTAGAGGGAAAGACATGTACACACCGGTATACCCGGTACTGACTTTCTAGAGCCCTGGCATCACAAAATGGATGCCGCTGCCACAGACACGAGTCTGGCCTCCTGCTGCTGACCGAAACTCCGGCAGGGGAGGCCTGGACAATAGGTTTCCTGTCCCAGGGAGGTGTGACCACCTCCCCAGACAGGATAGTGTGTATTGGGGCTGGGCGGGAGCACTCTCGGGTGCTTTGAAGTCCTGCACTGGGGGCACACTTGGTGTCCCTGTGCATACCCCAGTTCAAACCGGCTCAGGGGCTTCCAGCCCCTGCTCTGGCGCGAAACTGGACAAAGGGAAAGGGGTGTAACCACCCCTCTGCCCTGACCCTCCCATAGGTGGGGCCACAGAGTATGTCCAACCCCTACCTTAGTATAAGTAGGGGACCCCAGTCCTTAGGACTTTAGATTAACCTGGACGAAACTCTGATACAGAATCATGGACCTTCGACGCTCTACTTCAAGATTAGAGGACTGAAGAATCTCCCTTGGGGTCAAGGAGTGACTCCCCTGCTTGGCAGGCACCAAAGAAGCAATTGTCCGGTCTGCATCGCTGAAGCTCCCGTCGGACGCCGAAGTCTTTGCATCACCAGAGGTGGATTTCCAGACTTCCCCGAGGCTGCCCTGAGTCCCCAGCAAAGCTGAGGCCCGTAGCTGTCGTGGGTAACGTGGAACCGTGACCCCTAGACACCGATCGCATTTGCAAGTGCATCCTCTTCTGGGTCTCCCACAAAGTCATGCTTTAGGCTCCGAGTAGCCCCAGCCTCCAGCACCAACTGCACCGAAGATCACTGGCCTCCACTCCACGAGTGTTCTGTGAGCCAGCTCCACGTGCATCGACTCGAGGCTCCTTTGCGGTCGCTAGTCCGTTGGCTAGTAGGCCCTCCCGAAGGCCAATCTTTTTCTGCTTGGGCTCCCTGGTTGCTCTAGGCGTGCCCTGACTTATCCTCGCTGGGTGAGTCCCCCAGACCTTGCTGGTCTGCAACATCGTCCTTCTTCTATTTCCACGAGACTTGCCGTAGCCAAGGCTTGTTGGGTCCAATCCGGTCGCCGACACCCCTGCAATCGACAAACGTCATGGGTCAGCTCGAATCCAGCTCCTGGTTGTCGTCGACGCCTCCTGGACCTCGTGGCTGAAGAGTCAAGACGACCGTCTACCTACCTGAAGCACTCGACATCGGTAGGCATCTGCTCATCGCCTTCCTGGTCACTGGCTAGTGACCCAGACTCTGTCCCCTCTGCTTTCAGGTTCTTCAGATCTTCGATCCACCTTTGGATCCACCCGAACACTTTCGACTTGGCCGCCAGCAGCACTTTGCAGCAGATCGCCATTGAAAGCGACGACGAAACCCGACCCCGAAAGACACCTATGCACCCGGCTCCCCTGGGTGAGGTAACTCGAGTACTCCGGTGCTCCCGTGGGTATTGACACTAGAACAGCCTAGTTCTCAAAGGGTTTGCTCCAAGTCCTCCTCAAAGTGTCTCTTTTCTTTTAAATTCTAATCGCGACTTTCCCCATAGAAGTTAACGGTGGTTCGATGGCTGTGTTCATACACTGCACGCGTCCCCCGTGGGTCCCCTGTGTCACTGCCTTGGGTGGTTCCTTGTGGTCCAAGCACTTCTACAGGCTCTAGGCCTTGTGTCTAGCTCAGTCGTGGTTCTTATACCACTTTATTGGTATATGGTTTGGTACGCCCCTGGGGCTCAAACGTGTATTTGTGCTATTACTGTAGATAACTAACTTATAATTTATGTACTTTGAACTCTAGCCTCATAAAGAGACAGGAGGGGTGTGTTTAGTAATAAATACATATATTTTGAATATATACCTGGTGTGGTCCTCTTTCATTTGGTCACTCAAGAGATTATAGACTGGTAAAACAAGCTGCTTTACATTCCTTCAAGACTTAGCCTGAAGGCTGCTCTCCATAGCTACCACTAGGATAGCTTTCAATAAAGGTTGTCTTTAACCTATCTCCAATAAGGGGTTGTTTGGACTGGTGCAAGGTGCCCACTATAATTAGTGGACAGCATATGCCAGGCCAACTTCTCACACGGTGCCTCGCCCAGCGGTCATCCAGGCAGGGGTCCTGAAAAGGCAAAACCCTTGGATTCGACTATTTGGTCCGAAGAGTCGGTGGTGGAGAATAACTTGGCTCGACCTGTGTGCACCAGGTGAGTTTGTTTAACCTTTTTGGTAGGTATGGCGCCATCTTGAATAATTTTGAAATGTGGTCTGAGGATTCCTCGTTTGTTTGAGCTTGGTGGGTCTGCGGACCCTTGAGATACAGAGTGTTTGTGGACACTCTGCCAGGCCACCTGCTGAATTTGGTCTACTGTTGAAAAGCCTATCTCCTTGTTTTGGTACAGTCTTCGGACTGTCTTGTTTTGGTACAGTCTTCGGACTGTCTTGTTTTGGTACAGTCTTCGGACTGTCTTGTTTTGGTGCAGTCTACGGGCGGCCTGTTGGATTCCCTTTGTTTAGTGTGTTGTTTGGTGCATGTGAGTAGTGTATGTGTCTGCTATTAAGATGCCTTGTCTGAGTAAATTGTGGTGTGTGGGGTGCCGTTGTTGTTCTGCCGAAGCTCGGCTGGAAGAGAGGCTACCTGCGCCTCCGGAAGGCACCCCGAACTTTGACATGTACGTGAAGCACGGCCGTGGCCCTATTATGTTTAGTACATTATGGCACAAATATACGAGGGACAATGCTGAGCTTCAGTTTCCACCGACAGGTACCTTTGATTAACAGAAATTGAACTATCTACAGGATAAATTGTTTGCCAGAAGAAGTAGGCAGTCGATGTTTGATTCCCTCCAGGTATGGCAGAAGGAAGCTAGGAAAAGGTGCATGTGGGTGGAGAAGGAGGCCAGGAAAGGGAAAACGCAAACGGTAACTCAGAAAGCAGTAGCTTACGATAGAGAGAAAATAGAAAAAGGTATAGAGTGTGCTGATAGGAAGTTTCGATTACAATGTGATAAGTCCTATGTTGCCCGAGAGGAAGGTGACGCATTTGTGGAGGAACTATTAGAAACTCGGCCCCCACCTCCCTATGCCCCGCAGAGGTTATACTGTGTTGTTCCGACATCTCAGTCTTCTGCTCCCCCTGTTTCTACATCTGGCCCTGCAACCCCTGATCTGGCTGTTTCCGCTACGGCCCCGCCTGTTTCCTCCCTGGCTTCGCAAGCTGCGAGTGCAGTAGCTGCGTGTCCTTCTTCTGTATCTGCTGTCCCCGCTCATGTTTCTCCCCCTTCTCTCACACCTTCAACGCAGTCATTGCTAACACTAGTGCCCGTCCCTTCATCTATTGTGTCTTTCCCAGATATTTCATCCCCGGCATCGCTGGGTGCTGGGACACCGGTGCGTGGGCTGGATGAGGGGAATTGGGCTGCGGCACGGGAACGAATGGGACGGGTGCTGATTCGATCCGATGTGGGAAATGAGGAAAAACAAATGGTCGCCAACCAGGCTGCGCAGTGGGCACGGAGTCCAATCTACAGTGTAGAGGGTGTGTGGAGTGTGTTGAAGGATTTCGAGCCGTTTGTGCAGCAGCATGCCCTCAAGCATATGTTGGCTACATTGATAGTGTTGTGGGAACAGTGTTTTGATGGTGTAGCACCCCAAATAATTTATGACATTCGAGACCGTGTATACACTGCTGATATGGCCCCTAGCGATGTTTTTAGTAATGTGGCAACGATGATTGGTTATCGGGGTAGGCTGCATCAGAAAACACTGACGAATGTGTCCCAATTCCCAATGAGGGAGGTGCATCCTATTTTCCATCCCGAGATCCCAGAACGGCGTAATGCGCAGGATATTGTAGTTCAACAACGGGTGGAGGCTCGCTTTCAGGAACAATGGATTTACACTCCATGGAAAAGGAGTGAGATGCTCGCCCTTAAGAGTCAGCTACCGGACCCTAGGAAAAACCCAACTGCATATTACAAAGAATTAACAGAGGCCGCCTCATCGACGGTGATGACACTGGCAGATATTGAGATGTTTTTCGGGTTGTTGGTACCAGTGGACATATGGAGGCAGGTGCATACACAGGACCATGTTGTAGAGTTGGGTGGCACTTGGAATGAGATTAGGGCGTGGGATAATGAGCGAAAGCCTGGTGAAAAGCCTAAAGCTGAGATACTAGCTTTGGTGAGTCATATCATTACTTACATGCATTCTCGGAGGATTTATGAATTGGAATAAATCCCCTTAACAGTAATTGGAAAGTTGGTTGGTGTTTTTGTGGCCTGAAGCAAGTTTGTCCCAAAGAGCAGGGAGCACTCCTGATTCACATATATATATCCCAAGGCAAACTGGTCTGGTTGGCGGTGCACTCAGCTGCTGGTGCCAGCATTTAGGGTTTCGACCAAGAACCCTTGTAATATTCACCCAAGAAGAAAGAGAAATCCTGAACTCCCCGAGGCCAATACAGGTAACTTCTTTTATTCGCCAAGTATAATTGCATTCCAAATCACAGGTACCACTACACGTTTTGACACACTGTCTTCTTCATGGTGGTTAACATCTGTCATCAACAATCAGTGCTTATCGCCTTTACTTTTAATGGGGGTGAGTGTCTGTAAAGTTTCAGCACTCCGTCCATCATCTCCTTGTGTTTGCTTTGTTTTCCCTAAGTTGGCAGAGTATGCCCAGACGTGGGTCCCTTGCTCACTTTTCCACTGGATTCAAGCTAGCCTAGCTGATGAGGACTGTTACCCAGAAACCGGTCCCAGGATGCTTGTTTCCAGTCCAGGGAAGACAGGGCTTGGCAGTTCGTGCAGGACTGTTCCCATGAGGCACAGGGTCAAGACTGATTTGCATATAGCTGTGTCTGAACTGGGGTGGTGAAGTGAGCTAAAGAACGATGATGGATTCAACCCAGATCTGTGACTGGGGGTGAGTGTCTGAAAAGTTTCAGCACTCCATCCATCATGTGTTTGCTTTGTGCGCCCTAAGCATGGGTGCCTTGCTCCCTTTGCCACCGGATTCAAGCTAGCCTGGCCAATGAGGGGTGTTATCCCGAAACCGGTCCCAGGATGCTTGTTTCCGGTCCAGGGAAGACATGGTTTGGCGGTTCCAGGATGCTTGTTTCCGGTCCAGGGAAGACCTGGCTTGGCAGTTCGGGCTGGACTGTTCCCATGAGGCACAGGGTCAAGACTGATTTGCATATAGCTGTGTCTGAACTGGGGTGACGAAGTGAGCTAAAGAACGATGATGGATTCAACCCAGATCTGTGACTGGGGGTGAGTGTCTGAAAAGTTTCAGCACTCTGTCCATCATCTCCTTGTAGGCCATCATCTCCTTGTAGATGCACATCCAAGACTTGGCCTGTGTGTC
The DNA here is from genome assembly GCA_963921515.1 of Calotriton arnoldi. Classification (NCBI taxonomy): domain Eukaryota; kingdom Metazoa; phylum Chordata; class Amphibia; order Caudata; family Salamandridae; genus Calotriton; species Calotriton arnoldi. The sequence continues at coordinate 205,658 of CAWUFW010011939.1, forward strand.
AGTCGCACTGTGCGTATGTGCTACAATAATTGTGGGAAAGTGTGGGATAGGCAGATGAAGGATTTCAGAAATATGTGGAGAGAAATAGGGCATAAATGCCTAACAAACTGCGAGACTTCAGAAGAGAGTGGTTTGATGGGGAAAACAGAGGCTCTGAATGCTGCTAACCCCACCCAAAGACCCTACTAATGCGTAATTCACAATGTCCTATTTTCAGAATTGAAACGTGCTCAATTCACAACAAAATCTTTGTTGTTATTCATTTATCGGGCAGTGCTACCAAGCATTGAGTAAACCGATAGGTCTGCCTTTTTAGGTATATCTAATTGTTGGTATGCAACATGTCTGGAAACAATAACAGAAAATTCACAGAGAGTAAACTAATTACTGGTCAGATGGCAATCTGTGTGAAGAGCTAGACGTTAGTTTACATGTTCTAAGCCACGCCCTTAATTATAAACACCCTGCCGCCTGCAAACCTTCCTTGTTACCATCTTTGGTCACACCCTTTTGGAGACTTCCACCCTTTTAAAGCACGGTGCACATCCTTTGCTTGTGTACACGCCCAAAGTACCTAGGAGAGGGCCTCGTCTTTCACTGTAAGACAAATGCTGCAGTGCCAATTGTGGGTACAGCACTATGCAAAATTAAGAAAGAGAGGGTCGCAACACAACTAAACATTGAAGTGCTCCCTAACGTATGCCCACTGTAGGCCTGTGCGAAAGATGGGTGATGGAAAGGGTAGAGAAAAGGGAGTTGCAGCTTTTCTTTCAGCTTGCAATTACCTAGAAGACGCAAGATTTATATCACACCGATTATTATTTTTACTACTGGTTTCAGATATGGCCTCTTGAAGTGTGTACACGCCCAAATGACCTTGGGGTAAAAGTGAAACAGAGAGTTGTGTGTCAACAGCAACAGGCGGGGAAGCCTCGCCTCCCCATTTCACTGCCATCTCTTGGTGGCCCTGAGCCGACCTAGAATTCAATTGTCGAGTTCCTCTCACGCGAACTGCAGTTTCTATAAAGGACGGCAGATGGCAGTGCAGGAATAGTTTTGTACTCTTTGACTGCTCACAGATAGACTGTTCCCACTATTTCAGGCTGCTCCCTTTCCCAAACCATGATGGTGTGTAGTGCCAGGCATTCGTGTCTTTCCAGCACACTTCGCCCGGCGTGGAAAGCTCGCTCAGCACAGCCTGGGCACGTGTTCTGGACCGTGGCTTGACTGCCACATGTACTTTCTTACCTCTGAGTACACCTCATGCAATGTCGTGTACACATAGAAAGAGGAATTTAGAAATAGCAAGAGACGCACGCCGTGGTTTATTTAGTGAATCCGGGTTGTTCTGCCCTTTGAAGAATGCCGGCCGGATCACTGGCGGTAAATATGTATTCAAGCGCAGGAATATGAATATAGGGACAATGTCAAAAGTATATTAAATATGAGTTGCACGTTTTAATGGGCGAATTAGACATAGATCTAGCTGTTAGCAGAGATATAATGGCAGTTTTCTTCCATTTCTGAATGTGTATGCGAACAGTGTTCAGATTATATCAGTGACCAATCTATACTCAAGATCGACACAAGTTCATCAAAATCGCCGAACTAAAAAAAAAAAATGCAGTTCGTGTAAATGTGTAACCTGGTGAAATGAACGCTTTTCTCTGAGCAGTCTATAAGTAATGCGATATACCACACTTATTCACCTTTTCAAAGTTCCAGTCAATTGTTTTTGCAACAGCGAAGACGAAATTTCAGCAAATGAAACGGGTGCAGTTTTGAATTGTTCTACAACTCTTTGTTGTTCAAAAATAGCGGGTCTGGGTGTCTAAGTTAAAGTCCTCACAAAGAAAAAAGTAAGGCAACTGGATGAATTTTTTTTTAAAAGTAGCCGCGGCTGGCTCATTGTACAGAGGAACCGGACAGTGTTTTTGACTCTAGTAAGCTGGCGTTGGTAAAACACCTCTGGTTCAGGTAAGACAAACACTTAACAAACAATGTGGATAATAAACATCTCCCTCAACGGAGGGAGTCCATAAAAATGTTTTTTTAAACTTGTAATAATCTCACTCTGCGTGGATGGATATTAAATCGCTACGATGCCATTTCCCAGCTGATTTTTATGGGAATACATTTCCTGGCTTTTATTGGCACTTTAACAAAGTCCTCATTGTATGGACTTTTTGTTTTAAACTCTTTTAGAAAGAAAAATGTCAAGTGATCTTCCCCGGTGTCTGCGGGTGTTTTAAAAGGGAAGTTAGGCACTTGCTACGGTTTCATGCCGCGGCATGGAAACTCTAGCTCGTTTTTCAGGTATATTTACTGTCAGACTCCATTATTTTTAATGACCCTTGACAGTTTTCCGGTTAAGTAAACATTAACTGGAAGATTGAAAAAAGAACTAGTTGAAAGTACGACATTACTCTTTAACATCGATAAAATGACAATCCGCTGCCCCTTAAAAGCCCAGTACAATAAAAAAAGTTTTTTTTCACAATTTCAAACTGAAGGACGCGCTTGAAAAGCGACTTCAAAAATCACGTCCATTTATTCTAAAAACAAGAACTCTCTCCGAGCATCAAAACAAACTCGAATTGCAAAATTAGAACTAGTGGTGGCCGAATTATCAGCGGTGGTTTTGCTGCTCTTCCTTGGACACTGGAGGTGGGGTTGTGTGGTGGGCGGTCTACTTGTTCTGCGTTGAGTGCTTGATACTGTAGACCTGAATTTGGAGTTACCTCTAAACAGATATACCTTCCATAAATCAAAATATTTTGGCGTGAGCAGGGGGGGGCTCTGGGGGCAAGGGGATGACACGATCTGTAATGTACGCCTGCCTGCATCATACAAATCTGTCTCCAAACATACATAAAACTGTATTTGTGTGGGGTTTGGAAAAGAGAAATGACACTAAAGTGCCAGATGCGCAGCACTTTTCGAGCTGAAAAATAAGTGAGGCCGCTCCAGATTCAAAGCAACCTGGCTTCTACCAAAAAGTATAATATTGTAAGATGAAAAATGGAACGAGGGATCCTGTCTTAGTTACAGTTGATGAATATCGTCTAATTGAGGCGCGTTTAATTGAGGATATGTTCTTCTCGGCGTTGTTTGGCTATCTGCAAGATTCTTTATTAACTTTCACCACCGCTCCGGGGTCTTCCCCACCTGCCATACAACAGGTTTGTCTTCTTGTTGATATAAATAGGATTTATCGTATTCCTTCCTCCCTTCAGTTCACTGCAGGAGTCCTGTTGGATTTGCTGCTCGCTTGCCAGTCACCCAGCACACACTCTGTTCTTCAGGAGAGCTGCAGTTGTAAATATGTAACTACAAACTGCAAGGGGCACCCATAAAAATTCTAAGGAACAATCATTTAGGGCAGCAAAACGGGGGTCTTTGGTGCCGGCGCTCGGAGACAGGCTGGCTGGGAGGCCGGCGTGTGAGGGGCAGGCTGCCGCTGCTGAAGGTGTTCGAGGCCAGACAGATCCTTATCTGATGCTTATCCGTTGTGTGCGGCTGCAGGGTGGCTTCTGGGCGCACCAGAGGCCACCGGCGGCCAGAGAGGGCTGCAGATGACAGATTACTGCTCACAAATGGCTGCCTCTTCGGCGCTGTCCAGTGATAACTCATCTCTGCGGCATGTGTCCAAAAGCAATACGTGACCACGTCAGACGGACAGATAGAAAACTGGGCGCACGCACTTACGCACCCACAAACACGCCAACCAAGGCACACGCGCGCTCATAGGTAAACGCACACTGAAACGGACACGCTCACGGATGCACACACTCTAAAGTAGTCCTGCAGCCTGGCACACACATACACGCACACAAAGAAACACAAACATACAGTGACGAGCATGAACATAGGCAAGCGCGCACAAACACACACGGGCAGTAAAATGCACAGGCGCAAAGAAAGACGCAGAAACACAGTCAAAAAAGACAAGCATAATGACAGACAACTGCATAGTCACGCTCACAATATGAGGTACCAGTATGGCTCATTGTATCACACACCAGTGTCATACAGGCTCCCCACCGTATCCACCGCGGTAAATGTGTAATCATCATATGTACACCGGTGCACATGAGGTTTCTGCCACAATGTACCGAAGCTGCAGTATAAGATTATTAAAACGCGGTTGTCTAGAATAAACAGACAGTGCGATGCTCTATCTCATACTGTTTATACCGGGTCTTTGGTGTCAGTGTCACGAAATGTGCCCTTTTCATAGGTGGTTTGTTACAGTCCCTGTGAAGTGATCACACAGGCCCTCTTTGCTGCTTGCCTCTGCGTGCGTTTTTAGGTAAGTGTGCATCAGTGACTCGTGCGTACTTTACTCACGATGGACTCACGTAGTTCCATTGTCTCTGCAGTGAAATACGAGCGGTATTACTCTGTCTGCAGGCGCACGGGCTTTCCTTTTGGTACTTTGTTTAAAGGTGGAACTGTGGCATGCGAGCGTGTGTGCTTGTGCAGACGAGGCGGTTGTAACATGCAGTATATATTTGATTCTGTTGGTGAGTGTGAGCAAGGCCTTGAGTCTGAGCAATGATAACACACGGCTCTGTCTCTCTGATCTTCATGCACGTCCTGCACCCTTCTCTTTCTTCATATATAACAGGTACAAACACGCGTCTTCACCCCAAACCCTAGCGCAAAGGAATAAATCCGTGCCTGCAGCGACTTAAATCCTCGTAAAATAAGCCTCGCGAACTAGCCGTTGGTTTCCTCTCTAAAATAGTTGTACTATGAAATTGTGAGCGAGCAGTGCTTATACGTGTACATTAGTTTACCTACAGAGCGAATTTGACCTTTGCGTAGTAATAATAGACGTATGCACGTACACTAGTTTTCAATATCATTTTTTTTTTATCGAGCAGCCCTTATTTTCACTGGCATGTGCACATTCTCATATATGCATATAGACAAATACGTGCGTGTGTACATGCACAGAGTGTAATATTCTATTTATCACCATTGTTAAGTGTGGGTAAGGACCGTGAATCACAGCGAGGCAAGCCTTGACCCATAACGTGTCTGCCCTTCCCTAATAATGGTAATACATTTCTCTCGGCAGATCCGCAGACTTGATTTATCCAAAGCTTTTTTTCATTTGTACAATTTATAAACAAATATACTCGTCCAGTTCCAGAATGCAAGGGATTAAACCATGCATTGTGATAAAATGACACTGAATAGGTTACCTGGCTTTTAGTAGGATAGCGTTCCTCCGTAAGATTAATGTGACGTGCATGCTTTGAGAGGGGAAGCAGTATTTTCTCACCTCAGTTTGAATTTTGCACTGCAATGATAAGCGAATTTGCGTTTGTAAATACCGTTGCGAGGTATTTATTGATATATATCTTTATTTGTATATTTAGTAATGTATGTATCTATGTATTTATGTACTTATTTATTTCTTTGTTTATTCATTTATTCCTTCATTCATCCATCCGCTGGTGAATTTGAGTGTAGAGGGACCACTGCCTACCAGTAAAAGACCTGGAAGTGTGAGGCTAAATAGAATTACAAGTCATGAAATCTCAAAAATACTGTACACAGTTTCGCCAAAGAGTAATCAGCACACTGTTTAAAGCACAGCGTAATCTTATGTTGCGCGGTACGGTTTTTTACATGTTGTACTTGTCTGATTGTTATGTGTCACTGGTTGCATTGTGCTTTGCTGACCACTCTCGACCCTTCACTTATTCCAGACAAATGGCGGCAGTGTTGCCTTCTGCAGACCTTGAAACCAAGCAGCAGTTCATACGTGTCCTTGCCTTTACGTATTCACGCCTGCGTCACGCGTTTGTCCTTCTCGTGACGGGCTGGGGTGCCCGACCTTCTGCCGGTGATGGCTTTCTCCGAGAGCTATTTGTCACCAGCGCGCGCCATGTTGCCCTGTTCATGAAAGGCTGCTTTTAGCTATTTAGGAGGAATGAATGCATCCAGCAGAGAAACGCTCGTCCACGGTTGAACACGATATCGCTTTCACCCCAGACCTCGTTCCTATTTCCTCCTGTATTATTCATGATTACAGGGGTTTTCTCTCCGGAGAGCCCCTTGGGGACCCGACGCAAATGTCCCCAGAGCTGCAGGAAGGAAGCTGTGTTGGCGAGTAGCTTTGGCTCGCTCTCGTCTTCAGCCGGCCTAATCCCTGGGAGTCTTCACTGCTCTGTCGGTGCCCCTTTCTTACAATTAATTATGTGCCAGCATCTTTCAGGCAAGCAGAGCCCAGTAATGCGAGGTTTTATTGAGACCTGTGCACACAGGGATAATTCGCAGCCTGTGTGTGTGTGTGTGTGTGTGTGTGTGTGTTGGGGGGCGGGGGGGTAGGAGGACACTAGGAAGGGCATTTGGGAATATAAAATGTGTACATAAAAAAATATTGGCAGTGTCACAGACGTTCCAATTCCCATTACTTTGGAGAACAGAGAAACAAACAAATCCTAAAGCAGCGAAACACATACACAGACCTTTTGAATGGAAAAGCCCTTCTGCGCAGATTGCTTGTGACATGTGCCGTTCGTCATGAAGATTTGTAGCACTGGAGCCGGGTGTGATAAATGATCCGTTCTGATCAATAGATAATAATTAGGTAATACTGCGGCGTGGGTGGGGTGGGTGATGAGGTCTTTGGGCTCTGCAGAGAGGAGTCCCGAGGGTGGTGGGGGGGGGTGGGGGTGGGCGGGGGAGCGGGGGGTTATTATTCGAAAGGGGCGAGTTACAGTGTCTGATGTTTACGCAGTGCAGACACTAGTCCTAGCGCGTTAAGAGACCATACAAGTAAAACCTGCACCCGCAAAAATCTGTGCGGGGGCAGATTATTGCAGGACCCGTGTGGAAATGTTTAGGAAGGCTTGGATGGAGTGGTAAAAGTAGGAGGAACTGATAAACTTTGCACGTTTGTGGTGGGGAACACACGTCGTTGTGAGCGGGCCTCGGTCTCAGCACATGTCTGCATGCACATGCCTCTTCTGGGCAGGAGGGATCTGCCTGCATTACCACCATTCTTAGACGCGTGACTGTGCTGGCCCGGTGGAGACGATCTCTTCCTCCCTCATAGGCAATGTGCCTGTACTGGGTAGGGTGAGAGTGAGTCCTGCTGGTATTAGCAGCACTCGTGATGCCTTTTCTGGCCTTACTCAGCGAAGCCATGGGGCTGCAGGTATCTGCACTTACCTTCGTACACATAGCAGGTGTGTGGCTGATGGGTGTCTGCTGGTACCAATACATACAGTCATACACGCAGAAGGTGTGGGTGTAGTGGATACCTGCCTTCATCTACTCTCACATCCTGCACAAAGAGAAAACTAAAGAATATCTTCCTGTAAATACTCTCGCAGACATACACGCATAAGGGTGGTACTGATGGGTACTTGCATGTATCTACCCTCACATCCTACAAATAGAAGGGATTGTTGGATATCTGCATGGGACTACACTCACGGTCATACACGCATAAGGATGGGACTGATGGGTACCTGCGGTTATCTACCCTCACATCATACACATAGAAGGGGCTGGTGGATACCTGCATGGACCTACACTCAGGGTCATAAACGCATAAGGGTGGGACTGATAGGTTCTTGGCTTTATCTACCCTCACGTCATACACATAGAAGGGGCTGGTGGATACCTGCATGGACCTACACTCAGGGTCATAAACGCATAAGGGTGGGACTGATAGGTTCTTGGCTTTATCTACCCTCACATCATACACATAGAAGGGGCTGGTGGATACCTGCATGGGCCTACACTCAGGGTCATACACGCATAAGGGTGGGACTGATAGGTTCTTGGCTTTATCTACCCTCACATCATACACATAGAAGGGGCTGGTGGATACCTGCATGGACCTACACTCAGGGTCATACACGCATAAGGGTGGGACTGATAGGTTCTTGGCTTTATCTACCCTCACATCATACACATAGAAGGGGCTGGTGGATACCTGCATGGACCTACACTCAGGGTCATACACGCATAACGGTGGGACTGATAGGTTCTTGGCTTTATCTACCCTCACATCATACACATAGAAGGGGCTGGTGGATACCTGCATGGACCTACACTCAGGGTCATACACGCATAAGGGTGGAACTGATAGGTTCTTGGCTTTATCTACCCTCACATCATACACATAGAAGGGGCTGGTGGATATCTGCATGGATCTCCAGTCAGGGTCAGACACACAGAAAGCGTGGCACTAGACGATACCTGCGTTTATCTTCCTTCACATGACACACATAGAAGGAAATGATGCATTTCTGCCTGTATCCACACTCACCATCATATACACGGACAAAATGTGGGACTGGTGGATATCTGTCATTATCTATCCTCCCAAGGTACATATAGGAAGTGTGGGACTGGTGGGTGTCTACCTCTATCTACCATCACATCCTACACATAGAACTTACAGGGAGTCTGCCTTTATATTTTCTTGCATGGTAAACAGAGAAGGCGTGAGTCTGGCGAGTATCTGCATTTATCTACCCTCACTCGTACACATTGGGGTCTGGGACTGGTGGAGCTCTGCCTTTTTTGCCCTCACATCGGACGCGGACCCAACTTGGGACTGGTGGATCTCGGCCTGTGCCAACCCTGGCGTCATGCGCCTTGAAGGCGCAGACCCACAGAGATATGTCCATATCGACCCCCACTCCGTTATACACTGGAGCTGGAGGGGGCCTGGCAGAGAGATGCAACAATCTATGACTTTCCCTTTTTACCCGAGTTCGAAAAAACCTAGGTGGAGATGTCTGTTTAATGACCCCCCCCCCCCACCCCACCCTCAGCCCACACAGAGTGAGCTGCGCAAACGAGCATCTATCTACTTGTGCCTTTCCCGCGTTGCAGCTCAGAGGATTGTTCAATGTAGCTCCATCTAAGTCGTGAGGCCTTCGTGCCGTTATGGATGCTTCTGTCTCGAAGGGTTGTGTTTCTGTCCAGGTGATTAGAGCGCTTTGGTGGGAGTCTGCATCTGGTGTCTGACATGGCGCAGGGGGGGGTGGCTGAGCGCGCATCTGTCGCACACATCCACGCCTTGCAGTAGCCGGCCCTGCATACATCCACTCACCGAGCAGACTATGATTGTGCAGGACCTACGTCTGGACACGGGGACGCGCGTCTCCCTTTCGCCGCCAGGGGGCGTTCCTCCCTAATGTGGACTGTCCACCAGAGCCAGCCAGCGAAGCAGCCAACAGGGCCATAAAACCAGCGTGGATATCAAGTGAGGCGCCAGGTGAGTAATAGACGGGATAATCCAGGGAGATTGCGAGCTGTTTACCACTATCCACCAGCGCCACAGGAGTTACTCATTAACGGTGCGATATACAAAGGAGATAGAGAGTAGATAGGCCAGTTTGAAGTCTACACCTGTGGCGCAGCCCCTTCCCTGCCGAGGGCGTTCTCCAGACGCCGTACTCCTTGGACGCGTCTTCTTCCATGCTGTCGGCTGGGGTGTCTTCCTGCCCCAGAAGGGGAAAGGTCTTTCGGAGTTCCACGCACACTCGTCGAAATTGGAGTCTTTCCATTTCGCGTTCTTTTTAGAAATGCTCTATTCAGCTGCCCCTCCACGTCACGACCTGCTACCTTTGTCTAGGACGAGTTTGTACTGCATAAATAGCGCGCAGCAGAATATGCCATAAAACGTCCAGAAGTATCTGCCACACAATCTTTGGCCCTCGATAGAAGACGAGGAATAAAGTCGGAGTATGTACGGGAGTAGGTGTGTCCTTGTAGTGGAAGTCTACGGGCACAGCTGTGGAATAGTAGTGTACGGCCTCAGCTGTACAAGTCTGGCATACTGGTCTCAGGGTACAGCTCTGTCCTTCTGGTGTACAACTCTACGCGCACAGCTGTGTACCTCTGGGGCACTGGTTTAGGACACAGCTCTGTACTTCCGGTGCACTGGTTTAGGACACAGCTATGCACTTTTAGAATAGTAGTGCACGGACTCAGCTGTACACCTGATACTGGTATCAGGATACTGCTCTGTCCTTCTGGTGTACAACTCTACGCGCACAGCTGTGTACCTCTGGGGCATTGGTTTAGGAAAGAGGTGTGTACTTCCAGTGCGCTGGTTTAGGACACAGCTGTGTACTTCCGGTGCGCTGGTTTAGGACACAGCTGTGTACTTCCGGAACAGTAGTGTACGGCCTCAGCTGCCTCAGGCCTGAGACAGCTCTGTCCTTCTGGTGTAATACTCTACGCACACAGCTGTGTACTTCCAGTGCGCTGGTTTAGGGCACAGCTATGCTCTTTTAGAATAGTAGTGCATGGACTCAGCTGTACACCTGATACTGGTATCAGGATACTGCTCTGTCCCTCTGGTGTACAACTCTATGCGTACAGCTGTGTACTTCTGGGGCACTGGTTTAGGAAAGAGGTGTGTACTTCCGGTGCACTGGTTTAGGACACAGCTGAGTCCTTCTGGAACAGTTGTGTACGGCCTCAGCTGTGTACCTCTGGCATACTGGCTCATGAGACACTCTGTCCTTCTGGTGTAGTACTCTACGGGCACAGCTGTGTACTTCAGGTGCGCTGGCTTAGAACACAGCTGTGTACTTCCGGTGCGCTGGTTTAGGACACAGCTGTATACTTCTGGAACAGTAGTGTACGGCCTCAGCTGCCTCTGGCCTATGGAGACAGCTCTGTCCTTCTGGTTTAATACTCTACGCACACAGCTGTGTACTTCCCGTGCTCTGGTTTAGGACACAGCTGTGTACTTCCGGTGCGCAGGTTTAGAACACAGCTGTGTACTTCCGGTGCGCTGGTGTAGGACACAGTTGTGTCTGTCCTTCTGGAACAGTAGTGTAGGGCCTCAGCAGTACAGGTCTAGAATACTGGCCTATGGAGACAGCTCTGTCCTGCTATAGTAGTCTATGGGAACAGCTGTGGACTGTGGGTGTACTGGTTTGCAAATTCAGTAGTGTACTGCGCATGTAATGGTTTCCACATGCAGCTGTGTCCCAGTATACCGTTGTATATTGATTTGTGGTTTACGGTTTTACATAGCGTCCTATTGCAGTGGTGAACTTATACAGCGCAGTCACTCTGGTATACAGTGTACTGATAAAGCCGTTTCCTTCTGTGAAACTGATGCATGTACACAGCTGCGCTCTTTTCGTGTACTGTTGTAGGGACACAGCTCTGTCTTGTACATTGTAGGGTTAGAGCTGCATTTTTGTGCGGTATTGGTTTAGAGAAACAGCAGAGTCCAAAGGTGTACCGTGTACTGATAAAGAAGTTTCCTCCTGGTATACTGTGTACTGACAAAGCGGGTTCCTTCTGTGATGCTGATGCATGTGCACAGCCGCACCCTTCTCGTGTACTGGTGAAGGGACACAGCTCTGTGCTCCAGATGTATTCGTGTCTAGTGTATTGTGCTACCTCTGTGCCCTGTGATGTAAGGGTGAGAGCTGCAGCTAGTTCCTCCTGTACACGTAGGACACGGCTCCTGCTGGACACAGCCAGGGCTCTGGACTGCTGTCCAAAGGGGGGCAGCTCTGGCAGCCTGTGATTGCTGTAGTCAATGAGCAAATGTTCTTTTTTTTGGGGTGGAGTTTTATATAGTGCGAACTAGACCCCAAGGTTTTACTTGAGCACCAGTTACATTACAGGCAGTCACATTCTTTTTATTTTTTGTTCGGCATGGGGAGATTAAGTGATCTGCCCAGAATCACAGAATGTTGAGCGTCCCTGCCGAGACTGGAACCCGGCTCCCCAGCTCCAAGTTCCACCGACCTGACCCTTAGGGCACATTCTCTACACCACTTATTTCACACTGCCCTGCCTCCATGTGTTCCCCTCTCCTTTCTTTAAAGTACTGGCCTGCTGTTAGCAAAACGTAACCATGCGCACATACCTATCACACAAAGTTCCCTGCCTGCCTCTGATACACAATATGTATGTTAAATGTGAATACCCATGTGCCACTAAATATGTAATTGTGTATTTCACAAGAGCGTGCATTGAATTCACAGAATCACTTGTTCTGCACCCAAGGCCAGCCCTTATTTACCCACTCTGCTTCTTCCAATAGGAGAACAAAGCATAAGAAACATCTTTAGCTGTGCACGTTAAACAGTGCTTGTAAGTAAATATCACACACAAACACTTACACACGACTCCTGGCCTGGAGGAGTGAGACTAGCACGATGGGGCAGGATCTGTAAACGTAACCTCTGATGTTACTCTTTTATTACAATAGCGATCCTCAGCACACATCTAGGGTGTAGCAAGCAATTTTTAACTGTGATATGTACACACAAATATTAAAGCAGTATTGTAAGCTTAGTTTCTTTCTTTTCTTTATTCTTTGGTCTTGCGTCAGCCAACACGTGTTTCGTCGCATACAAGGGAAATCGTCCCGCGACTTTCTCAAGGCTTCAATATCTTCCAACTAGTCCTTTCTTTAGTGGTGATACTTCCATCCCACAGGGAATTAAAAATTGTTTTCAGATGGCAAAGTTCAACCCAAGGCGGATCTTTGTATGATCCCAAACCTAGAGTCCGCTAGAAGACGGATAAGTCTCCAAACACCATCCCTGTGGGATGGACGTATCACCACTAAAGAAAGGACTAGTTGGAAGATATTGAAGCCTTGAGAAAGAAAGTTGCGGGACGATTTTCCTTGTATGCGATGAAACACATGTTGGCTGACCAAGATCAAAGAATAAAGAAAAGAAAGAACCCAAGCTTACAATACTGCTTTAATATTTGTGTGTACATATCACAGTTAAAAATTGCTTGCTACACCCTAGACGTGTGCTGAGGATCGCTATTGTTCATTGTGTTGGCTTCGGCCACTTTTCTGGGGAGGTTGGTGGTTCTCCTCACCTTGCAGCACTGTCCACAGAATTTGTGATTGCTAGTACTAATACATGTGTAACTTCTCCTGAGGGGCGCCGACATACCTAGCATCATACCACTGCTTTGTAATTACTCTTTTATTACAGTTGTCATCGTTATCTATCTATCTCTGTATATATCTCTGTATATTTATATGTGTGTGTGTATATACACACACACACACACACACATATATATATAAATCATTGTGGTAGATCCGCACCACTAATCCTTTTATCCTTTTTGGGTTCCAGAGTAGCTTGAGAAAAGCGCTTTGACGCCTGCCCAGGGGTAGTAAGCTCGTTATAAATACAATTACTAACTCCAATGTGGCCAAAGAGAATATTGTAAACATAACTAGCACACGGGGTTACATTTGTGGAGCGAGGTAAAATCACAATAACTAGGCCTTATAAGTAGGGGCAAAGTGATTCTAGAGAATGGAATATTCTAGGCATTAAGAATTGTTTTCCAAAGTCCCAAGGTGTGTTATTTATATATGTATATATTTAAAGAGAGACAGACAGACGAAACATAACACTTGGTAGCCATGTTAAAAGTACACAGAAGCAAGAAAGGATGGCCCGAACTTCCCGTTCTAAGATGTCGACTAAACTCATGCTCAGATTCCAGTTACTACCTAACACAAGAGCCCTGCCCCTAAATGACATGGTTTCACAATTCTCCGCATGCACTTAAAAAAAATCCTTGTGGAACGCTGGTTAAAGGCAATGCTGCCTTTGTGGCTAAAGCACATATCAGCATTTACCGCGTGCAGTTTGACATTCCCATTAAACACATCGGTAAAGGACAATTGCGCGGCTCTTCTGCTTTGATGGGCGCTTTGAAGGCAGCCGCGCAGCCTTCTTTGCTTTGGGTGAGTTTGGCTGTCTGTGTGGCTGAATGACATTTGGGTGCTTCTAGGTCTTGTAAGGGATGTTACCTCCGAGGATTCCGGGTCACTGCGATACCTGCAGACCTGTGTTCACCTAGCTGGGCACGGCCCGCAGAAGGGATTTCCAGCTCGGAAGAATGACTGACGTTCTTTTCGAGAGTTGTGTTTTCTCGGTGCCTATCTGCACAGAGTCCTGTCTGGCGTTCTCATCTCTTAAGCAACGCCCTCTCTAAGCCCGCAGAGTTATAAACTCTATCCCCGAGCTGACCCTTTTACCTTGAATTTTCGTTAGATATTTCTGCTACCCGTATAGTGTTTCACGGTCCATTGCACACCCGTGTGCCAGTTTTCAGTGAATAAACCGCGACAAACGCGCGAAATGAGCATTAAAAACCCACAGCAGGGAGCATAGTTTGGAGGGCGATTTCATCTCGCAACAGCATTTCAGATTTTAAACTCTTTTTTAGAACAAATTGCGGCGGTGTTACTGTCTCGACGCCGAGCTAAAAGCGTCGGCAGTGGAAAGCACCGGCAACTCCTTGTTCCTGAAATGGAGACGGCTTTTTGAAAAGTTACCTTTTTCTTTACTATCACCTGTTCACAGAGAACCCCCAAAATAATCTCACGCGGAAATGTATCATTTAAAACGTTTTTGATACACAGTGCGGAACTCTAGATCTGTATTGTAGGTTAGGCAATGGGCAGTTCGTTAAAAAGACAGCTGTAACACTAATATTATTTTTTTTCCATTATTTCGGAACTTTCTAATTAGTTCCGAATTCTTCTATTATCGTGGGATGATCTCAAAAAACACCAATTCCAGAATTCATCAGTTTAAATCTATTTATTTGTGGCGTTTCCAAGCATAAAAGGTGATACCATTGTATGCTCGACCACTGCCTCCGATTGAGAAATTGTGTATTTTGCTATTGTTTCGAGTGTTGTTTAACATACTGCTTCTGTCCTCTGTATTTCACCCAAATGCACATTTGTCTGGGGCCACAGCCAGCCAATGGATTATCAGTACAAAAATATTAATAACAAACGACGATGGCCGCGGCATCAAAATTCAAAAGCACCAAGAAAATATTCAATGGCACAATTCAGACATATTTCAATAAAAATTTATTGAAACTCAGCGACGTTGAAGGAAAAAAAATATATATACATGAAACTGAGATTTCTCGACATTTTTTAAAACATAACATATACCTTCATGTTGCATTTATTTTGCCAGCTCAACTCTCCTGCCTCACCCGGTTATGATCCTCTGCAGCAACTCAAAACAGAAAACAACACAAAGAACAACACCAGAAGGACCCATTTCAAACACTCAAAAAAGGAGCACCCACTTTTCTTCACATCCCTTGTCGCGTTGCTGTTGCATAATCCCAGATGGACGGGGCCTTTGACTTGGCCGTAAACAGCTACGGGTGGCGCTGGTCGTCAGGGTTTTCTTTCTGCAGTGACTAAACTGTTGGGCTGTGGGGACTGAACACACACTAGAATCAGCCCCGACAAGCAAGTGGTGGCCCCCCTTCCCAGCAAGTGGTCTACGATGAATGCATTTGAAATGAAAATGACTGAGGGGAAAGAAACAGCAGGAAACTTATTTACAGATATTTACAAGATCAATAAATTAAAGTGTACGTCCGAGTGTTAATAATTCACGTATTTACAGTGGATATCAAATAATTACAATAAATACTTTGTTTTTATTATAACCTCTGTCTTCGTGTGTGTTTTAAAATCTTGTTATTGCAATACACTAACAGAAAGGTGGAAAAAACGAAAAGCTTCTGCAAATATACCAGGGTGCCACCCAAAAAGATTCTTCACTTTTTGTTTTAAGCATTTCTAATGTCACTTGTTGGGTGAAGGTGAAAACTGAGAAAAGGTCGGTGAGAAGAGTAGAAACGGGGCAGGAGTATGTTCCCAGGGCCTGGGACAAGCAATGAGAAAAGAAATCTGCCACCCTGCAGCATGCAAAGGCCATACAGTGGCTCTCAGAACATCAAAATGCTATAGAAAGACAAAGCGTTCCATAAACTAGGCTCGAGAGTGGGGTCGGTAGCGCGCCCAAAATATTTATATGCACCGTTCCTCTTCTAGGAGCTATATGGGCTGTTTCCACGCCTTCATAAGTTGAACACCAGTACATGGTGAATAAATTGCCTGCTATTTGTATTTTATTCTCATGCGGGTGTCCCATGACTTAAATATTCTGCATATATTAGGTGTGTTGAAAGAGAATGGAATTAGCAGCTTTGGAAAGAAAAGTGTTTCTCCAAGTCATCTGTGTCTGTAGTTAACCTTGCTGAAGGTGTGGCTTCAAAGGTGTACAGGGGCACGCCCATTCATGTATGTTAAAATCAATGTCCATTACGATAAATATTTTATAATATCCGGTCAGTGGCGTTACACATGCCTCGTTGCACCAGGCCCCTTGCACCAGCAGTGCAACAAAGGTGTTTACGTAGTCTTCTGCGGCCCCCACCATGTCTGTGACAGTAATTGTACAAGTGCTGTGTGCTTCAAGAACCCCAGCAGACATATGGAGTGAACAGAGAGGGCCTCACAAAGGCGGCACAGGAAGGCTGTGTAGTCTAACTGATGGCAATATTGGCCTGATCGTTATCTTCTGCGTTAATGCCCTGCCTGCAAAGCTACCATAGGTCGTTCCAAACAGTGAAAGGGATGTGTTGGAGCAAGTATACTACTCCAAATAACATCCTCGGCCAGAGGCGTGTATTCTTCACAACATGGAAGGTGTGTGTGTGTGTGTGTGTGTCACGAGGTATGTGGTTCAAGCTCCCTGCCAGGTAGAAAAGTGCGACGTCAATTCGATGTGATCAGTGGAAACTGGACACCACAGATTGTGGGGCTTATTTACAAGCCCCGTGCGCAGTCGGTGCCTCACTTTTAATATGGGGAAAAAAGTGACGTATGGGCGGCGCAAGGGGCTTGTAAATAAGCCACTGTTTCTTTACAAGCTTTTCTGGCCTCAGAAGGGCACCCAGGTAGCCTGAAATATTTCAGTGACCCCTTGGTGAGTAGATGATGTGTGTGTGCGTGTGTGCATGAGCGTGTGTGTGTGTTCACATGTTGCAAAGGCACCTATCTGCACCACACGGTTACTGTGACCCAGACCTGCTCCAGAGCACAGGCTGGTCCACACACCCAGCATACACGGCCCTAGTGGCTCATCACGTGGGAGGGCGGGTATGGCTTCCTTTCCACTGAGGAACTACCTACATTAGCTCTGTGGCATCAGCATACTTCTAAACAGACACAGACACATTTTGGGGGTAACAGATGTGAGCCGAGCTCTTAGTACAAGGGAAAACAAAGTGCTTCTGGAACGAGGGCTCGCTGCTCGTGTCCACTTCTCTCTTGGTGCCAGGGTGACATGGGGAGAACTCTGGGCTTCCATTGTCCCAGGGTGACCTCTTCTTAGTGTGAGGTTGACAGTGAAGCCCGTGTGCCGCTCTGCCAGGGTGAGAGGTTGGAATTAAGAGGTAAAGTCAACAACAGTTTTTCAGGTGTGTCTCTCTCCCTGTGCGAGAGCTTGGCACGGAGGAGTAATGCAAGCACAGTTGCCCAGGTGCCCACCTTCCTGGGTGATAGATTGGCATGAAGGTAATGCAAGCAGTCTTCTTGGGAGAGAGGTTGGCATGGAGGAGTAATACAAGCACAGTTTCCCATGCGCCCCTCTTCCTGGGTAAAGGAGCTTGGTGGGGAGTGGGAACTAGGGGACACCGTTTCCATACCATCTCCTCTTCATCTGTAATCCGTCTTCCTGGAGAGTGGTAGGCACGGTGGGGGTGATGCCAGTACAGTTGCCCAGGTGCCCCTCTTCCTGGGTGATAGATTGGCAAGGAGGAGTGATGCAAGCACAGGTTTCCTGGTGAGAGGTTGGCATGGAGGGGTAATGAATGCACAGCTGCCCGTGTCCACCCTCTTCCTGGGTGAAGGAGCTTGGTTGGGAGTTAGAATTGGGGGGCACCGTTCCCATACCATCTCCTCTTTGCAGGTAATCCCTCTTCCTGGATGAGTGGTTGGCACGCAGGGGTGGTGCGAGCACAGTTGCCCAGGCGGCCTGTCGTCCTGGGTGGAGGGTGGGCATGGAGGGGTGATGCAGCAGAGTTTCCCGCGAGCCCCTCTTCCCGGGTGAGAGGTTGGCACAGACCGGCTGCTCAGGGGGAGCTGCTGTGGGCTCTGTCCTTGGACTCCAGGCCGCTCACCAGGCGCTGGATGCTCTGCAGCTCGCTGCTCGCCTCCTTGTCGGGCCCCAGTTTGGGGGACAAGGACACCGAGCCCGAGGACAGCGTGGACGACCTGCTGGTCAGTTCAGAGCCCGAGTCCAGAGTGCCCGAGGAGGGGCTGGGGGCCAGGTGGGCTGCCTTGGCCTCCAGGAGCGTGCTGCTGCTGGGCACGCCGTGCAGGGCCGTGGAGAGCAGAGCGCTGCTGCTGTCGGGGAGGTGCACCGGGACGGAGTAGGGGCTGTACCTCAGCCGGGGCCTCACGGCGTTCAGGAAGGGGTGTCTGTGCACCGAGCTGGAGGCCGCTGCCGCCGCTGCCGCCGTCGACGCCGCTGCCGCTGCCGCCATGTAGGTGTACGGGTAGGAGAAGAGGCCCCCGAAGGGAGACATGGCCAGGCCCTGCAAGAGAAACACATACATGTAAATAATCCTCTCACGCACAGCACCTATCTGCTGTCGTCCCTACCAGGCAGACCTATAGAAAAGCAACAGGCAGGTCTGTGGTGGGGCAGGACAGAACCAGCCACGAATCAGGCTCACCCGACTAGGAATGTGGAGTGCACCCATGTACAGCAGTCTCAGATAGAACAAGATGGCATCTACATGACACCCCCCCCTCCCGCAAATCAGTAAAACATTATAAGTATGCAGTGATTTACCCTGCCAGAGGGCAGACTAAAAGGTTGAAAAAAAAGTGATTGAGGTTAAATAGACGAAAGAGGCTGGTTGGGTCATGGGCGGTGGAAGGGCATATGCTGTCAGTTATTGTTGTGCGCCTGTTGAGGCAGTGTGACTGGCAGTGCCTTGCGATGGGCCTTGGTTAGCTCTCCTCTGCTGGTGGCTCATACAGGGAAACTGTGTGCTGAGGATTGCAGGCCCTCTCCTAGATGCCCCCACTGTATAGGCAGACAGCAGCAGTGAGTCCCAGAGAGGTGAGGAATGCACCCCCCCTCCCCATCTCAAGATCTCCCCACTGTAAAGGCAGACAGCAGCAGTGAGTCCCAGAGAGGTGAGGAATGCAACCCCCCCCCTTCTCAAGACCCCCACTGTAAAGGCAGACAGCAGCAGTGAGTCCCAGAGAGGTGAGGAATGCAACCCCCCCCCCCTTCTCAAGACCCCCACTGTAAAGGCAGGCAGCAACAGTGAGTCCCAGAGGGGTTAGGAATGCAGACCCCCCCTCCAGATCCCCCACTGTAAAGGCAGACAGCAGCAGTGAGTCCCAGAGGGGTGAGGAATGCAGACCCCCCCCCACCCCCTTCCAGGTCTCCTACTGTAAAGGCAGACAGCAGCAGTGAGTCCCAGAGTGGTGGAGGAATGCAGACCCCCCCTCCAGATCCCCCACTGTAAAGGCAGACAGCAGCAATGAGTCCCAGATTGGTGAGGAATGCAACCCCCCCTTCTCCAGATCCCCCCCCCCCCACTATAAAGGCAAGCAGCAGCAGTGAGTCTCAGAGGGGTGAGGAATGCACCCCCTCCCCCTTCTCAAGACCCCCACTGTAAAGGCAGACAGCAGCAGCGAGTACCAGAGGGGTGAGGAGTGCAGACCCCCTCCCAATCTCAATATCCCACCCACTGTAAAGGCAGGCAGAAGCAGTAAGTCCCAGAGGAGTGAGGAATGTGAGGAATGCATCGAAAGACCCCCCCCCCCACACCCACACACACTGTAAAGGCAGACAGAAGCAGGAAGTCCCAGAGGGGTGAAGAATGCATCTAAAGACCCCCCCCCCTCCCACCCACACACACTGTAAAGGCAGACAGCATCAGTGAGTCCCAGAGGGGTGAGGAATGCATCTAAAGACCCCCCCCCCACACACACTGTAAAGGCAGACAGAAGCAGTAAGTCCCAGAGGGGTGAAGAATGCATCTAAAGACCCCCCCCCCCCACCCACACACACTGTAAAGGCAGACAGCATCAGTGAGTCCCAGAGGGGTGAGGAATGCATCTAAAGACCCCCCCCACACACACACACCCACACACACTGTAAAGGCAGACAGAAGCAGTAAGTCCCAGAGGGGTGAAGAATGCATCTAAAGACCCCACCCACACACACTGTAAAGGCAGACAGCATCAGTGAGTTCCAGAGGGGTGAGGAATGCATCTAAAGACCCCCCCCCACACACACACACTCACACACACTGTAAAGGCAGACAGAAGCAGTAAGTCCCAGAGGGGTGAAGAATGCATCTAAAGACCCCCCCCCCACACACACACACTGTAAAGGCAGACAGCATCAGTGAGTCCCAGAGGGGTGAGGAATGCATCTAAAGACCCCCCACCCCACACACACACACTCACACACACTGTAAAGGCAGACAGAAGCAGTAAGTCCCAGAGGGGTGAAGAATGCATCTAAAGACCCCCCCCCACACACACACACACACACACACTGTAAAGGCAGACAGCATCAGTGAGTCCCAGAGTCTGCACTCATACGGCCTGGAATGCTCACTCATCAGAAATAGACGAGTGATTCACTTATACTCATATTCTTCTACTTTTGCAAAAACATAAACAGAGATTCAATCTGTGGGCAAAGCAAGGTTAAAGTACATGTGATATGGCTTTGGAGCGCTAGATTGTGTACAGACAGATGTGGATACATTTGACAGCCAGAGGGACGGGGTGAACATTGTATAAACTATCTGCAGATTAATCCACCGCATTCAGAGGGGTTCACTGAGACTGCATATAACACCCACTGTGGAAAACGGTGGCTGCTACGGTCTGGCGTTAATATTATACTGAGGCTGGCTGGAAACATTTACTATTGAAAAAGAACCAGAAAATTAAGGTGATTAGTGCAGCAGTGCTAGAGGTCAGGCGGCTGCTGAGCGGGGTGACGCGACAGTGAGATAGATAAGACGGAATACCTGAGAGGCCAGCACTTGCTGCTGGAGGTGAAAGGGCAGCGCCGCCACCGAGGCCCCGGACAGTCCCTGGCCTGCAGTGGCCATCACCGTGCTGTCCAAGCCGCTGACGCCTGCCGAGGCCCCGGACACCGTGGCCAGCAGGTGGCCCATCCCGGCTGCCATACTGGAGAAGGCCCCGCCCATGGCGAACTGGCTGGGGTGTAGCAGGAGAGGGTGGCCGCCGCCCATGGGGTTGAAGAACTGCTGCCCGGCCAGGGCGTGGGGAAAGGCCAGGCTCTGCATGTGTCCCTGGCTCAAGTGAGAGATGCTGTCCGTCTGCACCGACAGGGGGGCGAAGGGCTCTTTGGGGTGCAGCCTGGGCTCCTCTGCCTTGGGAGGGTCCCGGCTGGGGCTCCGCAGGTCGTCGGTGGGGAGGGACCGGGTGCTGGAGGAGATGGTGCCGGGGCTGTGCCTGGAGTCCGGGGAGCTCTTGCCAGTCCTGCTGCCCTGCTCCCGGCTCCGGCTGCTCCCCGAGTCCAAGAGGTAGGGGTGGTGACCTTTGGCGGGGCTGGCCCTCTCCCGCGGCTCCTCCCTGGTGGTGGTGGAGATCTTGCTCGACTCGTGGGTCTCCAGGATGGGGTCGTCTTTGCTGTCTGCGTCGCTCTCCTCCTCACTGTGGCTCAGGGCTGAAAGGAATGAACAAATGTAACACTTTAGCAATTCGCTGTGGAGGACACACAGGCATGTCTCGGCAAACTGAGAAAAATAACAGCCTCCCGTCACACGGGCATCGTACCCCTAGCAGAGAGGGCCCACCCGAACCCGTGTCACCCCCTGAGACCCCTCTCCCGTCACACGGGCACCGTACTCCTAGCAGAGAGAGCTCACCCGAACCCGTGTCACCCCCCGAGACCCCTCTCCCGTCACACCGGCACCGTACCCCTCCCAGAGAGGACCCACCCGAACGCTTAATCCGTCGTAGAACACCCTGAGACCAGTCACACGGATACCGAAACCCTAACAGAGAGGGCCACCCGAACGCTTAATCTCTCGTGACACCCTGAGACCCCTCTCCCGTGGTACGGGCACAGTACCCCTAGCAGAGGAGGGCTCACCCGAGAGCTTAAACCATCCTGAGAACCATCTCCCGTCCCTCTCGGGCCTAGTAATACGCACGAATGGGCATTTTATCTTCATTAGTACGCACAGACCGGCAAATAGGGCTTCCCAAATGAGATATAAACGGTAGTAAAGCAATGATAAAATACCGCACACTCTTTCTAAATACATGTTATAATATTCTACATACATATTTGAGCAATCTAATTATTTCAAACAAGTTTTTTCCCCCACGAATTTAAGCTATCTGTTTGCCGAATTATTACAAAACACAATTAAATCGTTCTTTGCAGACTTGTCGGTGCACACACACACTTGCAGATCGACACACACAGTCGTCCCTGCAGATACTAATCGTCTCAACAATTACCATCGCTGTCCCGTCAAGCCTCGTTATCAGTAGTGGACTACCACCACATAAATAAACACAGGGACCACAGCGGATGTTTAAAAAGAGAAATCGACCCCTTCTTTAGAAGAGTCGCCCAGCATCTAAGAGTTTGCATGGCCTTTCACGGTCTCCCTCAAAAATGTTTTCTATATGGAAATAAATAAGTAATAGCACACAATCGCCTGCTCGACATGAGATGGTGCTGATACAGGCTCCAAGGCGGGCTCTAGGTGCACAGTTCTGTGCCAGTAACAGAATAGGCAATATTTCTAAGAGGACGGCTGGGCTCCACCTTTCTGAGTAAACAGGAAGTGGTCATTTTTTCAATTAATTGGAAGGGGTCACCTATGGAGTGAATGGGAGGGGGGGTCACCTATGGGAGTAAATGGAAAGGGGTCACATATGGAGTGAATGGGAGTGGGCCACCTATGGAGTGAATGGGAGGGGGTCACCCATGGAGTGAATTGGAAGGGGTCACTTATGGAGTGAATGGGAGGGGGTCACCTATGGGAGTGAATGGAAAGGGGTCACATATGGAGTGAATGGGAGTGGGCCACCTATGGAGTGAATGGGAGGGGGTCACCCATGGAGTGAATTGGAAGGGGTCACTTATGGAGTGAATGGGAGGGGGTCACCTATGGGAGTGAATGGAAAGGGGTCACATATGGAGTGAATGGGAGTGGGCCACCTATGGGAGTGAATGGAAAGGGGTCATCTATGGAGTGAATGGTAGGGGGTCACTTATGGAGTAAATGGGAAGAGGTCACCCATCGGAATGAATGGGAAGGGGTAACCTATAGGAGAGAATAACATATAGTGTATTTGTAATGCGCATGTTCACCCATGGGCATCCTGGCGCTCAATAACAGATGTTTATTGTTATCCATCTCAATCGTACTCATTTTATCGACCTCAGAAGGATGAAAGGCTGAGTGGACCCACCAGGATCTGAACCTGTGACCATGAGGTCACACACACAGGCCCCTACAGTGGACGCAATAATCCACTAAGCCACCAGATGCGGCTGTGAAGGGGTCACCGAACAGAATGAACAGGAAGGGGCCACTTGTCAGAGTGAATGAGAAGGAGTCACCTATCGGAATGAGCAGGAAGGGGCCACTTGTCAGAGTGAATGAGAAGGAGTCGCCTATCTGAGTGAATGGGAAGGGTCACCTGTCCGAGCGAACGGGAAGAGGGTCACCTATCGGAGTGAATGGGAAGAGGGTCACCTATCGGAGTGAACGGGAAGAGGGTCACCTATCGGAGTGAACGGGAAGAGGGTCACCTATCGGAGTGAACGGGAAGAGGGTCACCTGTCCGAGCGAACGGGAAGAGGGTCACCTATCGGAGTAAACGGGAAGAGGGACACCTGTCCGAGCGAACGGGAAGAGGGTCACCTATCGGAGTGAATGGGAAGGGTCACCTGTCCGAGCGAACGGGAAGAGGGTCACCTATCGGAGTGAATGGGAAGGGTCATCTGTCCGAGTGGAATGCAATATGCATGCCTTTCTGAGTGACCTGGGGGCCATCTTCCAGATTGAATGGGAAGGGGTCATCTATCGGAGTGAATGGGAAGAGGGTCACCTATCGGAGTGAATGGGAAGAGGGTCACCTATCGGAGTGAATGGGAAGGGTCATCTGTCCGAGTGGAATGGAATATGCATGCCTTTCTGAGTGACCTGGGGGCCATCTTCCAGATTGAATGGGAAGGGGTCATCTATCGGAGTGAATGGGAAGAGGGTCACCTATCGTAGGAATGGGAAGGGGACACTTTGCCAGGATGGACTGGCAGAACACTCTACTTTTTGAGTGAACAGGAAGAGGATTCAAGGTTCCAATTTTGGGGGAAGGAGCTACCTCAGAGTTATAGGGTGTGCATTTTGGGACTCACCTTTCTGAGTGGAGGTGCCCACGGTGGAGATGGCGGGGGATGAAGGCTGGGCGAAGCATTTGAAGGAGGGCTGCTCACTGGACGAGTCGTCAGAAGTTGCTGTGTCTTTTTTCTGGTGGTCTTCGTACACCCTCATAGACTGCAGGGTCAGTTGCTTCCTGTGAACACAACATGGTTGTTACCTCATGGGCTGTGCGCATGCGGCAGCTTCACCACTACCATCCCAAGTACAATGCAGCGCCGAAAGGAACAGATCTTTTCTGGGCTTAGGACTGACCAGGAAGGATTTCTTCTCTGGAAAACAGTGACTAATATATCCTTTTTATGCATTTTTTACACCTTTTCAATCAGTCTGATTATTAGAGAACATAAAACTCTAGGCACCAAATTGGCAGCTTTCAATAATAGCTAGAAAGCTGGGTCCCAGAAAGTTTCTGTAGCATTCCTGTTCTTAAACAGACTGAAGGAGTCGTTGACAGAAGGGCTTGTAATCCATCTGTTTTCGTTTCCTATTATTGTTTTTTTTTTTTTTTTTTAAATAAGAATCTCAAAAAGGGAAGCAGGGTCGTACCTACTGATGGTCCAGCAGGTGAAGTGATACCAGGGCTCAAGAGTGTGAGCGCCATTTGCACCTAGCTATGGTTGGGTTTCATATCTAACTTGGGGGTGAAAGGAGACATTTTCTTAGCTTGCGTGAGGCACCATGGCACCCGTGCTATATCACTGAGTGTAATAATGATGGTAATTAAAGCGCACGGTGGAGCCTGTGTCCAAAAGTGATTGGGGAGGGAGGGGGGGGGGGGGGGCTGAAAGCTAGAAACAGCTGTGGCTGAGTCCCGAATTTTTTTCAAATAGTTACTTCATTACACTAAGGGGAATTATATGACGCTGAAATGGAGTAATACTGTAAAAAGTGTCCTTTTTTGTGAAAACAAATCTTCACAGCTGCGGTGGGGAGTCACTCCACGGCGTACAGTGGAATTATATGGACTTTCCGCTACACACAGCCTATATGGACATGGAAGAGGGGGCATTGGGGGGTGGGAGGGGGGATATCCCGCAGCGTAGAGTGAAATTGTACGCCCTTTCCTATACACACATAAACACGTCTATATGAACAAGGAAGGCGGGGGCTCCTCCCCCAGCGCTCGGTGGAATTGCACGGCCTTTCCTATCTACAAAGCCTCTATGGACACGAGGACACAAACACAGGGGCAAGCGCGCCGCCTTCCACACCAACACCACCATGCTCTGCAATTTCTGCCCGTCCCGAGGTCTCCTAAGGTGGGGGCGGGGCTGCACAACGACCGCCACATATCTTCGTGGCGGGTTTATTTTTTGGAGGGTGGAACAGGCTCTTGGCATACGTTGCTGTCCCCCGAGCTCACCTCTTCTCTCGCCTGCCGTTGCCTGTGTCACGAAAGCCCTTGGCGAAGGGATTGTTATCAATTTTTAACTGGGTTATCTGAAAGAAAGAGGGGGGGAGAGGGGTCAGATCCGGCTTTCACCTTATGGTTAAAAAAAATAGTCATTTTTATCTCCGAGCAGTGTCTCAGAGCAGGAACACAACCAGGAATTCAAGAACACAAAACCGGAATGCACGGATAATTCCACAAGAAAACGGAATACACAGATTCATTTAAAAAGGCACCGCGTGTTGGCATACATCATCTCTGCTCCCTAGATGATTCTACCCCCTATTAATCTCCACTATGTCAGGAGATCTCACTTCCGAGGCAATTAATGGCGGTGATTTACCTGCCCGCAGTTAATCTGCTTACACTGAGTAATGGGCATTAAATGGAACGGCGCAATTAGGACTCCCCATCTCTTAAATTCAAGCTTTAATCTAAACATTTCATAACGCCACAATTATGGATAAACGCATTATAGCCGCCGTAAACTTTTCCCGGTAATGAAATTGCCTGCCAGGGAAAGGGCGAATTGATTTCATTAGAAAAAGTGTTTTACTGGACAAACATTTTTTGAATTATGAAAGGAGACCGCGTGCCTCGGCGTCTAACATTTGTTTCCGTTTATAAGGCAGCTGGAGTCGTGGAAAGTGGCGCCTCGAAGCAGTGTCCCTAAGCACGGGGACAGTATCAACCCGTAGGCACGCGCCCCTGTAGGGGCAACGAGGGGTCATCTGGCGCACCCGCTCCGACAATGGCCGCCAGGCCACAAGGGGCGATACGACTCTTTCGTTATAAAAATATGAAGTTTATGACAGAAAAAGTTGTTTTACCCCCCACTAAAAATAGAGGCGATTTTTAGCACAATGAAAACAAGCTCAATCAATTTGTTAACAACTCAGCTATCTCCTATATATGGCCGCGGCGGCAGCCTTCGCTTCTCTCACAAGCACAGCTCACCTCACCGAGGCAGCCACGCCTGCAGGAAAACCCCAGACAAGCAAAGAGCAGATAGTTTATTAAAAATGAAGCGGCGCGGCTCCGATCTTCTAAATCGGATCAATTTTTCTTGTGTGCAGTAACCAGGAAATAAAACCGTGTGGTGAGCCCCCCTCGCTCGCCTGCTGATACTTAACTGCGCGCGCATTACTGGACACTCGAGAGCGTCGAAAGGCCCAGTTTTCAAACTGTGAACACACTACGCTTCGACTTATTTCTGACCCGTTGGCAGGCCAATTTCCTTGCAGAAATCACGGATGTAAAAACAAGGAGCGCTCATAGAATATGTCACGCACAGAGGCCCCTCCCTGTTAGCGCCTTGCTCGCAACCTGCGTTGTTTACACGTGCAAAATCCCACCCACTGCAAACAATTCAAAATAAAGACTCAAATACAAAAAAATAGATCACATACGAGCTCCCTTACCCTGCGGTCCCACATTAATAAACTCACCCTTACGCAAAGCACCAAGTAATCGAATACCCACAAGCTGCCCATTTGCACATTCTTGAAAATTACAATATGAATTTGCATCTTACAGTTTCTCGCCCTTTTCAAACCATCGGACCATCCACCACAGCCCCTCCCCTCTTCCCGAAAAGTGACTCAAAACGTAGAGTGTACGTGCACTCCCTGCGGCCCTCAATAATGCTTCGACTTCAGAAAATAACAATTAAGTTTGTCTTTTCCCTTTGATGCCGTGCTTCGATAGACGAAAGCACCGCACCGCTTCCAGCGGACAGAACAGGCCTTAGATCTCGTCTCATCGAGGCCTCGGTGCACCCTCTCACCCGCCCACGGGGGCCCCTGACCCCTCACCTTGTCGTTCTGATAGGCGGTCACGGCGATGAAGTCCGTCTCCGGGAAGACGTAGGTGCGGAACGTGCTGTACGGCAGCTTCAGGATGTCGTTGGCCCGCACAATGTGGAAGCGCGGCTGGTACTTGTGCATGGAGTTCAGGATGGTCTGCAAAGGGGGCAAGCGAAAGCGAGCTGAGAAGAGGCTGTCCGGGCTCGAGTCCACCCCACACCGCCCTGCCCTGCTCCCAAGACGGCACAGAGGCGGGCCTGTGCCGTGCCACCGAGAGTAGTCCGCAGCGCGAGTGCGCTGTCTACGAGGTGTTTGCAGGCAAGCATATCTGTGGAACTATTTGTATATGGGCTCAAAAAAGTGCAGAAATACGTCAGAGCAGCACCAAAACTACATTTTCTCGTTCGCTGAAACTGGATGTGGGTTCAGAAGTTAAAGGGCCCTCCTTGTTCAAAGCGAGTTTGGTGAACATGTTTTCAGTAGTTTTGCTTTATGTGTCTGAGAAAGTTTCGTAAGCCATTTTGAATGGAAAACCTATATTTTTAGTTATGCCTCTGTACATCAGTCCTTACAAAATACTCTTCTTTAATCGTGTGAGCCTATGCCCCGAATATATATATATATATATATACATACACATATATATATATACACATAAATATATATATAGAGAGAGCAGTACCTCACCGAAACTCTAAAACTTCTCACCTCAAATGTTTGCTTCTCTAGCAGTTTTTAATATTTATTTCATTCAATGTAATGTATTTTAAATATATATATCACATAACTATATATATATGCACACACACATACAGTACATACAATTGCGTATACATAGAACCACGTTTTTACATAAATATCTGCATTAATCTTTTCGCAGTAGTTTGCGAATATATATATATATATATATTTTTTTTTTTGCAACAAAGGACGCCGCACTCGGGAATCTTGAAATTAAATGCTTTAATTCACAGAGCCAGACTGGAACTACAAATCCCAGAATTCAATGGGAATGTATACTTAGAGGAAATGACATAAAACAGATGTAAAAGTAGTGCACCCCACCGTGAGAAAGGCTGTGCTGGCCGAAACGCGTCGGTGTGACAAACTGGCTCTGTGAATTAAAGCATTTAATTTCAAGATTCCCGAGTGCGGCTTCCTTTGTTGCAAAAAATTACTTTGGCCATTGGTTCGGCCCAACGCCTGCACCCGCTGCTGCGCGCTCCGGCAGGAACCACATTGCAGGAAACAAATATATATATATATATATATATACACACACACAAAACATTTTATATGTTACATGTATGTATTTTATAGAATCTAAATGTACTTTATCTGCAACACTTTTACCGTGTTACATCATTTCATGCATCGCAAATACGTACACACACACACCCAGACTCTGTCATTCTAAATATCTATCTATCTATATATAAAATATATTGAATTTCATTTAATTATTAATAAACCTCTGCTAGAGAAATAAACATTTGAGGTGAGCAGTTTTAGAGTGCCAGTGGTGTGTATATATACATATATAGATATATTGATAATGCGTTAGTGTGTGTGTGAATGTATATGTATATATATATATTCGAATGACTTTCCTCGTGTGTCCGGCAAACTTCCGGCTTAGACTGGATCTCGCAATTAAATCACTGCGGTCATTTCATTCTGTGGGCGCCCTGTCCCTCACCCGGGTCCCCAGACACACCCAGAGCTGCCAGCGCTCCCTGCTCAGCTCCAAGCAGGCCCCTTGTTAGGGCCCTCACCAGTTTCTTTATTCTGATAAGGGAGAGCTGTCAGCCGCCCCAGCCCTTCCCCTCCTCCCATCCTTACGCTCTGTCCATTTGCTCCCTGGCTTGCTTCGCATGGCCGTGATTAATATTTCTTTAATGCGGCCCTTCAAACCCATCACGAAGCATTTACAAATTGGAAAATCAATGTGTGTTTTCGTCTGGTAATAGCCCTTGTCTTCGTTACGAAAAAATCCACCTGGGGATGAATGAAATCGGGGTTGTGGAGGGAAAGACACACTGGCTAGAGTATTTGACTTTTTTCACAGCCAGAGTTGGACATCTGAGCAATCGGTCAGGTTCCTGTTCTTAGGGAGGTCAAAATAAGCCCAAAACCTTCTACCCTCCCCTGACTCGGGGGGAGACAACTCTCAGAATATTGGCGTTTTAAACAGGATGTTTCTGCCTCTTCCCTGTAAATTAAATCGCACCTTATAAACCTTGATTGTAAAGTGTGCACAGAGACACCTTTGGTTGCTACAGCATACTTCCCGGGCCACGGGCTGAGGCAAGAGCCCTTCTGCGCCCCTTCGTATGTTTGAAATGAAAGTAAATACAGCAGACGTGGGCACAGACAAACCACACTGAAGTAAGAAGGCAGGAGCCGCGTTTAAACGAACAAAGGGCCCACAATAAAGAAGGCAGACCTCGAACCCCCAGTGAAGGTGATTTACTAACGGGAGATGCGCGGTGCCAAGGGCTAACCCCGAAAACACACATAGAGGCAAAACAGGAAGCAGCCACACACACGGACAAACAGTCACTCGGGGCACTTACGAATCCGTGCTTGTCGGAGATGTTATTGGTGAGCTTCAGCTTGTGAAAGGTGACCACCTTGGACATCCACTGCTCGCCCGTGGCGGGGCTGTCCGGGTGGATGTACATGCGCTTGGGCATCTCGGGGTCGGCCTTGCCCGCCACCATCCAGCGCGAGTTGTGGAACTTGTAGCGGCAGTCGTCGGCCGCCACGATGTCCATCAGCAGGATGTACTTGGCCTTCTTGTCCAGGCCGGTGCAGCGCACTTTAAAAGGGGGGAACATCCTCCTGCAAGGCAAGGTGGTGGGTGAGCATGGAGGCCACGAGGATCCAAGGCCGCAGCGAACTCAGCTCGGGAGCAGCAGTCCAGGCCTGGGTGAGCAGCAGTGTTAGTGAGAGAGGGGGTCAGAAGCAGTGTCAGGGGGTCTGGGCGAGCAGCAGGGGCAGTCAGGGAGGCCTGGGTAAGCAGCATTATCAGAGGCCTGGGTAAGCAGCAGTGTTAGTGAGAGAGGGGGTGAGAAGCAGTGTCAGGGGGCCTTGGTGAGCAGCAGGAGCAGTCAGGGAGGCCTGGGTAAGCAGCATTATCAGAGGCCTGGGTAAGCAGCAGTGTTAGTGAGAGAGGGGGTGAGAAGCAGTGTCAGGGGGCCTGGGTGAGCAGCAGGGGCCGTCAGTGAGACAGGGGTGAGAAGCAGTGTCAGGGGGCCTTGGTGAGCAGATGGGGCCGACAGTGAGACAGGGGCGAACAGCAGTGTCAAGGGGCCTGGGTGAGCAGCAGGGGCAGTCAGTGAGACAGGGGTGAGAAGCAGTGGCAGTCAGGGAGGCCTGGGTAAGCAGCATTATCAGAGGCCTGGGTAAGCAGCAGTGTGAGAGGCCTGGGTGAGCAGCAGTGTAAGTCAGGGAGGCAGGGGTGAGCAGCAGTGTTAGTGAGACGGGTGAGAAGAAGTGTCAGGGGGCCTGGGTGAGCAGCAGTGGCAGGCAGGGAGGCCTGGGAGAGCAGCAGTGGCAGTGAGGCCTGGGTGAGCAGCAGTGTCAGTCAGTGAGGCAGGGGTGAGCAGCAGTGGCAGCCAGGGAGGCCTGGGTGAGCAGCAGTGTGAAGGGGCCTGGGTGAGCAGCAGGGGCAGTCAAGGAGGCCTGGGAGAGCAGCAGTGTCAGTCAGTGAGGCAGGTGAGCAGTAGTGTTAGCTAGGGGCGCAGGGGTGAGTAGCAGTGGAAGGTTGTGCGAGTTTCAGTATCAGCGAGGGAGCTATGGGTGAGCAGTAGCGTCAGGCAGGGGTGAGCAGCAGTGCCAGCCAGGGACGTTGGGGTGAGCAGTAGTGGCAAGCATAGAGGCAGGGGTGAACAGCAGTGTCAGCCAGGGAGGCTGGGGTGGGCAGCAGTTTCAGCCAGCGAGATATGGGTGAACAGTAGTGTCATTCAGGGGTAAGAAGCAGTGCCAGCCAGGGAAGCAGGGGTGAGCAGCAGTGCCAGCCAGGGAGGCAGGGGTGAGCAGCAGTGCCAGCCAGGGAGGCAGGGGTGAGCCGCAGTGTCAACTAGGGAGGCGTGGGTGAGCAGTAGTGTCAACTAGGGAGGCGTGGGTGAGCAGTAGTGTCAACTAGGGAGGCGTGGGTGAGCAGTAGTGTCAGGCTGGGGTGAGCAGTAGTGTCAGCCAGGGAGGCATGGATGAGCATCAGTATCAGCCAGAGAGGTGGCGGTGAGGAGTAGCGCCGCCTAGAGGCATGGATGACCAGCAGTCTCTCGTAGGCGCATGGGTGAGGATAATCCCATTTAAAGGCAGGAGCAGGAGTCTTACCCGGAGGCATGGGAGGGCAGCTGTCTCGGCTACGGGCAGGGGTCAGTA
Organism: Calotriton arnoldi; assembly: GCA_963921515.1. NCBI lineage: Eukaryota > Metazoa > Chordata > Amphibia > Caudata > Salamandridae > Calotriton > Calotriton arnoldi. The sequence continues at coordinate 237,545 of CAWUFW010011939.1, forward strand.
GCATCCTCAACTACAGGAAGGGCCTCACCTGGAGGCACGGAGGGATGAGCACCCTCATCTCTAGAAGCAGACCGTGTACAACTCAGGAGAAGCACTGCTGCTAGGAAGAGAGTGCAGCACTCTCAAATAAAGACAGGCTGTAGGCAGCAGTCTCAAGAAGGGGGGGGAGAAGCAACTCAGCAAGAGACAGGAAGTGGAAGGGCAACGACCTCCCTAAAGGCAGGTGAGACCTGCAACCTCAGCTCGACATATCGAGTGAGAGGCCGGGAATCAGCAGCACTCTCATCCGTGTAGAGGCCGGGGATCAGCAGCACTCTCATCCGTGTAGAGGCCGGGGATCAGCAGCACTCTCATCTGTGTAGAGGCTGGAGACAGGCATCACTCTCATCTGTGTAGAGGCTGGCGATGGCAGCACTCTCTTTTGTTTTGAGGCTGGGGATCAGCAGCACTCTCATCTGTGTAGAGGCTGGGGACAGGCAGCACTCTCATCTGTGTAGAGGCTGGCGATAGCAGCACTCTTGTTTTGAGGCTGGGGATCAGCAGCACTCTCATCTGTGTAGAGGCTGGAGACAGGCATCACTCTCATCTGTGTAGAAGCTGGCGATGGCAGCACTCTTTTGTTTTGAGGCTGGGGATCAGCAGCACTCTCATCTGTGTAGAGGCTGGGGACAGGCAGCACTCTCATCTGTGTAGAGGCTGGCGATAGCAGCACTCTTGTTTTGAGGCTGTGGATCAGCAGCACTCTCATCTGTGTAGAGGCTGGGGACAGGCAGCACTCTTTTGTTTAGAGGCTGGGGATAGCAGCCCTCCCTTTTGTTTAGAGGCTGGGGATCAGCAGCACTCTCATCTGTGTAGAGGCTGGTGATAGCAGCACTCTCTCTTGTTTAGAGGCTGGTGATAGCAGCACTCTCTCTCGTGTAGAGGCTGGGGATCAGCAGCACTCTCATCTGTGTAGAGGCTGGTGATAGCAGCACTCTCATCTGTGTAGAGGCTGGTGATAGCAGCACTCTCATCTGTGTAGAGGCTGGTGATAGCAGCACTCTCTCTCGTTTAGAGGCTGGGGATCAGCAGCACTCTCATCTGTGTAGAGGTTGGTGATAGCAGCACTCTCATCTGTGTAGAGGTTGGTGATAGCAGCACTCTCATCTGTGTAGAGGCTGGTGATAGCAGCACTCTCTTGTTTAGAGGCTGGGGATAGCAGCATTCATTTTTGTTTAGAGGCTGGTGATAGCAGCACTCTCTTGTTTAGAGGCTGGTGATAGCAGCACTCTCTTGTTTAGAGGCTGGGGATAGCAGCACTCTCTTGTTTAGAGGCTGGGGATAGCAGCACTCTCTTGTTTAGAGGCTGAGATGAACAACTTCACCTAGAGGCACCGGAGAGCATCGTCTGCTCATCTTGAGGCAGTCCCCTCGGTACCCTAAGTTAGAGGCTGGCGCTGGGAGCACCCTTACTCAGATTGTATTGCATTGGTAATTATATAGCGCTTTCCATACCACTTGCGTGACCTAAAGCGCTTATGCAGAAGCAGAGCATCAGCAGCAAACTCATTCAGAAGCAAGGACTGACTAGGACCCTCTGCTAGGGAGAGAGGATGAGCAGCTCTCAGTTGGGGAGGCGTTGTCTGATGTGAGCTCCAAAGCACAGAGGCACAAGGGAGTCCCTCTCAACAAGAGTGTCAAGAAGAGGTCAGCAACGTTGTGAACTTGTCAGCTAGAGGGTCGACGGCACCCTCAAAGAGGGGCAGGCAGCAGAGACACCAGCGACAGCATCCTCAAAGAGGTGCAGGGAGCAGGGACACCAGCGACAGCACTCTCAAAGAGGGGCAGGGAGCAGGGACACCAGCGACAGCACCCTCAAAGAGGTGCAGGCAGCAGGGGCACCAGCGACAGCACCCTCAAAGGGGCAGGGAGCAGGGACACCAGCGACAGCACCCTCAAAGAGGGGCAGGCAGCAGGGACACCAGCGACAGCACCCTCAAAGAGGGGCAGGCAGCAGGGGCACCAGCGGCAGCACCCTCAAAGAGGGGCAGGCAGCAGGGACTCCAGAGACAGCACCCTCAAAGAGGTGCAGGCAGCAGGGACACCAGCGGCAGCACCCTCAAAGAGGGGCAGGGTCACCAGCGACAGCACCCTCAAAGAGGGGCAGGGAGCAGGGTCACCGGCGGCAGCACCCTCAAAGAGGGGCAGGGAGCAGGGACTCCAGAGACAGCACCCTCAAAGAGGGGCAGGCAGCAGGGACTCCAGAGACAGCACCCTCAAAGAGGGGCAGGCAGCACCTCAAAGAGGGGTGGGCAGCAGGGACACCAGCGACAGCACCCTCAAAGAGGGGCAGGCAGCAGAGACACCAGCGAAAGCACTCTCAAAGAGGGGCAGGGACTCCAGAGACAGCACCCTCAAAGAGGTGCAGGCAGCAGGGACACCAGCGGCAGCACCCTCAAAGAGGGGCAGGGACACCAGCGACAGCACCCTCAAAGAGGGGCAGGGAGCAGGGTCACCGGCGGCAGCAACCTCAAAGAGGGGCAGGGAGCAGGGACTCCAGAGACAGCACCCTCAAAGAGGGGCAGGCAGCACCTCAAAGAGGGGTGGGCAGCAGGGACACCAGCGACAGCACCCTCAAAGAGGGGCAGGCAGCAGGGACACCAGCGAAAGCACTCTCAAAGAGGGGCAGGGACTCCAGAGACAGCACCCTCAAAGAGGTGCAGGCAGCACCCTCAAAGAGGAGCAAGGAGCAGGGACTCCAGAGACAGCACCCTCAAAGAGGGGCAGGCAGCAGGGACTCCAGTGACGGCATCCTCAAAGACGGGCAGGGACACCAATGACAGCACCCTCAAAGAGTGGCGGGCAGCAGGGACACCAGCGACAGCACCCTCAAAGAGGGGCAGGTAGCACCCTCAAAGAGGGGCAGGGACACCATCGACAGCACCCTCAAAGAGGGGCAGGGACAGCAGCGACAGCACCCTCAAAGAGGGGCAGGCAGCACCCTCAAAGAGGGGCAGGGACAGCAGCGACAGCACCCTCAAAGAGGGGTGGGCAGCAGGGACACCAGAACTCCAGCGACAGCACCCTCAAAGCGGGGCACGGTCTTCAGCGACAGCACCCTCAAAGAGGGACAGGCAGCACCCTCAAAGAGGGGTAGGCAGCAGGGACACCAGCCAGACGGAGAGTCGACACCCCCTTTCAACGGGGTCAGAACCACAGTAATCCAGAGCAGAAAGACGTATGTGGGGACTGGAAGCAGGAGTAAGCATGAGCACCCACGCCGACTGGAAGCAGAGGTAAGCAGCACCGAGGACTGGAAGCAGAGGTAAGTAGCACCGAGGACTGGAAGCGGGGGTGGGGGGGGGAGGCGGGGGCAACACAATTTGTGATGTAGCCCACAGCGGATGGTCTCGGCCTCAGAATCTAAGAAATACTCTAGAACTGTAGCTCCCATCCGCGCTTCCTCCTAAAGGTCACGCAGGACTTATCGTGAAATAATATCTAAAGCGAGAAAGAGGGTCGCAATGGTATGGACAACTATCTATCCTTCCGGAAAGCGCTAAAGACCCATCTGTTCCCTCATTAGGTTCCCCTTCTTTTGTCCCACATGTCTTCCTTGGCCCTTTCTGTCTCCTCTTAGGAGGGATACTCGCAGTTTAGCCTCAATTTTGCTAAGCGCCGGGACGCCCCGTAGCTGGGGCAGCTACGCGCTCTACAAGCTATCTTAACATAACATAACATTATGGGATGGTTACAATAAATCTATCTTCTAAAGATGAACAATATGCGAGGCCTCAAACAGTGCCAGACATTGATTCCTGCACGCATTTATCTGTTGGAGCTGTCTTCTTAAGTCACTTTTTTAATTTTGTAATCAACACACTTTCCGCTTAAAATATTTTATATTGAAAGATGTAAGCAGAAGCGTTTTTCTTTGTACTTTTTCCCCGTTTGTGACGAGTGCCTCCGGGGGACACTTCTTGGAGTGTCACGTGTGGGCCAACACCTGTGCCCTCGCCTCACGTGCCAGTTCGTTTGGGGCCAGGGCTGCGGAGGAGAAGGAACCCGCCATCTCCTATTAATCTGCCTCAGAACGCCACTGCGTGCCTGTTTATTTTTGTCAATCATGTGGCTTTAAATTATGCTCTCCTAAAAGGAAACATATGCCAGCAACAAACACGAGGGGGCACGCGGCCCCTCCGGACTTCCAGGGCATAAATAGCGCCCAGATGGGGTGGACGGAGGCCATGTTCACCTCTGGCCCGGACAGTTTATCGTTTAATAATCTGCAGTCGGAGCCATAAAACAGGCGTGTGCCTCGCGCCCTGGCACCGGGCACCTCTAGAATGCCCTTCTGCTCCAGTAAGCAGCATTCATGAATACATAATATCGAGTGAAGTCTGCCGAAGCACCGCCTCGTATTTTCTGCATAGATTAATTACAATGATATGCAGCTACGAGTGATACATACACAAATGTATGTGTCTGTGTGTACATATATATATATATATATATATATATACACACACACTTGTAGCGTTCAGCCTCAAGATCTAGGAAAATTTGTGGGGCAAAGCAATGGACAGATCTGTAAGTGACACCCACGGATGTTTATTACAGCACACGATAAGTTTCTGTAAATTATGTAGCAGTATGGCAATTCCGTGGCTGCTGTCGAACCTTCTGCAGGCAGAAAACAGAAATGTATTGTGGGATTTTGAAGCTAGTAGGGTGCTGTGGGCACTCTATGGAGAGATTTTGTCTGAATTACGGGGCTGTGTGGCCCCCGTTTATATCCCCGTTCACTGCGGGCGTAGCTCAGGAGAGGAGAAAACATTTTCCCTAATGCAGGTGCCAGATTTGCTAGTCGTGTTTAGGGAAGTGAGTGGAGAGGGCGATGGGGGTGTAGGCTTGCAGTGCAGGCGCTGGGAGAAGTGAAAGAGAAAGTGATTCTGAGCGGACAGACACTCACCGTCCGGACTTGGTGATCACCATCTCTGTGCCCCGCTTGTGGAACTGGTCCCACAGATCCTTCGCTTCCAGGTGCACCTTTGGGTCATCGTCCACCTCCTCCTCGGGTTCCAGGCTCTTGAGCGGCCGGAGGTGCGCGGCTGCCTGGTGGCCCAGGGCGGAAAACGGCATGCCCGCTTCGGCCGCCCCCACCAGCTGCTCCATGATGGGCTTAGTGAGGGCGCCGTGGGGCAGCGCCAAGGCCGGGAAGAAGGGCGGCTGGTGGCCCAGCATGGCGCTCATGGCGAAGTCCGGCGCCCGGTGCGGCAGGAAGGGGTGGTAAGCCATGCTCGTCCCAGTGAAGGCTGGATCTCGCATCGGGATGTTCATCCACTCCAGCCTCGGTGTTGTGCAGCGGCCGCGCGGTGCGGGGTGTAAGGGCCTCAGCAGGTCATGCTGAACCGGGAGTGCCAAGAACGACTGTTTACAAGGGGAGAATCACTGGGCAGCTGCGCATCGTCTGGAGAAAACAAAAGTGGTCAAAGTGTCCAAATAGATGAAATGCGCCCAGGTCCAGGAGTAGAGTGCTCCTACGTGAGCCGGCCCCTCTGCGGTCTGCCAGGTCCTATTCTCGCCCCTCGAGGTGCCAGTTCAGTCCGCCAGAGTCTCCCTGTAGGGCGCCGAGGGTGCTCTGGGAAGCTGGGCGAGAAGAGCAAGTGAAGGCTGTTGTCTCAGCACAAGCTGCCCCAACACAGCGCCCGGGCAGCTCAGCCTCCTGCCCCCCCAAGACGCAGCTCCCTGCAGGTCACAGAGTGCCCCGTTCCTGCCTCCAGCTGGGTGAGAGTCGGGCAGGGAGCGCCTGCCTTGCACCTCTACTGCAGCGCATTCCAGCACGGGTGGGGTGAGAGGCGGCGAGGAGGGGGCGCGGAGCAGGGAAGCAGGAGCGAGGGAGGTAGCCCCAGCGCCGAGGATCCCGTGTGAGAGGGAGCTCCTCTTACACCGGCCTCTATGGATGTGCTGCGCGCTCCCAGGCAGCCCTGGAACACTTGATTGGCTCTTTCACGCTCCCGGACCAATTGTGCGGCTCCATAGGCGTGGTTGTGACAGGTCGGGCGCCGTGGGGGGAGCCGGGTTATAAAAAGTAGGTGTCGGAAGCTGTAGCGCCGCAGCACAGCATCACCGCGACTCTATGAATATGTCAACATGATCGGGGGAGGGGGAGGAGCGCAGTAGGGGCGGGAGGAGGGAGCGGGGGCTAAGGAGCAGCGAGAGGCCGGCCCAGGCGCCGGAGCACACCCAGCGCCCGGCCCGACCGGCACAGACATAGGCTCTGCTCTCACCCTGCGCCGGCACTTCACAAGTCCTGGGCAGATAAGGCAGTGGGAGGAGGGAGCGCGGCCAGCTTTTTATCTCCCCCTGCACCTCCAGCGCAGGCCGACCCGTGTTTTAACACCCGCTGCCTGGGCTCCCACCCGGCCCTTTCAAGATGTTTGTGCATCCAAGCACTTGAGGGAGGGGGCAGTCTTGCATTGGCAGGGATCAGAAGTGAGGGTCTGTGCACTGCAACTCAAGTTAGTGTGACCTTTGGCTGCATACACATTCTTTTTTACATGGAAACCACTCATTCCAATACACGTGTACGCGTAATAGACTCGCATGTCTAGTGGTGTGTTTATAAATTACAGATTGCATGAATATATGAGCCAGATAAAAGGTACCACACCCATACAGAAATCACAACACATCATGCACACAACTACATTGACTTGTACACACACGTACCCACACCCTTGCCACGTACTACACACAAAAGCACCCACCTACACTTGCTCACATACGCACTACACACTCAGACACACTCAGACACACACACCTACCCATCTCACACATACAACAAACCATCAAACAACCCGCTCCCTCTCACATGCGCATGCACAACACACAATTCTACAGCCACAATTACAGCCACAATTACAATTACAGCCTCTGGTAATACAAGTATATAGTGCCAGCATTTTGATGTGAAATATGTTGAAGTGGCCTGGATGTATGCACATGCGTCTATATATATATACACACACACGCATAGTGCAAAGCGGTCCGTATCTGTACGTCACATTTATTGAAAATTAAAAACACCCGTACCCGCCTGAATCATCGTTAAATCCTCCGTGACTGTGCCAATCTGTCACCTCCCATAATGCCATCTCTCACCTCTTACCCCACGAGCAAACTGCTACATGTACAAAGACGCCTCGGTTAAGTCGAGTGGGAGGTTGCAACGCAACAACTGCAAATACATTCATGAATATATCACCTTGCCTGGAGGAGCTGGCAATCTTTGTATGCTAGCTATACCAATTGTATAGTAAACACACCATGGTGCATTTACACTTTTGCATATGTAAACAAGCCTATTTCTGGGACTTGAGCGTGTTGCCTCTAGAGCAGAGCCCGTCATTGTGATCTTTTATGAAGCGCGCATACATTAATAATGTATGTTATTGTGTACTTGCTGTTAAGCATTTACTGTTAGCTTCTCCGGGCAAACAGTACCATATTCCTGCAGAGCTATTACACAGAAAACCCTTAGAACATTGCACGCGTGCGTGTATGTGTTTGCCTCCTTTGTGTGTGACGGGAAAGGCCTCTCCATAACTCTTGTGGGTGAACTGACTGAATAGTTTTATCTTCCATGCACTTTTAATTTGTGTGGTATGTGTGTGAGTGTGCGCGCATATCTTTGTTTCTGTGTATGTGTTGCACGGGCTCCCCGGTGGCCCTTCTCTGGGAATCGTCATATGTACAAGACAATCGAGTTCGTACCCCCACCAGACACCACACGAGCAACACCTATGTTTCCACTTGTGGCTGCGCTCGTGGCTACCTAGGCGTGCAGGAGTGTATGTACTCACATACAACACCTCTTATCATAGTTCCTATGAGATATCTAGCCCTGTATATGCGTGTGTGAGGGAGAAAGAGGGGATGTCCCTTACACACTGTGCATATTTCCACGCAGCACAACCGCAGGCTCTACCTTGTGTGTGAACAAGTGTGAAATATATTTTTGTATAGAATCATGTATATTTAATTTGCGCCTTTCTATGTGGGCTAACTGGCACACCGTGTCTGTGTGTGTATTTCTACCATGCTGTCCACGGCCGGGCTTTCCCACTGTGAACGTGTGAGACAGAATTCATTCTTGTCCAGTTAGTGCATATTTCCACTCGCTCGCGCTGCTAGTCCGCTATCTGGTCTTGTGTGTATCTAGATGTGTGTGTTTGTGAGTGTGTATGAGAGAATGACAGTAATGAACATTTCTCATACACAGTGCACTTCCCTTGCTGTTCTTGTGTGGCCGTCCACCGTGTACGTTTCCGCATGCCTCTCCACAGATGGGCTATACCACAGAGGTAGAGATAGCGGGTGGTTTTCTTGTACTCACGGTGTGTGCATACTTCCGCCTGTATTGCCCCTGCAAGTCGGCTGTCTGGCTCGGTTTGTTTGGATGTCGGTGTCACGTGTGAGAAGGAGAGAAGCATTTCTCTCTCCCTTGGGTTACTCGTCTGGTGTGCGGGGTGCGTATTGTGCGTGGAACGGAGGTGTATTCCCTCCTCACACTGTGTAGGCTTCCACCTGGCTCTCTTCAGATGGAATATCAGACACTGTGTGTGTGCGTGTGTGTGCGTGCGAGGGAGAGAGAGGTGCAGGCGCTGTAAATATGAACGAGCGAGGCATTTCTTGGCGCGCTGTCGCCTGTCGGGACATTGAATCCGTAGTGAAACGTGCAAAGCCTACTTCCGCTCTCTGCTCGCTTCCTATCTCTACAGCAATAGGGGCTTAATTTGTAAAAACAAACCGTGAAATGCCGCCCTTGTTGACCGAGGTGCCGGCCCTGTCTCCAGTGGCGTAGCTAGGCACTCTGCCGCCGGTGGCGGTCCCTGCCTTTTGCCGCCGCCGCCGAGCGCCTAAGAGAGAGAGAGAGAGGGGGGTGCTGGCGATAAATGTACCTGCCGCCCCGAAATCTCGTGCCGCCCGGGGCGTACCGCCCCCCCCTTGCTACGCCAGTGCCTGTCTCTGCAACAACGGGATAGGGGCGAAAAGGAAAGCTGAATAGTTGCTGCATTTCACGAGTCTTCCTCCTCTGCAAGGAGGTCTGTCTGCCCCCGCCACCCCCCCCCCCACCCCTGGCCCCCACACCCCTGGCCTAAAAGCTGTTTAAAGAACGGCAGGGGCATGTCTTGGGCAGGCGGGCGGGGGGCGCCAAAATCTCATCTGCATTCTGATCTAAACGCGAGAAGATAGGAGCGGAACATGTGAGGCGATTAGCTGTTGTAACGTCGCATTTTTGAAGCACACGCTTAAGAGGCTGTGGCGCCAGGCTGGTCAGGCCGAGAGTAGCCAGTGTCTAAAATCACTTTGCATTCACCAGGATACAGCCCTGTTGGTTTTTTTTTTTCTCTCTCGGGGATGGGGGTGGGGACGCCCTCTTCAAAGAGAAAGGGAAAAGGTCCTGTGAGGGAGTTGAAAGGAAATAGGGAGGGGGCATCGTCTCCTCGCCCACTCTCGCTCCGACTGTCTGGAGTTTAAGGACTGATTTGCAATGCCAACAGCCCCAGTCATTTGGGTGTCCCTGAGCGGTTCCCAGCGGCGTCACCTCCTTCAGACCACAATGGACCCAGCTCCCGTCCATCCGCCCTCCTAACTGCCCCTTTCTGTAGGGGGGGCGGTCCCCAGCGGGAACAAACAGACAGGGGCTGTGATGGCCCAGGAGGTTAAAGACACACACAGCGGGACTCTGCTTCCAAGAGTACTCGAGACAAGGCCTCGCCCCTTCTTCCGTGCTCTGGGGTCCGTAGGAGGAGCGAGATTGATCAGATCCTACATACAGCACAGGGAGCAACCATTCTGCATCTGTGCAGGCCTCGCAGGAGCGCGGGCGCTTTCTAACTCTGTTTGTAATACAAGCGAGAAACTGAGAAGTTCCCATTCAAAGCTCGTGCAAGGCATGTCCGCTGTCAATGAAACCGAGGGGTGTTATGGGAATCAATGTTCTTCTAATAGGGCTACAGATGCAGTTGGCAGCCAGATGCAGGCGTGTGACACCATGTGTGTTCGTATGCTTGCGTAGTTGTTTAGGCCTTCCGTGGCTTTCCGGGGTTGGTGTGTGGGGGGTAGGTAGTAGTGGTTACAGACTGTTATACCATGCCTTCCTGCTGGGAGCAGTCAGAGTGTGCAGATGTAAGTAAGTAAGTCCGTTTTTATATAGCGCAGCTACTCACCCTTACGGGTCTCAAGGCGCTGGGGGCCGTCGTGGAAATTAAGTGAGCTATTGCCCAGAGTCACATGGTGCTGAGCTGCCGCCGGAGCCGGGGATCAACCATGAACCCTGTGCTCCGAAGTCAGCTGCCCTGGCCACTGCACCACACCTCTCTACAGATGGAGACAGACACGGCCAGTGATTGTATTAAGGAGATGCTGTGGTTGTGTGCTTGGTTGTAGGATTTGTAAATGGCATGGGGTACAGTTTGTGGCCTGTATTCTAACATTAAGTTGCACAGGTTAGAACTGGAGGAGGGGTGGGGGGCGCATGTCGCGCGTACGAGTACGTTCAAGTGCTTGTGCTGCGCGCCCTTGTGTGTGAGTTTGTGTGAGTGTATGTGCACGTGTGTAAATGTGTGAGCATGCCGTTGTGTTGTTTGTGTTTATATGTGTGTATATATATCCCCCACGTCTTGTAAATTGAAAAACCAAGCAGATTCACGTTACATCTTTAAAAATATTCCAGTTTCTTTTGTTTTGTCGATGTAATTGTATGGCGAAGAATGCATACAGGTAAAGATGAAATAATCAGTGAACGGAGCGCGAGCGCGCTCTCGGACTCGTCCCCCATGCAGGGCTGTGAGTGCCCGGCGGCCCGGGCCCCTAGCACTCACTGGGCCCGGGTGGAGTGAAGTCACGCGGAAGCCTTCCCTGGCTGCCGCCGGTGCCCTGCCGGCCCTGGAGCCTGGCGTGGCGGAGGGCTGCTGCTCTAATCTGGGATCAAACGCAGGAAGGTGCGAACTGGCTTTGCCTGCCCCGGCCGCCTCATTCCCTCTCCAGAGTGCGATAAATCTACACTGGCGCCGGCTGCGCGCGCCGTGATTCATTTGCAGGCAAACAAAAGACGATCTGATGGCCAGGCATCTGAGTTAAATATTGGCTAGAGCTTCCAGCTACTCGGGGGGCCACCCCACGCGTGCTTTTTTTGCATGCATGAATAGGTAAGTGAACATCGCAGTTTGCGATGGCCGGACCCTGGGGGGGGGGGGGGTGCGGGAGGGGTGCTTGCTCGTTACATGGGAGTGGATAGAGCGCCGTCCTTTCCAGAAGTCATATAATTGTTTGTATGTAACAATGCCGTTTATTTTTTTCTTTTGAAACCCGGTACACTGGTACACACAGCGCGCGGACACAGATAACTTGCGACAGTGGATAACTGCCCCTTAGGCCCCCCACCCCATGGTGTTGGTGGTGACACTACTTCGCTGCACAAACTACAACTCTGCACCACACACCACCCGACCAATGTATTATTTATTCAGAGCGAACACAATATGCCTGCAGTGTTTTAAACCTTCAGTCACGCCAAATAACTCATATGTTTCAAGCTCAGCATGTCTCTCCTTCCATTTATTGGACGTCTCTGTCAATTTACTGAAATGCCTCTTGCATCTCTCAGTGCTTCTATTCATCCATCCACCTGTTCACCAGCCCGTCCTTTATCCACCCGTCCACCCCTGCTATCCATCAATCCATGCATCCACCCATCTGTCCCTTGGACCATCCAGCCATCCATCCACCCATCTGTCCTTGGGACGGGCCATTCATTCATTCATTTATCCACCCCACCACTGGGAGCGACCATCCATCCTTTCAGTCAAACACATTACTACATCTTTCTACTGTCCACCAGTGAGTCCGTCCATGGGCTTCTCGTCGATTCCACCGAGTACTCCCGTCGACCTCTTCCCCCGTCCTTCTGTTTCTGTGCGTCCGCATTCATACTACCTCCCCTCTTCATCCTCCAGTCATCCACAAACGAACCCATCCCTCTTCCTGCTTCTCCTTCTCTGACCCCTCCAAGCTCGCCCATCTATCCACCAAACAGCCTCTCCCTCATCTATCTCGGTTTCTTCCAAATTCATCCCATTCACTTCGATTCTTCCGAAATTCGCTCACTCATCTGTCCATCCGCAGTTGGTCTGTCCACCCAGGCCTATCGGTCCGTCCACGTGCTCTTACAGCCCACACAAGCAACGGTCTATCGAAGAATCCAGGCGTTCGCCGTTTCACACCTTCCATCCACTAAGCCAAACACATAACCATCCAACCACTCATCCATCCGCCCGCCTAGCCCTGCCTTGGGTCCCGTCCCTCTGTGTCTTCCGGTACGCTCGCGCCTTCCTCTATCGCCTTATGTGTTATGTATCACTCCACACGACCCCGGCTCCTCGTCTCTCTCTCTGAGCTCCACTGCTGCTGGAGCGCTGTGGCCTGCAAGCCTGTTCCCGCGCTTGCTGGGGTTTGGTACACTCCTGCACGGGCAAATCTTTCCAAAAGCGGGCGAGAGATGTGACATCCAGGCTGAGGGCACGAGAGCTTCGCCTGGTCTTCCCATTCTTCTACTGGTCCTGGCTGAAGATGGCAGTGCTCCGTTTAGCTGGCTGCTCCTGGTGTCCGTCTAGCCTCCCACGCTAGCGCAAGCCCCCTTCTAAGCGCTGGATCACCCCTTATACTGCCCAACACTTACCTCTCTGTGACTTCCTTACCACCAGCTTCGCCACTGACTCCCCTGCGCTGAGACATATTTCCAGAGAACTCTCGCTTGGGTTTGGACTCCGGTGAAGAGAGAACGTCGGGGCTGAAATTCGGTGCACTGTCCCACACAAGAACAGTCAGTTTTTCTTTCTTCGTGGTAAACGCCTCACAAAGTACACAGGAGCGAGTACACGTGCCCTTTCCTGAGGTATATGTTAGCTTCCAAGGCAATGCAATGCGTCTGTAACTGTGATAATTAATGTATAGTTAAGGGCTCGTTTTGTATACATGGCTTGCTTCTTATAACAATGCACTTCTAGAATGTAGAAATGCTGAAGATGTGCTCTGCCACCATGGCCATTTCCCTGCGTCCTTGCGTTGTTGACCACCCAGATACTTTCTTTATTTACCTTTTCTGTGTATATTTGCACCAGAGCAGCCCATTTTTCTCGGGCATTGCACCACTGGGACCCCCCGCCCCCTCCTGGCACTGCTACCCGTTTCCGTCATGCCGGCACTGTCCCGTGATGTGCACTTCTGTGGCCCTCTTCCCTCGCGGGCTGCAGAGCTATGGCCACACTCCTCGGGCTGTGCACCACTGCATCGCTGTGGCCTCCTCCCCTGCAACACTGCGACGCTATCCCTTTCTCACACGTACCTGCGGGGTTTCCCCTCATCCTCGGAAGCACTGCCGCCCTTTCTGTTTTTTCTTTGAGCCCCTGCAGCCATTCCCCCTGTCCAATACTTCTGCGGACTACTTTTCTCTGACCTTGCACCCAATTATGTTTATTTGTTTTCACATAGCGCTTCATACCCCATATCTGACGCCTCTATGAGCTATAACCAAGACCATTCCCCAACCCCCCTTTCGTTCCACCGGACAGAGCTCCCTTGCTCGCTCATTACACCAGAGGGTGGCCCTGACTTTGGCACATTAGGGACAGTTCTTCGCAGTGTGCTTGAGGTGTGAGCGACGGCCATCACACCCCATTCCAGTAAACAGTCATTCACACGAGCAGATCATTCGAGGCCAGCAGGAGGTGTCACTCAATACGAGTCCTGCTGACACCGCGTCATCCTGAGGGCCGAACTCCTAATTAAGTGGGAACTCGGGTGCCCAGATCCTTCCCCTGGGGTGGAGGTAACTCCTGAAGTTCACTACTGCTCCCTGTTGAATAGAATAGAACAATCCAATGATGCCATCAGGTCCTTTGTTATCTGCTATATAGAAGGATACGGGCCGGAGACGGCGGCCAACACACAGCACATCTTGAAATACGCATTTACTTCGGTTCCAGTTTAGTACTTGCAGGTCACCTCTTACCATAACCAGTGATGGGTTCAATGACCATCCGCCCAAGACTAACCGACCCACCTGTCAGCAGCATAACATACACCGGGCCGGAAAACTGAGAGACACACAGATGCAGAGCACACACTCAGATGCGCAGAGACCACAAAACAACAGAAGCGCTCTCGCCTTAAAAAACGAACCGACGTGAAATATCACAGCACAGTAAACAATGGCAACATAAGGTAAGGTGATGTGACTGAAAGGACTAAAAATAACATACCATAAGATAACATAACATAACGTACGGTAACATAAAGATTCTCCTTATCCCTCTCCTGTCACTGTCCCTGTCACTCATAACCCATCTCCCTCCTTGTAATTAACCCTGGGCGGAGCTGGCGGAGCGGCTCTACGCGGAGGTCCACGGAGTTGGGGACTAACTCCGCTCTGCCACCCGCCTCCACCCCCCAAGTAAGAATTAAATGAATATACAATATAAGTAAAATAATAAACACTTACCTTGCCTGCGGTGTCCCTGGGCTGCCGTCCTCCTCTTCCTCGGCGTTTCACGGTGATCTGCGCAAGCGCGCGCAGCCGCGCATGCGCATTTCTCGCAAGGAATGCGCATGCGCGGGCGCGCGCGCATGCGCAGATCACAGTGAAACGCCGAGGAAGAGGAGGACGGCAGCCCGGGGACGCCGCATGCAAGGTAAGTGTTTATTATTTTACTTATATTGTATATTTATTTAATTCTTACTTGGGGGTTTGGAGGCGGGGGCTGGTCAACTCCGCTCCGCCGCGGAGTGTGCAGAGATTTGCCCACTCCGCGTTCTTCACGGAACGCGGAGTAGGCAAATCTCCGCATACTCCGCAGGTGGAGCGGAGTTCTCTGCCCACGCTTACTTGTAATAGCACACCCTATCACTATTATCCACTTCACTCCATCTGTCCCACCACTCTCTCTATCACCCCCTGTTTCCTTGTTTCCAGACTATCTTGTTTTTATATTTTTTATTTATCGGATCTTTGATATTGCAGGGGAAGTCTAACTGTATCATGATGAAATGAACATGTTTTTGCTATTCTGTTCGTGCAATTGTTTTATGTAAGTTAACATTCGCAGCACCATTTTATGTTTAGCCGCCATTTTGAATCATGCCATTAGCTGCTTATTGTCTCCTCACGAAGCAGGCTGTGGAAAGTTTCATTCCTTCAAGGTTAGGCCTTGCTGTACTAATGAATACACTGTTCTTATTAGCGCGTACCTTTCCCACTAGATAGAGGCCTGCTCCCACTAGTCCAGCGATGGGCACAGGTAGAATTACCTTGGCATAGAGATAGTGTGTGCCCGGTCTCAGGATCAAAACTTATCCTTCTGTACCTCCTTTGTGTATCTGCCTCCATCTGGAAATTTCAAGTCTGGGCGTGTCTTCATTGGTTCTGAATCGTACATAATGTATCATCATGTTTTCTAATGTCAGTCCTCTCTGCAAAAGAAACAATTGATGGACGGAATGCTGGACAATGCAAACATTCACCCCCAGTCACAAGGATCTGGGTTAAATCCATCATTCTTTTGCTCACTACACCACCCTAGTTTGGACCCAGCCATATGCAAATCAGTCTTGACCCTTTTCATTGTGGGAACAGTCCAGCCCGAACTGCCAAGCCAGGTCCTCCCTGGACCGGAAACAAGCACCCCTAAGCGACGAGGCAGATGGGGCTCCGCTCGAGTGTATCTGAATAAACATATACTTGGTTTGTATTCTCTACTGTCTGACCGACTCTTCATTTGTATGGAAGGCTGAGAGGTGGTCGCGAGTGACCCTGTTAGAATTGAAAATGTAATTGCCTTGTTGCTCATACTTCGTTCTGTATTAAGTTAGCATTCATGTCACCATTTTATTAGCAGCTGCCATTTTGTTCCATGATCGAAGCTGAGTTTCTGTCTCACATTGCTTGCCTCAGCAGAAAACTGCCTCAATGTCTCCTTAGTTGATATTTCTCCAAGGCCGAGTTTCGCTGCACTAATGAATGTACTCTCTATTATGGCATACCTTAGCTGTTAGATAGGCTCGTTCCCACCTTCTATAATGGCGGGCGCGGGCAGAGTAACCTTGAAGTGGAGATAGCATGTACCCGGTCCCAGGACCAAAGCTCATCCTTCTGTGCCTCCTTTGTTTGCTGTTGCCTGGACCGGAATTTTCCAGCCTGGGCGTGTTCTTGGGGAATTGGAAATGTATAATATCTGATGTTATGTTGGGGGAAGTTAGTCCCTCTGCAGCTATCTCATGAGGCTGGTCAGACTGGGCTCCACTGCAGCGCAATACTAATAAATAACTTTGGTTTGTATTCTCTACTGTCTGACCGAATCTTCATTTGTTTGGAAGGCCAAGAGGTGGACAAATGTGACCCGGGTGACCCTATTCGGGTCACTTCCTTCAGTTGGCGCCCGAACAGGGACTCCAGCGGGTGACCCATCCTTGCCCGCGGATGGGTGAGGAGGACGGGGCCATGTCGGGTCAGATCGGGGATCCCTGCATGATAGAGCCTAGTACTCGCAGCTGCCCCGCCTGTCTGATCGGGCGGTGCCTCGCCCAGAGGTCATCACGGCTGGGGTCCTGAAAGGCGAAACCCTTGGATTTGACCGTTTGGTCCGAAGAGTCGGCAGTGGAGAATAAATTTGTTCGACCCGTGTGCACCAGGTGAGTTTGCTTTGGTTCTTTGTGAATATGGCCCTCTTTTGAATAATATTTGGTATGGTCTGCGGACCATTTGCTTTGCACTTGGTAGGTCTGCGGACCGATTTGGGTACAGAGTGTCAGCGGACACTTTGCCAGGCAACATAATGGATTTGGCTTACTTTTGAAAATGCCTTGGATTTGGCTGATTTTTGGTTTCATGGTATTGACTATGGTTGTCTCTTTGGTGCAGTCTGAGAATTGACTTTTGGTTTTCTTTGTTTGACACGGTCTGAGGACCGATCTTTCAAAAGATATTTGCGAATATTCGTCTGGCACGAATAGTGAACTTGTTTCCTTTTAGGATGCCCTGCTGGAGCAAGTTGTGTTGTTTGGGGTGCCGTCGTTGTTCTGCTGATGCTCGTTGGAAGAGAGGTAGCCTGCGCCTCCGGAAGGCACCCCGAACTTTGATATGTATGTGAAGCACGGCCATGGCCCTATTATGTTTAGTACACTATGGCACAAATATACGAGGGACAATCCCGAGTTGCAGTGGCCGCTAACAGGTACCTTTGATGAACAGAAATTGAATTTCCTGCAGGATAAATTGTTTGCAAGACGAAGTAGGCAGTCGATGTTTGATTATCTCCAGGTATGGCAAAAGGAAGCTAAGCAGAGACGAATGAGAGCAGAAAAGGAGGCTTGAAGAGGAAAGATGCAGACAGTAACCCAGAAGGCAGTAGCGTATGATAGAGAGAAAATAGAGAAGGGTATAGAGTGTGCTGACAGAAAGTTTAGATAAGAACGGCGGGGCCGGCATCGGCCACGCCAAAAGTATGGCGGTCGTGCCGGCCCCCCTCCGGAGACCACAGGGGCAGGCCTGTCGCGCGCGCTGGTGACGCGACGGGCGTGCCTCGCCAAGTCTTGGTGGTCAGTCACATGACAGGGGGCGGGCCCCGGAAGTGATTGGAATCACTTCCGGGGCACGCCAAGAAAGCAATAAAAGGCTGGTGAGCGCGGGAGTAGGTCTCTTTGCTCCTCGCTCCCCAGCCCACCACACCAGCCTCGCTAGGGGGCTGTAATATCAATTTGTTTGTTGTTTTATCCACTGCAGGCATCGAACGCCGCTCGGACCGAGGCGGAGGAGTATTCGGTGGCCCCGTCGAGTCGCGAGTCCCACGGCGCCCGGGCCCAGGAGGAGTCAGCGGCGGCTATCGGCAGCGGGCGTGGTCACGAGGCCCAACCTGTTTTCGGGGCAGCGGAGCAGCGGAGCACCGCGGTGGTACGGAGGAGGACCCTGAAACAGCAAGCGGGTCGTCGGGGAGCCGAGAGCGGGCTGCAGAGGACGTCAGGTACCCGGTTGCGGTGGCGCTCGATTAACGAGGGCGCGCACCCTTCCGGTTGTGGATTACTGTGTCGGCATTTGTGGGGAGTGAGAAGCACGTGCAGGGCGCGAGGCGTGAGTACGCTCGGGTGTCCTGTGTTTGTGGAGCACGTGCGTGAGTCGATGTACAACGCTCCTTGGTGATCCAGGGTTTTTAAGATTTGGCGCTCTCACAGCGGGGCCGGTTCCATCTCCGGTCAGGGGAGAGTGCTTTTAAATATTGTGACGTGAAGGGTGCTTTTAAAGGTTTTTGGACGTACTGAGGGCTGTGCATACTTGCTGACTCACTGCACTGTCCCAGCACTAATTACTCCCAGGAGTAGCATTCGCGTCAGCAGCCAAGGAGGTATTGAACATGGCTGGGAAGGCAAAGAGGGGGGGCAAGCCCTCCCGCATGGAGAGCTTTATGGAGGCGATGTTGAAGAAGGTAGATGAGTTAGGGCAGGGCCTTGCGAACCTCACCGAACGGGTAGACGCGCAAGGGAGGAATGAAGAGGGGGGAGAGGAAAGATCCAGGCGCAGTATGGTGCCCCCGAGGTCGGCGTTTCCTCCTCTCCCCAAAAGGGTTAGGTCGAACAGGGGGGCGGAGGGAACCAAGCTTTCCATCGTCACCAGTCCCAGCGCCAGTCCCAGCGCCAGTCCCAGCGCCAGTCCCGGCGCCAGTCCCAACGCCAGTCCCAGCGCCTGTCCCAGCACCTGTCCCAGCGCCTGTCCCAGTGCCAGCTCACCAGCCCCCCGTACATCCGGTCCCAGTCCCCCTGCCCAGTGGAGGGCCTGGACCATCAGGGGATAGCCCACAATTGCCAGTGCTGCCTGGTATGGGTGGGGAAGGCACTCCGCAGGATGTGGTGTCACATTTAGCGGCAATACTTCCATGGTTGGGACAAATGGGGATCTTGGCATCAACAGTGGGGGATAAGGGCGGGGATCCGCTGGTAGAGGCGAGGCGAATAGTGGCCCAGTTTCAGGGGACCCCAGCGGACAAAACAGGGGGGGCAGGGTGCGTTGTCCCCTCTCATTCCAGCCGGGGGGTCAAAGCCACTTGGACACAGCGGGGAAGTTCCGGGGAGCAGCTTGACGAAAGAGAAACCGTCAGGGTCGGCCGGGTCCACAGGAGGAGGTAAGCTAATGCCACTGCCAATGTTGAATGTGGGGGAGTCCCGCACGGATCGGGAGAACTTGGGGAGGCATGTAACACAGGAAGTAAAGGATAGGATTTGGTCGGGTTCAGTACATAAACATGTTCTCGTTGCTTATTTGTGAAAAAGAGAGGGAAGAGGCCAGGAAGAACAAAGACTGGATGCTCCCGAGAGAATGGGCAAACGAGCTCATGAAGTACAGGGTTGAAGAAAACTTGTTGAATTGGATTAGAGGTTTTTCCATTTTCATGGCAGTCATGGCTGAGCGTTTCCCTAATTTACAGGCGGAGATGGCATGTTACCAGAACAGGATTGTGCTTGCGCATGATAAATACGGGGGAGAGGGGTGGAAGGAATATGATAAGAGCTTCAGGAGAACTAAGGCTTCTGACACATCCCTATCATGGGACCGTCTAGACACAATTGCATGGTTAGACCAAATGGGCGGTTGGTTTCAGGATAGGTCCAGGAACCAGTCCTTTCAGTCCTTTCAGTCCTTTCAGTCCTTTCGGTCACAGCCAAACACAGGTGGCCCCAGCAATGCAAGCACCGGGGGAGGGCGTAAAGGGACATGCTGGGACTTCAATAGACGTACTTGCACTAGACCGCAAGGCACGTGCAGGTTTAAGCATGCGTGTTCCATCTGCGCGAACCCATCTCACCCCGAGTCCAAGTGCCTCAAGAAACAAAAGGACAAGGGAGGGAAGAAGCATGAATGAGGCTCAGAGTCAGCTAAAGGCACGGTCACCTATTGATGTAACGGCTTTGACACCATGGCTAAACAAATATCCTTGTCACACCACCGCAAAAATGCTGCTAGATGGTTTCAGGTGCGGTTTTAGGATACCGGCGCCTGACTACGTGGGGGCATCAGAATGCAAAAATCAACTTTCAGTGCGAGCCAAACCTAGCGTGGCAGCGATGAAGATTGAAAAAGAACTACGACTGGGCAGGGTAGCTGGCCCATACAATTCTATTCCGGTAAAGAATTTCGTCTGCTCTCCTTTGGGCGTGGTCCCCAAGAAGGAGAGTGGGGAATTCAGACTCATACACAACTTATCTGCACCCAGGGGAAGTTCATTGAATGAAGCAATTGATGAAGGGTTGTGCAGCGTGAGATATGCTTCTTTTGATCAAGCGGTGGAGATGCTCAGGGGCTTGGGCCCCGGAGCCCTTTGGCAAAATCAGACATAGAGTCCGCTTTTCGGCTATTACCAGTGCACCCGTCTGACTTTCATCTACTTGGTTTTCAATTTGGGGGAAGTTCTACATGGATATGTGTATGCCCATGGGTTGCTCTGTCTCCTGCGCATATTTTGAAAAATTCAGTTCATTTATAGAGTGGGTTTTCAGGCAGGTGACAGGGCACCAGTGGGTGATGCATTACCTGGATGATTTCCTTGTCTTGGGGTCACCGGGATCGCGGGAGTGTGCGTGGGCACTGCAGGAGTTTTGCGCACTCATGCGTACTTTCGGGGTCCCCTTGGCCCCGGGAAAGACAGTGGGACCGAGGACAACGATCGAGTTCCTGGGGATCGAGTTAGATTCCATACAGGGGTGTTTCAGGTTGCCCGCGGACAAGATCATCAAGTTTAGGTCCACACTGCAGCAATGCTTGGTTAGTGAGAAGGTTACATTGCACCAGTTACAACAGACGGTAGGGCAGTTGAATTTTGCACTAAGGATCATTCCTATGGCAAGGCCATTTTCCCGATCCATCTCACAGGCAATGACAGGGCTCCAAGAAAGACACCACCACACCAGGCTGTCAGCAGAGGTCAGGCAGGACATGCGCATTTGGTTGGCATTCCTGCAGGACTTCAATGGCAGGGTAGTGTGGCCCGGTCCGCCCACTACCTCCGCGGAGTTAGGTTTAATGACTGACGCCGCGGGAGTGAGGGATTTGGCGCCATACTCGGTACCGAGTGGGTGGCGCAACGGTGGCCAGCATGGTGGGTAGAGACAGGTTTGACGTGCAACATCGGTTTCCTAGAACTGTTCCCCATCTGGGTGGCATTGACAGTGTGGCCAGAACAACTGCGTAATCAATCAGTGGTGTTCTGGTCGGACAACATGACAGTGGTAGAATGCATCAACCAGCAAGCGGCACGGTGTCGGATGATTCTCCGGCTGCTGAAGGAGATTGTACTATTATGCATGAAGCTAAATTTGCAGTTTAAGGCCAAACATGTGCCAGGGGTATTAAATCATGCGGCTGATGCGCTTTCTCGCTTTAAAATGCAGGTGTTCAGGGCTCACCTCCCGGCGGCGGCGGAGCAGGCCACCCCTTTCCCAGAACAACTTTGGCAAATTGGTGCCCCCAACTACCGGACCTCGTGGCAGCTAGCCTAGCACCCAGGACCAGGAAAGCATATGAAGGAGCGTTTGAGGCATATTGTTCCTTTTTAGGAGATGAGTGGGCTGACAATTGGTACAACGCAGGGGCACTCCTTCATTACCTAGGTTTTTTGAAGGGGGAGGGGCGCTCAGCGGCAGCTGCAAAACGACATGTGGCGGCAATCTCCTTTTTTGCCCAAACTAGGGACAAAGGCAATCCGACCAACAGCTTCATAGTCAGGAAAGCACTGAAAGGGTGGCAGCGCCTCCAGGGGGCTACCCCAGATACTAGGCGGCCAATCGGGGTGGAACTGCTAACGTCTTTACTAAGGACCCTCCCATTGATTGGCACCACAACCGGGGAAGTTATGTTGTTCACCGCCGCCTTCTCATTGGCCTTTTATGGTGCTTTTAGAATTGGGGAACTGGTGGCCCAGAACAAAACCGATGTGCAAGGCGGATTGCAGTTTGAGGACGTAAAGGTGCGGGGGACATTCTAACAATAACAATTAGGAAGTCTAAGACGGACCAAGAGGCACGGGGGGACAGAGTAGTACTCCATCGGGCACAGGACAATCCGTGTTGCCCCCTGGCACAGGTGGAGGCTTTCCTACAATATAGACCTATTAACAAAGGGGGTCCCTTCCTGGTGCATGCGGATGGAGTCCCACTGACACGGTTTCAGTTTAAAAGGGTCCTAGATATGGCAATACAGAGGGCGGGGCTTAACCCAAGCTGTTTTGGGACGCATTCTTTTAGGATAGGGGCGGCCACGGAAGCAGCAGCTAGGGGTTTACCCAGCACCAGCGTCCAAAGGATTGGGAGGTGGTCCTCCAGTTGTTACAAGCGCTATGTGCGGTTGCATATGTTATGAGCAGGGCAATGGCCAGGACCTGATGCATATGTCTTCTCTGTTTCATCTACAGTTTCTCAAACCTGTCACGCAGGGGGAAACTGCGAACGCCGAAAAGCACCAAGCAACAAAAAGAACGTCATCACCAGGGCGGGGATCACAGGTCGCATGGATCATTGGTCACTCGTATGTTAAGCGTTTGTCTAATTTTTTCCTTACAGGGAGCTACAAGACTAGGGTAGAACGAGCAGGTTTTAGGGTATCATTTCATGGGAAGGGGGGCCTGTGCTTGAGCCAGTTTAGGGGTTTCACATTGGGGCTATTAGGGAAGGGTGGCCCCCGTCCCAGTATTATTATCTTACACCTAGGGGGAAACGATCTGGCAAGCCTCGGTAGAAGGGGGCTAGTGGAAGCAATTCTATCAGAAGTAAGTTGGTTAGCAAAGACTTTCCCGGGGTGTACCATAGTATGGTCACAAATGATTCCAAGATTACAGTGGAGGGGGGGGGAGTCGGTAAGAGCACTGAACCATTCTGTAAGGAGAATAAATAGAAAAATAGACAGGCTTTTCAGGGCTCCCTGTCTACAGACAATCGCCCACGGATGTATCAGGGGTGAGTCTTGCTTTGTAAAGGACGGGGTCCATCTGTCAAGAGTAGGCAATGAGGCGTTCCTAGAAAATGTTCTGGCATGGTTCGATCTCCGGGGGCAGGGTATGACCTCCTAGTGAGCGCAGGGGGCCAGATAGTCGGTCAACTATGCTGGCCTGTGGCGGTAAGGTCATGATTGGTGAGCAGTAAATTTAAGGTCCTTAGAGGGCGGCGCCATTCTTGAATGGGGTCGCCCAAGTGGGAGGGACAAGTGGTCTCTCCTAGAACTCCAGGGGCAGTTTACAGCCGGTTGGCTGGATGGGTGCGGGGAGGGGGAGTCACGCTTTCCCTAGGCTGGTTGGCCACCCCGCACGTGCACAAGGTCGCCAGTAAACGGCGCAGAACTGCAAGGGCCCCTTTATGGAGATGATATACAGAGCGTACGGGGGTAACCGGGGGGAGTACCCTCACGGTAAACGGGCCCTCTGCGCATGCGCACTCCGGCTGGAGGGCGTGGTTAAAAGTTGATAAGGATCTGACACCAGTTAGTGACCTTGCCGTAGGCCCAAATAGGATACGCAGAAAAGTAAAATGCTGTGATGAGTATTAAAGATATGTTAGATTCGGATAGGAAAACCTTTGTATTAGAGTCATGTTAAGGTTAGCCAAACGACATATGTACTTATCAATTGTAATCAGTGTAATGCATAATTTTCTGCGTAAATTGTAAATATTGTATATATTAATTATGTTTTAATTTGTTTTAATAAATACGGCCGGGGGTTTACGACCCCCACATCCAAACCCTTCTCATGTCAGTTAATCGGGGTACCTTGTTGGGAGGAGGGGCGTAGGTAGTACCTGGCCATAAAGAACGGCGGGGCCGGCATCGGCCACGCCAAAAGTATGGCGGTCGTGCCGGCCCCCTCCGGAGACCACAGGGGCAGGCCTGTCGCGCGCGCTGGTGACGCGACGGGCGTGCCTCGCCAAGTCTTGGTGGTCAGTCACATGACAGGGGCGGGCCCCGGAAGTGATTGGAATCACTTCCGGGGCACGCCAAGAAAGCAATAAAAGGCTGGTGAGCGCGGGAGTAGGTCTCTTTGCTCCTCGCTCCCCAGCCCACCACACCAGCCTCGCTAGGGGCTGTAATATCAATTTGCCCACCCACCGTCCCCTAAAGCAAATGTATTGGGGTAGCTAAGCAACAAGCTGGTTTTAAGTATTCAAGTATAAGTATCAAATTCGTGTTTTTCCCACTAACGTTTTCAGTTTACAGGTCTTCAATCGTCGTATTTTAATACTATTCCTAGGTCAGGCGGTAAGGTCATGATTGGTGAGCAGTAAATTTAAGGTCCTTAGAGGGCGGCGCCATTCTTGAATGGGGTCGCCCAAGTGGGAGGGACAAGTGGTCTCTCCTAGAACTCCAGGGGCAGTTTACAGCCGGTTGGCTGGATGGGTGCGGGGAGGGGGAGTCACGCTTTCCCTAGGCTGGTTGGCCACCCCGCACGTGCACAAGGTCGCCAGTAAACGGTGCAGAACTGCAAGGGCCCCTTTATGGAGATGATATACAGAGCGTACGGGGGTAACCGGGGGGAGTACCCTCACGGTAAACGGGCCCTCTGCGCATGCGCACTCCGGCTGGAGGGCGTGGTTAAAAGTTGATAAGGATCTGACACCAGTTAGTGACCTTGCCGTAGGCCCAAATAGGATACGCAGAAAAGTAAAATGCTGTGATGAGTATTAAAGATATGTTAGATTCGGATAGGAAAACCTTTGTATTAGAGTCATGTTAAGGTTAGCCAAACGACATATGTACTTATCAATTGTAATCAGTGTAATGCATAATTTTCTGCGTAAATTGTAAATATTGTATATATTAATTATGTTTTAATTTGTTTTAATAAATACGGCCGGGGTTTACGACCCCACATCCAAACCCTTCTCATGTCAGTTAATCGGGGTACCTTGTTGGGAGGAGGGGCGTAGGTAGTACCTGGCCATATGCAATGTGACAAATCCTATGTTGCTCGAGAAGAAGGTGATGCATTCGTAGAGGATCTGTTAGATACCCGACCCCCACCTCCATATGCTCCGCAGAGAATATATCCTGCTGTCCCACAGCCCCAGTCTTCTGTCTCTCCTGCCCCTGCCTCTGGTTCTCCTGCTATTGACCTGGCTGCTTCGGCTACAGCACCTCCTGTTTCTTCTTCGGCTTCGTCTGTCACGCCTGCAGCAACTGCAGGTCTCTCTGCTACGCCTAATGCTCCAACTTCTTCCCTCTCTCCATCACTTACACCTACGACACAGTCGTTAGTAACTCTGGTGCCTGCCTCTTTGACTGTTGTGCCCTCTCCACATCACCTCTCCCCGACATTGTTGAGTATTGGAATTCTGGTGCGTGGACTGGATGACGGGGACTGGGCGACTGCAAGGGAATGAATTGGGCGGGTGCTGATTCGGTCAGATGTGGGGAATGCAGAGAAGCAGATGGTAGCTAACCAGGCTGCCCAGTGGGCCCGGAGTCCGATTTACAGTGTGGAAGATGTGTGGAGCGTGATGAAAGAGTATGAACCGTTTGTACAGCAGCATGCCCTCAAGCATATGTCGGCTACTTTGATTGGGTTGTGGGAACAGTGCTTTAATGGTGTTGCACCCCAAATTATTTATGACATCCGGGACCACGTGTATGCTGCTGATATGGCCCCTAATGACGTTTTTAGTAATGTCGCGACGTTGATTGGATACCGAGGCAGGTTGCACCAGAAGAGCCCAACAACAGTGTCTCAGTTTCCGATGAGGGAGGTACATCTGATCTTCCACCCTGAGATACCGGAGTTGCGAGACCAGAGGGATGCTGTCGTCAGACAGCGAGTAGAGGCCTGCTTCCAAGAACAGTGGGTTTATACTCCTTGGAAGAGGAGTGAGGACTTGTCTCTTAAAACTCAGTTACCTGACCCTAGGAAAAATCCAACTGCATACTATAAAGAATTAACAGAGGCTGTGTCGTCGGCTGTAATGACGTTGGCAGACATTGACATGTTTTTCGGTTTATTGGTGCCAGTTGATATCTGGCGGCAGGTGCATACGCAGGACCATGTTGTGGAGTTGGGTGGCACTTGGGATGAGATCAGGGCATAGGATAAAGAGAGGAAGCCTGGCGAGAAGCCTAAGGCTGAGATACTAGCTTTGCCAGGTCGAATTAATACTTACATGGACTCTCTAATTCCACCTAGAAGAGTAGATTGGGACAAGTTAACAGCATGTCATCAGAAGAAAGATGAAAGTGTATCTGATTTTTTTACTAGGTTTGAAGGTGTGTTTTGGGATTTCAGTGGACAGGACTTGTCGATGGAGGGAGGTGTCCGACTGTTTGTTAACAGATTTGTTACGAATTTGCTTCCCGAGATCGCAACTCGGTTGCAGGCTTCGGAGAGCACTTGGACTACCTCCTCCCCATCAGTGATATTGAGCATGGCACAGTATTATGAGCATAAAGAGAACGAAGAGAAGGAGAAGGTAGAGAAGAAAAATAAGGAGGTGAAAACGAAGGTGTTGATGCAGCAGGTGTCCAGGGGGAACGGTAGAGGAGGAGGCATTGGTCCGGCTCGACAGCTGTCCCGCACTGGAAAAAATGCCACACCTGTGGGGCCAAAC
Organism: Calotriton arnoldi; assembly: GCA_963921515.1. Classification (NCBI taxonomy): domain Eukaryota; kingdom Metazoa; phylum Chordata; class Amphibia; order Caudata; family Salamandridae; genus Calotriton; species Calotriton arnoldi. The sequence goes on from CAWUFW010011939.1 coordinate 264,209, forward strand.
CAGTGTGCATATTGTAAGGAGGAGGGACATTGGCGCAGTGAGTGCCCGACGTTGTTGCAAAAGGTTGCGGCCCCTAGAGGATGGGGTTCTCGTGGACGGGGTCGTGGAGCAGGTGGCCATGACAAAGGCCAGGGAAATGAGGAACAGCAAGGTCGCTCTGATCAGAACTATTTCGATGACCCTCGGGGGCGACAGTACTATCATGATGACTACAATTTGGATGAAGTTACTGGGTTAACTCATGGTTAGGACGGTCAGGGTGAGGGATCAGTTCAGATACCTGTAGATCAGCGCGGACCTTATGTTACTGCTGATTTGCAGGGCTCAGCTAAAAAATTCTTGGTGGATACAGGTGCAATGAATAGCTCTGTTTCTCGTTCACTGGCCCCCGGGGCAGCCCTGTCCGGCCAAAATAATGTTTTGGTAGGCTTTTCAGGTATACCGGTTGTGAGCCCCATTTCCAAGCCACTTGCCCTGACTATTGGTCCTTTTACTGTAGATTCGCCCTTTCTATTGACATCTAACTGTGGTGAAAATTTAATTGGTTTGGACTTGTTAAAGAAGTTGCATGCGACAATTTCTTGCTCCCCGGATGGTGTCTATATGACAATAGGACCCAAAGTAGTGAGTTCCAAGCAATGTTTGTCAAAGGATGAACCCCTTCCTGCTGAATTTAAGGATGTGCCAACAACTATATGGACTACAGGTGATATGGATGTAGGGCTGTTGCAGATACCTCCGGTTTCTATCAGGGTCAAGGACAACGCTGTTCTCCCTCGTATCCCTCAGTACAAGATACCGCAAGCAGGGGTGCAAGTGCTATTGCAGATTATACAGGATTTGATTAAGTCAGGGGTTGTTGAAGAGACGACTGCGAATGTGTGTAAAAGACCTATTCTCCCCATTATTAAGAGGACACCCTCGGGTTCCTCTGATGATCATCCAGATGTCTATCGGTTTGTGATTGATTTGCGTGAGGTTAATAAGATCGTGGTCCCTCAGTTCCCAGTGTCCCCGACATCACTGCCCTTCTGACTATGATTCCTTCCTCTGCCAAATTCTTTTCTGTCATCGATTTGAAGAATGCGTTCTTTAGCATTCCAATCCATCCAGATAGTAGGCATCTGTTTGGATTCGCCCTTGCCGGCAGAAGTTTTAGATTCTGTCAGGCTCCTCAGGGCTATACTGAGAGCCCTAGTATCTATAGTCAAGCTTTAAAAGGCCAATTGGATTCCCTCACACTTCCCCAGGTAATGTATTACTGCAGTATGTGGACGATCTCTTGATCGCTTCTGACACTGAAGACGGTTGCAAAGATGCAACAGTTAAATTGTTGCTACATTTGGCCCATCACGGACATAAAGGGTCCCTTTCAAAATTCCAATATTGTCGACAGGAGGTCACCTACTTAGGTCACCTACTGTCGAAGGAGGGAAGGAGACTAACACCTGAACGTATTAGTGCTATTGTCAAAATGCCCATCCCTAAGACTCAGCAGGATGTGCAAGCTTTCATAGGCATTACTTCATATTGTCGTCACTGGATCCCTAACTTTTCCCTACTAACAAAGCCGCTGTTGCAACTAACCACTAAAGATGTGCATGAACCCTTGCCCTGGACGCCTGAATGTCAACAAGCTTTTGAGCAACTAAAGGTCACGCTTTGCTCTGCGCCTGTGCTTGGCACTCCTGATTACCAGAAGCCGTTTGTGTTGTATGTACATGAGACGGATGGCTGCGCACTCTCTGTCTTAACACAGGCCTTTGGAGGTAAGCAGAGGCCGTGTGCTTATGTTTCTGCTCTTCTTGATGACATAGCAAAAGCCCTCTCGAGCTGTCTAAGAGCGGTCCCGGCCATGGCCGTCTCTATCCGACAATCGGCAGGGCTCGTCCTTGATACCGATCTCACAGTCATGGTACCGCATGCTGTGGATACACTTTTGAACAGACGCAGCACCTTACCAGTGCGCTTCTGACTGGCTATGAGCAGACCCTATTCGCACCACACGTCACCATCAAAAGATGTGCCACTCTGAACCCAGCCACGTTACTACCCCTCCCTTCTGAAAGTGAGGAAATAGACATGCATGATTGCATTTTTCTCACCGAGGTAGAGATGAAGGGACAGGTAGACCTGACTGATGTTCCCCTAAGTGAACACCAAGGGGAGCTATATGTCGATGGCTCTTGTTTCAAATTACCGGATGGCACAACAATTGCGGCATATGCCATAACTACCTTGCACACAGTAGTCGAGACATCACGAGTTCCCTATCAATCGGCCCGAGCTGCAGAGTTTGTTGCCCTCCTTCGAGCTTGTGAGCTAAGTGAGGGACTGACTGTCAATATTTATACTGACAGTCAGTACGCCTTTGGAGTTGCCCACAACTTTGGGCGATGCTGGGCAGAGAGACGATTCCTGACTTCACACAGGTTTAAGATCCAGAATGGCCCATTCATACATATGGCCAGGTATTGCCGAGTCCCCGCCCTGAACGTAGAACGCCCCTCCCCTCCCGTTCCACACTCCTCCCCCCCCGAGGCATAGATTGATATCCACACAATTGTCTTGGATTAGGGGTCGGAATAACCCCGGACGTATTTTATTAAGACAAAAACAACATATTAAAAAACCTTACATCTTTACAATACGCAGAAAACTAGACCATCAGTCCAGAGTATTCATTTGCCAATTTTATACAATGTATTTACTTTATTTCATATGGTAATGGCTAACCTTAACATTTATCTAATACATAGCCATTCCTAACATAACTGAATTATTATAGTTATCATTTTCTGCGTATCCCGAATTGAGCCTACGGGCAAGGTCATGACTGGTCCAACTAGGTGCTAGGTCTACCCCTCCTACCGGAATGACCTTGCGCAGGAGGCCCTGTTGCCCAGAAGGTTACCTCCTTCGGGCACCCCCTATGCCCTCAATACTACCTCCCAGGGGCTATGCTGTTAAGCCCAACTTGGCGCCCATGCGCCTGTGCGGGGATTAGCCCAAAGGCCTGCCAGAAGCAGAACTTCTCTACCCCCCGCACCCTTCAGCCTACGCCCCCAATACTACCTCCCAGGGGCTGTGCTGTTATGCCAATTTTGGCGCCCATGCGCCTGTGCGAGAATTGGCCCAAAGGCCTACCGGAAGCGGAACTTCTCTACCCCCGCACCCTTCAGCCTGCCGGCCGTAAACGCCCCCTGTAGTTCTATGAGAGAACACTGTTCCCCCCCATTGACAATGGTGATGCCTACTAAGGACCGTAAAATGCCCTACCAATCATGACCTTATCGCCACAGGCCAGTATAGTTGACCGACTATCTGGCCCGCCCAACGCTCCAAGGTCATGCGCTGTCCCTTATCCCTGCCCACAGTGCTAGATAGGCTCGCTGACCATCCCATCCTATTTTTTGGGAGGTGAGCACCCTCCTGTAGCAAGAACCTGACCCACGTGGCACATTGTGTTGAGGGACCTGAGCAACTGATAGCTCTGCCAATCTATTCATTTAACCCAGTGGCACAAGGCCCTTCGCCCGCCATTGGCAACTGAGGAATAATGTGGGACCATGCCAAACTGGTTTTGGGCACTTCCGTGCCAACCATCCGATTTCAGTGGTCAGAGCCTCAACAATGCTTGTCCCACCCGGGTACCCCAGGACTTTGCCCCTCAGATATACACTTGCCGCTGCGGGGGCAGGTGAGTCTTACCCAGCAGAACCTCCAAAGTGATTACCTCGACTCTCCTAGGCAAAAACTCCTTGCCCATGCAAAGAACATTAGAACCAGCCCGTCAGGCTCTCTGCATACCTGGCTGCAAAAAACACTGTTTCACCCTGCTCACAAAATGGATGACCACCGATCCATCCTTTCATTTCACCTGGCCCCCCAAGCGGGGACCTGAGCTGGGCGGGGTTCCGTCAACCAGCGCACAACGTCGATCTTCCTTCCTGCTGCACAGGATCTGACGCCGAAGCTTTGCTGGAGAACGCCTCCATGTTTTATTAGTACCTCTCCTGTTCAAGTGACACCAGACGGCCGTTCCGCTCGCCACACTCGTGAGCGACTCACATACCCTTGCAAGCCGATGGATTGCGGCATCCGTCTGAAATTAATAACAGAAAACGTGAGAAATCCCCCCGTCCGGCACCCACTTACAGCCACCGCGCATTTGGGTGACTAGGTGATCCCTGTGAGCACCAGCAAGAGAGCTGTGAAGTGACCCAAGCCTCACGCTCCCGGGCCATCATTGCTCCACTACCGCTTGTAGCCAAACATGGCAAACTTATCCCCAGAGCGCTGGCCTCCCTCCGCTAGTGTAAAAAAGATTACCAAAGCTCCCCCCTAGGAAGAAAATCTTGGTGGCTAGTCCCATCCAGGCCCCATTCTTGCATCCCGCATGTGGTTAGTCGCTGCCCTCCTACCCTTGCGCTTCAGTTTAAGGAGGTGGGACCGGCAACCGATAATGTTGACCCGCGGCAGCCCTTTGCCAGCCTGCACTTCCATCACAATTTAATTGTATCACTTATGAAGTCGTTGTGACTGGGAACAGTCTTTGTCTGAACCTGCTCACTTTCGACACATGTGCAGTAAAGTTATGACATTGATTGTTGCCTGTGGCTATGTTTCCACTAGGCAAATACAGCATCTGAATATTATGTGCTAAGTCAACTGTGCCAAGAAACGGTCCGTGACCTGTGAGTCAGGGTGCGGGTACCCCCACGACTACCAGTGCACTCGAAGATTATGGACCAGGGACCAGCGACTTGGCTTCAAGCAGACCATATGCTCAGTCTACCATCCACCCCCCCCCCTTTTGGGCTAGGTCATTACCGGGAAATATGGTGATAACCCCGACCTCCAGGACAACGTTTTGGGCTCAAATCCGTGAGGATACATTCAGGCGCATATGCAGGGAAACCCTGTACCATATATACTTGGGATATGTCAAGCACACCGCATTGTGGGAAATTGCTGACCTGATTTGCTTCAACTTGAAAGTATAGGAGGACATTTTGCAGCAGGCAATTCTCTGTGCCTATACTGCTGTGCCACTGCCCCCCACCCCCTGATTTGTGTTCCGGGCCTCCACCAGGCCCCCGACACCATATTGGTGTACCTAAAAACATGACATGGTTCAATTGCCTTTTCGAAAAGCAGGAATATTTGCTATATCGTACCCCGCTGGTCCTTCAAGTGAAGGCAACGTTACATGATTCCCTCTAAAGACATACATATTATAATAAATATGGGGTTCTGGGTAGAACCCTGAAATGCCACCGTGAGCCAAGTAGCCTCAGGAACACTTAAAGTATACCCAACTTTGATGATATAACACGATATTACAGCAGGACGCAGAGTTTACATGACGTAGCCTCGTCGTTACGCCAATAGTATTCCTCGCCAATCAAGGATGTTTTATATCCCTACAATGAATGTAATGACCATACCTGGGTTTTGAAAAATAGTTTGTTGGATTGATTGCCCACCTGTATTGTACTGCATGGAAGCTGGCAAATATCCAATGCTTTTTTACACTGAGTAAAGTTTCAGTGCGATCATCAAGAAATAAGTTTCACTATACAGGGACTAAGCTCTCTTTTCCCCCAGTACTACCTTGAAGGGTATTCTGCTTTTGATAAAATACAGAGGAAAGTAGTACAAGGAATTGGGCCAAAGTCAGACCTACTTTCTGCCCCTTGCCAGTTGCGACCCAATATGATGATGTGGGAAGGGGAAATGCATTTGCAGACCTAACAGCTAAGGAGACAGCCCGAACAAAAATGAAAAGAATATTTGTGGCAGGCCCTGCTAGATGGGTACCCAAAGTTACTATGTTTGAGGATACACTGGATAGTGTCAAATAAATACATAGTGAGGCAACGATTGAGGAGCTAGCACTATGGCAGGAAAGCACAGCACGTTTAGACGAAGATGGGTGCTGGACGGATAAGTCAGGAAAGCAAAGGTGTATGTTACCGGATGCCTATGTCCTCCCTGTAGTTACTATGGTACACGCCCCAGCTCACATTAGCGCCAAGGGCATATGCAAGCTATTGGACACTGTGTGGCAGAATGATAACATCCCGAAAGTAGCTGCCCATTTGGTTAAGTATTGTATGGTATGCATGATGTACAATCCTGGGAAGGACACTCCTACACCCCCTGGCAATTTCGCACCCCCTTCGTTCCCTTTCGAGGTCCTTCAGATGGACTATATCGAGATGGAGCGGGTTAACAATTTGAAATATGTGTTGGTGGTTGTTTGCGCATTCAGTAAATGGGTTGAGGCTTACCCCACTAAGGAGAATACAGCTTTGGCTACGGCGAAAGCCCTCCTGAAGGAGTTCTTTCCCCGTTTCGGTTTGCCTCGTTTGATTTGGAGTGACAATGGCAGTCACTTTAATTCAAAAGTTATCCAGTTGGTGTGTGATGGGTTACACATTAGACAGAAGTTCCACACTGCACACCACCCCCAATCAGCAGGCTTGATTGAGAAGTACAATGGTACTCTCAAACTGAAAATGGCAAAAATTCAGGAAAGCACAGGATTGAAGTGGCCAGATTCTTTACCGTTAGCTCTTTTGTCAACAAGAGCAATGGCTCACACTAGAACAGGATTGTCACCATATGGGGTCGTGTTCGGCCGCCCAGCAAATGTTTGAGGCGTCCCTCGACCAAAGCACTTCTCTGAAATTGAGTACCCACTGTTAGTGGACTATCTTTTTGAGTTGACTAAAAATTTGCGTTCTATTCATCAACAGATACACGAGATGCTGCCACCGCCAACAGAGGGCCTGAGCACACCATCCGACCCGGGGATTTTTTTCTCGTACAGCACTTCCAGAGGCGAGGGAGTCTGGAGCCTCGCTGGAAGGGGCCTCTGCAGGTGCAACTTGCGACCAGAAGTGCCGTCAAAGTGACCGGTTGGAAGAACTGGCTCCATCTCAGCCATTGCGCAAGGTGCCGTTGCCTCTCCCCTATGATCGGTAGGTGATCGATGGCATAGGTGACCACGAGACGGAGAAAGTACCACGCTTCATCCCTTTTTCGGATGCCCGACTGACGTGGGTGCAAACAGAGGAGGAGAATGATGCAGCTTTGAATGAGGCAGTCCCCCCAGAAATAAGGGCCGTCCAGGATTCCCCTCCACCTGGCCCACAAGTGCTTGAGTCTCAGTCCCTTGGCCCTGCTGAATTTGAGCCCCTGTTTACTGATCACTCTGTGCCCGGAGTGGCTAGGTACAATTTGCGTACCCGACGGAGGGACAATGCACCAAAGGAAAAGTCAGATCAGTAGGGATGGACTGCATGGATGAAGAATAGGGTGTATGTACCCTGCCCGCGGTACCAACGATAGCTCAGGGAAAGGGAGTTTGGTGCATTGTCCGAGACACTGGACAGGATAAGCTGAGGGTGTCTTCCCTGAAGAGGGAGTGCCCTATCCTGGATGGCGTGGGATGTCTTCAACGGGCCACAATCGTGCTGCCCCACCGCTGTGCTCAGTAGCACCACCGTAGATGAACAATAGGAGTCTCCCAGCGAGGCTCAGAAGGACGCTGGAAACACTTTGCCCATCCTCTTTTTTTCTTGTCACCAGCCCCATTGCATTGCGTTTTTCCCCTCTGATCACCATGTATCCTTTTGGTCGCCCAATTGTTGAGGAGGAACAGCCTTTTGCAGCACCACGTTTGGAGGAGAATGGGGTTGGTTGGCCCAGTTGGTCGAGAAAGAGTAAAGTAGTGTTTATGCTAATTGTCCTGATTTCTCTTATAGCAATGCTTGGAATAATGTGGTTCCTTGAAGAAAAATATCCTGTGCATTCCTTGATTGGTACAACACCTGCTCCCACTGAACATATGTTTGTGACTTTGGCACCTCACAAGGGCCAACACCGAAAGACGTATGTGGATAATTTATTCCTCCAAATGTTGCACCAGGTCCATGGTACGTCCAACGTTACCAATTGCTGGATCTGTGGCCTCCTCCCTTCTGTGACACACAAGAATGATGTATTGTTGTCAATGCCTTTCTCTTACCTCGGGAGTTGTGAAGACTGGTTTCAGCTCTTCACTATGGTATACACTCATTATCACTCTGATACTATGAATATGACATTAGCTGACTATGAAACAGTCTTAGAGTATATACGTGTACATCAAGGGTTTACCCCAGGGGAACAAGGAACACCGGATACCTTTTCTCCGACAGCTTGCATGAATGTTTACGAAAGAGAACAAAATGTAACATGGCTTCGAAATGAGATGTCTGATTTTTGGGATTTTAATGTCACTGAATATTTTAAATAATTTCAGATGCGCAATATTACTCATGATGTGGCAATGCCAGTGCCGGTGGTAAATATGACAGCAAGTTTCTGTGTTAAGGGAAAAGGGAAAATAGGGGTAGGGGTGAGTAATTGCAACTACACCTATGTACTGAGCACCGCAAATAGCCCACCTCTGCTACCCCCTCACAATGTTTACTTTGTCTGTGGGTCCCAGGCCTACGTTTGGCTTCCCCGAGGGTGGTCTGGAATATGTTATCTCTTTTTTCTCCTTCCCCCAGTGTATATAGCGCCATCCAACTACCATAGGGACCACCGGCTACAAAGCAGGGGTGTTCATCTGTCACGTGTTAGACGAGTCATAGACACTGCAGACATAGATCAGACAGATATCACATTGCAGCAGTTCATGGATGCTATGAAGGGTATTGTTCCCTTTTGGGGCCCAATGTCCAACAGTCTCAATATTCGAAGACTCACTCGGATGGTGGAAGGAGTAATAAATGTAACGGCTGGAATTCTGACTAATATTGCAGTCGAGCTTCAGGCTACGAGACTTGTTGCCCTTCAAAACAGGATGGTGTTAGACGTCATCCTTGCTGACTGGGGTGGGGGCCTGCCGCGTCATCGGAAGTAGTTGCTGTGTATACATACCGGACCACGCTCCGAATGTATATGCTGCTATACAGAAGCTCCATAGGCTTGCCTCAGACATACACCAGGAGAATGGCACATGGTCTCTCACGGGGTGGTTTTGGGGCCTATTCGCAACTTGGGGTTGGAAGATTATCATTTTCCTGGTTGCCATAGCTGGTATCATTCTAACATGTTGTCTGTGCATACATTGCCTTCCTGCCTGTTGTGCCTGCTGTGTAAAAATGTTGACACCTCGCTCAAAGCCCTTGGAACATGATTCTAAGAACAAGGCCATGATGATGCAGGACATCCAGGATATGATGTGTATTGACGAGGGCATTTTTGAATATTAATGCTATATGTCTAGCCTTATAGAGTTTTAGTCCTTGCTGGTAGCCACATAAATTAGCAAATGTTGCCTATGATTGAACTTTCTTCCTAACTTTAGAATTGTAAGGCCCTTACCTGATAGCAATAATAAAATTTAGCTATGAATGCTTAAAGGAGGGTCTGTTAGAATTGAAAATGTAATTGCCTTGTTGCTCATACTTCGTTCTGTATTAAGTTAGCATTCATGGCACCATTTTATTAGCAGCCGCCATTTTGTTCCTTGATCGAAGCTGAGTTTCTGTCTCACATTGCTTGCCTCAGCAGAAAACTGCCTCAATGTTTCCTTAGTTGATATTTCTCCAAGGCCGAGTTTCGCTGCACTAATGAATGTACTCTCTATTATGGCATACCATAGCTGTTAGATAGGCTCGTTCCCACCTTCTATAATGGCGGGCGTGGGCAGAGTAACCTTGAAGTGGAGATAGCATGTACCCTGTCCCAGGACCATAGCTCATCCTTCTGTGCCTCCTTTGTTCGCTGTTGCCTGGGCCGGAATTTTCCAGCCTGGGCGTGTTCTTGGGGAATTGGAAATGTATAATATCTGATGTTATGTTGGGGGAAGTCAGTCCCTCGGCAGCTATCTCATGAGGCTGTTCAGACTGGGCTCCGCTGCAGCGCAATACTAATAAATAACTTTGGTTTGTATTCTCTACTGTCTGACCGACTCTTCATTTGTTTGGAAGGCCGAGAGGTGGTCACAGGTGACCCGAGTGACCCTATTCGGGTCACTTCCTTCAACCCGGGTGGCCCTAATCGGTCACTTCCTTCAGTTGGTGCCCGAACAGGGACTCCATCGGGCGAGTGGCCCTTCCCCTCCAGAGGACGGGTGAGGAGGTCGAGGCCGCCGTCGGGTTAGACGGACGGACCAGGGATCCCTGCAAGAGAGAGTTTCTGAACTCGCAGCTGCTCCTTCTGTCCCACCAGACGGTGCCTCGCCCAGCGGTCATCCCGACTGGGGTCTTGAGCAGCGAAACCCTTGGATCTGACCGTTTGGTCCGAAGAGTCGGCAGTGGAGAATAAATTCGTTTGACCTGTGTGCACCAGGTGAGTTTGTTTTGGTTCTTTGTGGATATGGTACCATTTTGGTTTGTATTTGGCACGGTCTGAGGACCGATTTTGGTACGAGGTGTTTGTGAACACTTTGCCAGGCAACATAACTAATTTGGCTCACTTTTGAAAATGCCTGGATTTAGTAGGTTTTTGGTTTCTTGTCGTTGTTGCTCTGCAGATGCTCGATTGGAAGAAAGTCAGCCAGCGCCTCCAGCAGGCACTCTGAACTTTGATATGTATGTGAAGCATGGCCTTGGCCCTATTATGTTTAGTACGCTATGGCACAAATATACGAGGGACAATGCCTAGTTGCAGTGGCCGTTGACGGGCTCTTTTGATGAACAAAAAATTGTTTTTTTACAGGAAAAGTTGTTTGCGAAAAGAAGTAGACTATGTTTGATTCTCTTTGAACGTGGCAAAAGGAGGCTAAACAAAGGCGAATGAAAGCAGAGAAAGAGGCGCGAAAGATGAGAATGCAAACATTGACTCAGAAGGCTGTAGCACATGATAGAGAGCAACAAGAGATAGAAAATGAATGTGAAGATAGGAGGTTTTGATTGAATATTGATAAATCTTATGTTGTCCGAGAAGAAAATGATACTTTTATGGAAGAATTGCTAGACTAGACCCTCGCCTCCATATGCCCCGCAGAGGATATATCCCGCTCTTCCCTCACAGGCCCAGCTACCCAGTTCTTCTGTCTCTGCTGTTTCTGCTTCTGTTACTGTTGATTGGACTGCCTTTGCCACGGCACCGCCTGTCCTTTCTTTGTCCTCGCCGTCTGTGGCAACTATGACTGTTAGTACTCCTGCAATACCTATTGCTTCTGCACCCGCGACACAGCCAGCAGCGATGTTAGTGCCTACTACCTCTGTTGTCACTCCCACTGTGTTCTTCCATACTCCGACATCACAGAGTAGTGGGACACCAGTACGTGGATTTGAGGATAGAGACTGGTAGAAATTAAAAAAACGTATGGGGCGGACGTTAGTCCAAACTGATGTGGGAGATGAGGAGAAAAGGGTAGTAGCTAATCAGGCTGCCCAGTGGGCTCGGAATCCCATTTATGGTGTGGAAGATGTGTGGAGTGTGATGAAAGATTATGAGCCTTTTGTACAACAGCATGCCAATAAGCATATGTCGGCTACTTTGATCGGTCTTTGGGAGCAGTGCTTCAACGAAGCAGCACCGCAAATTCTATATGATATTAAGGATCATGTATATGTTACTGATATGGCACCTGGTCAAGTTTTTGGTAATGTTGCGACGTTGGTTGCTTATCGGGGTAGACTGCTTGAGAAGAGTCCCACCACGGTATCTCAGTTTCCGATGCAGGAGGTTAATCCTATCTATCATCCCGAAATACCAGAGCCTAGGGATCAGCATAATGTTGTTACTAGACCAGGGGCAGCGGCCCGTTTCCAAGAACAATGGGCTTATACTCTGTGGAAAAGGAGTGAAGTCTTGTCTCTTAAGACTCAGTTACCTGATCCTAGGAAGTATCCGACTGCTTATTATAAAGAATTGACTGAAGCTGCCTCTTCTACAGTGATGACACTTGCTGATATTGAAATGTTCTTTGGCTTACTAGTTCCGGCTGATATTTGGAGACAAGTACACACACAGGATCATGCTGCGGAATTGGGTGGTACCTGGGATCAAATAAAAGTATGGGATCAGGAACGGAAGTCAGGTGATAAGCCTAGACCAAAGATACTTGCTTTGCCCGGCTGTATCATTACGTATATGAATTCTCTTATCCCTCAGAGAAAAGTTGATTGGGACAAGTTATTGGCTTGCCGTCAAAAATAAGATGAGAGTGTGTCTGATTTTTTCACTCGGTTTGAAGGTATGTTTCTAGACTATAGTGGACAGGATTTGTCGATCGAAGGTGGCGTTCGATTGTTTGGTAATAGATTTGTTTCACATCTGCTTCCCGAGATTGCGACTCGATTGCACCTGGTCCACCTCTTCCCCTTCTGTTATTTTGAATATGGCACAGTATTATGAGCACAGGGAAAATGAGGATAAGGAGAGGACGGAGAAGAAGCACAAGGATTTGAAGACAGAAGTGTTGTTGCAGCAGGCTTCCAGGGGTAAATGGTAGAGGACGTGGTGGTTCGGCCCGACAGCTTCCACGCACTAGCAGGCCTACAAATACCATGCCTTTAGGGCCGAATCAGTGTGCGTATTGTAAAGAGGAGGGACACTAGCGTAGTGAGTGTCCCGTGTTGTTGCAGAAAGTAGCAGTCCCTAGAGGACGAGGTTCTCGTGGACGGGGTCGTGGAGCTGGTGGGCAGGACAGGGCTCAGAATGCTATGGCCTCACAGGGTCATTCTGATAATAATTACTTTGATGACCCTCGGGGCGGACAGTATTATCATGATGATTATGACACAGATGAGGTGACAGGAATGTCTTACAGCTAGGACAGCCAGAGACAGAGTGAGGGACCAGTTCCGAAACCTGTAGATCAACGTGGTCCATACGTTAGTGCGGATGTGCATGGTTCGACTAAGGAGTTCTTGGTGGATACAGGTGCAATGAACAATTCTATTTCTCGTCCCTTGGTCCCTGGGGTGGCTCTGTCTGGCCATAATAATGTTTCGTTAGGTTTTTCTGGTGTACCGGTTGTGAGCCCCATTTCAAAACCCCTTGCGTTGACTATTGGTACTTTCACTGTGGATTCGCCATTCTTGTTGACGTCTAATTGTGGAGAGAATTTGATGGGTTTGGACTTGCTGAAGAAATTGTATGCCACGATTTACTGTTCCCCGGTGGGTGTTTACATGACAATGGGTCCGGATGTTGTGCGCGCTACGCAGTGCCTGTCCAAAGATGCGCCTCTTCCTGCGGAGTTTAAAGATGTACCGCCCACTCTTTGGGCGACAGGTGACACAGATGTGGGATTGTTACAGATACCGCCAGTTTCGATCCTAGTTAAAGACAATGCTATTTTACCTTGCACCCCTCAGTATAAAATACTGCAGGCAGGTGAGCGAGCTTTATTGCAAATTATACAGGACTTGATTGAGAAAGGAGTGGTTGAGGAGACGACTGCTAATGTTAGTTATTGCCCTATTCTTCCCATTCTCAAACGGACAACTTCGGGTTCCTCTGATGATCATGTAGATGTTTAACGCTTTGTGATTGATTTGCGGAAAGTTAATAAAATAGGGATTCCACAGTTTCCGGTGGTCCCTGACATTATGACTCTTTTGACAATGATTCCTTCTTCTGCTACATACTTTTCTGTCATTGACTTGAAAAATGCGTTCTTCAGTATTCCCATTCATCCTGACAGCAGGTATCTGTTTGGGTTCACCCTAGCTGGTAGAAGCTTTAGATTCTGTCACGCTCCTCAAGTCTATACAGAGAGTCTGAATATCTATAGTCAGGCATTGAAAGGTCAGCTGGATTCCTTTTTGCTCCTTACAGGTAATGTATTGCTTCAGTATGTCGATGACTTGCTCATCGCCTCGGATACAGAACAAGGTTGCAGAGACAGTACAGTTAAATTGCTGTTACATTTAGCTCAACATGGCCATAAAGTATCCCTTTCCAAATTTCAGTATTGTCGACAGTTGGTCACCTACTTAGGTCACCTACTGTCGAAGGAGGGTAGGAGATTGACCCCTGAGCGCATCAGTACCATTGTTAAGCCCATTCCTTAAACTCAAAAAGATGTGCGCGCTTTTATTGGCATTACTTTCTACTGTCGCCAGTGGATTCCAAATTATTCCCTACTAACCAAACCCCTGCTTGCTTTGACTACTAAAGATATGCATGAACCCCTGCCTTGGACGCCTGAATGTCAGCAGTCTTATGAGCAATTAAAAAGTGTGCTTTGTTCGGCTCCAGTGCTTGGCACGCCTAACTATAGCAAGCCATTTGTATTATATGTCCATGAGACAGCTGGTTGTGCGCTTTCTGTTCTAACACAAAAATTTGGAGATAAGCAACGGCCATGTGCTTATTTATCTGCTGTTCTTGACCCTGTCGCAAGAGCCCTCCCGAGCTGTCTAAGAGCAGTCGCGGCTGTGGTCGTCTCGATAAGGCAATCGGCTGGACTCGTACTTGATACTGATCTCACAGTCATGCTACCCCATGCTGTGGATACACTTTTGAATAAGACAAAGACACAGCACCTCACCAGTGCATGTCTGACAGGTTATGAGCTAACGCTGTTCGCCAAACATGTTACGATCAAACGATGTGCCACTCTGAACCCAGCCACATTACTACCCCTCCCTTCTGAAAATGATGAAAATGAGAAACAAGATTGTATCTTCCGGATGGAAGAAGAGACGAAAGGATGGGTAGACTTGACTGATGTTCCCTTATCCGACCCCCAATGGGAACTATATGTTGATGGCTCTTGTTTTAAATTATCGGATGGCACTACAACTGCTGCATATGCTATTACTATGCTGCTGCGTACGGTTGTTGAGACATCACGAGATCCCTATCAGTCGGCCCAAGCTGCAGAGCTGGTTGCCCTAATACGAGCCTGCAAATTGAGTGAGGGACTGGTTAATATTTATACTGACAGCCAGTATGCCTTCGGAGTCGCCCATAATTTCGGGCGACTCTGGGCAGAGAGAGGGTTCCTTACTTCCCATGGGACAAAGATTCAGCACGGTCATCTTATATATAGGCTCCTGTCCGCTTTGACACTCCCTAAGAAATTGGCAATAGTAAAGTGTAGCGCCCATAGGAAAGTTACTGATGATGTAGGTAAAGAAAAAGCTTTTGCAGATCAGACAGCTAAGGAAACAGCCCGGACTAGGCTGAAAAGAATGTTCGTAGCAGGTCCCGCTAGGTGGGTGCCCGAGGTCACAATGTTTGAAGATACACTTGAGAATGTGAAGGAAATACAGAGTAAGGCCACAGTGGAGGAATTAGCAGTGTGGCAAGAAAGTACAACACAATTGAACTTTGAGGGTTGTTGGATTGACAAGTCAGGGAAGCAAAGATGGATGTTGCCAGATGCATATGTTCTTCCTGTAGTCACAATGGCCCATGGCCCAGCCCATATCAGTGCTAAGGGTATTTGTAAGTTGTTAGACCCTGTATGGCAGAATGACAACATCTCCAAAGCTGCTGCACATTTAGTGAAGTATTTATGGTGTGCATGATGCACAATCCTGGAAAAGGTACCCCTACACCACCTGGTAATTTTACACCACCTACTTTCCCTTTTGAGGTTCTTCAATTAGATTACATTGAATTGGACAGTGTCAATAATTTAAAGTACGTGTTGGTGGTTGTTTGTGCATTCAGTAAATGGGTTGAGGCTTACTCCACTAAAGACAATACAGCCATTGCAACTGCAAAGGTACTCCTGAAGGAGTTCTTTCCTCGCTTCGGCTTGCCCCGTTTGATCTGGAGTGATAACGGAAGTCACTTTAATGCCAAAGTCATACAGTTAATTTGTGACGGTTTGCACATAAAACAGAAATTCCATGCTGCAAACCAACCGCAATCAGCAGGTTTGGTTGAGAAGTACAATGGTACTCTCAAACTGAAGTTAGCAAAGATTCAGGAGACAACAGGGTTACAGTGGCCAGATGCTTTACCATTAGCTCTTTTGTCGACAAGAACAACAACACATTCTAGAACAGGATTGTCACCCTACGAGGTCGTGTTTGGACGCCTGGCAAATGTCTTGGGCATCCTGCCCCCTCGTAGATTTTCTGATATTGAATATCCATTGTTAACAGACTATCTTTGCCAGTTAACTGAAAATTTGTGTTCTATTCACCAACAGGTCCGCAAGTCCCTTCCACCCATACCAGAGGGGCCCGGACACGATATTCGGCCTGGAGACTTCGTTCTAGTGAAGAATTTCCAGCGGAAGAAGAGTTTGGAGCCCCGTTGGAAGGGACCTGAACAGGTCCTCCTGGCAACTCGAACCGCTGTGAAGGTCGCCGGCCGAAAGAACTGGATTCATGCCAGTCATTGCCACAGGATACCCTTACACTTGCCCTATGATCAGTGGGTGAAGGAGGGCGTTGGGGACACTGAGTCTGAGAAGGTGCCTCAATTTGTCCCCTTCAGCGACGCAAAGTTAACGTGGACCCAAACGGATGCAGAGAATGATGACGCGCTAAATGCAGCGATCCCACCAGAAATTCGAGCCATTAAGGAGCCGCTGTTTGTTGACTCCTCTGTGCCTGGAGTCACCAGGTACAATTTGTGCCCTCGGCTGAGGAATAGTGCACCAAAGGAGAAGTCAGTTTAGCCAGGGACGGATTGTGTAAGTCAGGGTGTACTTTGCTATAGTACCAACGGTGTTAGTTTAGGGTGTCGTGAGATTGGTGCACTGTTCTGACATTAGACAGGAGGGATCGAATGTGCTCCCTGGGAGGGGGTACATTATCCTGTGTGACGTGGGCTTCATCGTGAGCTTAGGACTGAGCAAGCTCCACCGCCGGTGCTCAAGAGCGCCAACGTTGATGAACAATAGGAGCCTGTACCAGTGAGGCTCTGACGGACACTGGGAACACTTACCTTTGTTTATCAGTTTTATTGCATTCCTCTTCTTGTTCTATAATGCATCCGTTTGGTCGACCTATTAAGGAGGAGGAACAGCCATTTGCACCACCGCGCTTAGCGCGGGGTTGGTTAACAAAGAGTAAAATAGTTTGCATATTAATTGTTGTGATTACGCTAATAACGATACTTGGAATATCCTGGTTTCTAGAAGAGAAGTATCCTGTACATTCCTTGGTTGGTACAACGCCCGCTCCTCCTGAGCACAGTTTTGTTATTTGGCTTCACACAAGGTTCACATAGGTTGTCCTACACCGATAATGTTTTTATACAAATGTTGCATCAAGCTCATAATGTCTCCAATACAACCAATTGTTGGGTTTGTGGGTTGCTCCCCTCAGTTACTCATAAGAGCGATAATTTGTTGTCCATGCCATTGTCATATATTGGTAGCTACGAAAGTTGTTTTGAATTGTTCATTATGGTGCACTACAATTTCCAACTCTCTACTCTGGTTATGACACCTGCTTATTCTCGTACTGTGGTAGAGTATATACATTTTCATCACGGGTTGACTCCCATAGGACTGGCAGGACATGGGACCTTCGGTACATTGTCCCCAAAATCCTGTATGAGCACAAATGAGAAAGTGAAGAACGAAACATGGCTTCGAATGGAAATGGCTGATTTCCAAAGGTTCAACACCTCTGAGTATTTTCAATCTTTCCAAGCTCACAATATTACTAAGGACAAACCAATGCCGATGTCCGTGGTCAACACAACAGCTAGTTTCTGTGTCCAGGGGACTGGGGAGGTAAAGGTGGGGGAGAGTAAATGCAATTTCACCTACAGACTGAGAACGATTAATAGTCCGCCTTTGATCCTACCCCATAATGTCTATTTTGTCTGTGGATCCCAAGCTCATGTCTGGCTTCCGAGGGGATGTTCAGGCAGATGTTACCTCTCTTTCCTCCTTCCCCATATGTATGTTGCCCCGTGCAATTATCATAAAGATCATCAGCTACAGCGTAGGAGTACATACTTGCTCCGAGTCAGAAGGGTTGTTGACACAAAGGATATAGATCATACAGATACCACCGCACAACAGTTTGGGGATGCTTTGAAGGGCCTACTACCTTATTGGGGTCCCATGGCTAATAGCCTTAAAATTCGCCAGCTAACAAGAGTTGTTGAAGGGGTTATCAATATGACTGCAGGGATAATGACAAATATCACTGCTGAGCTTCAGGCTACGAGATTAGTCACTTTGCAGAACCGGATGGTGTTACACGTCATCCTTGCAGATCGGGGAGGGACCTGTCGCGTCATTGGCAGCAGCTGTTGCGTTTACATACCTGATCACGCTCCCAATTTGTATGCAGCTGTACAAAAATTGCATAGACTTTCGTCTGACATACACCAAGAGACAGGTACTGGGACCCTATCAGGGTGGTTCTGGAACATACTCACATCCCGGGGTTGGAAGAGCCTCACTTTTCTAGCTGTGGTTGCCGGCATTTTCTTCACATGTTGCCTCTGCATACAATGTCTCCCAGCTTGTTGCCCCTATTGTGTCACTATCCTAACTCCCAAGTCGAAAATGCCAGTTCATGATACTAATGCAGCAGTTATGTTACAAAAACAGATTGATGAAGTGATGCAGATTGATGAGGGCATCTTTGATTCTACATCATCCCTTGCAGCTTCTATTCCTGATATTGAGTATATGGATTGTTCCGCGTATTGATTTCCTTTTGCTTATAAGAATGTTATGTCTTTTCCGCCCACCATATAAAATTAGTTAGCGAATGCTAAAAGGAGGGTCTGATGAAATGAACATGTTTTTGCTATTCTGTTCGTGCAATTGTTTTATGTAAGTTAGCATTCACTGCTCCATTTTATGTTTAGCCACAATTTTGAATCATGCCATTAGCTGCTTATTGTCTCCTCACAAAGCAGGCTGTGCAAAGTTTCATTCCTCCAAGGTTAGGCCTTGCTGTACTAATGAATACACTGTTCTTATTAGCGCATACCTTTCCCACTAGATAGAGGCCTGCTCCCACTAGTCCAGCGATGGGCACAGGCAGAACGACCTTGGCATAGAGATAGTGTTGCCCGGTCTCAGGATCGAACGTTATCCTTCTGTACCACCTTTGTGTAGCTGCCTCCATCTGGAAATTTCCAGTCTGGGCGTGTCTTCATTGGTTCTGAATCGTACATAATGTATCATCATGTTTTCTGATGTCAGTCCTCTCTGCAGCACCCCTAAGCGACTGGGCAGACGGGGCTCTGCTCGAGTGTATCTAAATAAACATATACTTGGTTTGTATTCTCTACTGTCTGACCGACTCTTCATTTGTATGGAAGGCCGAGAGGTGGTCGTGAGTGACCCGGGTGGCCCTAATTGAGTCACTTCCTTCAATCAAAGGTTAGACATCACATGGCCTCTCCTGGGAAGGTGGCTGAACAGTGGTCTGAGATGGAGTTTGCCCCAGACAAGCAGCTATTCATCACAAATACAGAAAGGTTTGAGCCCATTACAGGTGTCCTAGCCTCTCTCGCAGGATTCCACCTGTATACCTACCAGCTACAGCATGGAAAGCAGTCCACCAGAACTTCCATGAAATCCTATACAGAAACTCCAGGTCTCTGCAGGAAAATCCGTAAAATCATACCCTGAATGAGACACCAAGATTCAGTACAACATCGTTAAACACCCACAAGAATCTTCTCTTCTTGCTTAGACAGGTGGGATCCTCCACCAGAAACGTCCTCTTCTATCTCATTATTCCAGAGTGGCCCTAAGAGTTTTCATTGTAGGTAAGCCTCTTGCTCCTCTTTGGACAGTGCCTGGATACTCACAGACGTGACAAGAAGCACTCTACACATCTACTGATTGATTGAAGTCGATCTGCGAACTGCTCTCCTTACTTATCTCCATTCTCCTCTATTGTCACACTCTCACATATTCTCTCTCACCCCTATTAGGGCTCACTTCCTCTCCCTCTCTCTAAATTATTTTGCTGCAACTCTAGTTTTTGGCAAAGCAGTATATTTATATGAAATGTATATGAAATTTACATCAAATTGACGAATCCAATAAGACTGCTGGTGGAATTGACAGCCACCATGCCCCGAAATATAAGATATGTCATCCTTTGTGAGACTACAAGGATTCAAACTGATTGTAATGACTCACTCTGGTTGTTTCTCACCCTGAAACATATAAAGCATCTTGACACCCTTTTGAACATTATTTTGACTGGGCAGTAGCAGGAACTAAATAAATACAAAATACTTAAAAGCCACCTTGACTCTTCAGGTTGAGCAGTCAAGGCCTTGGCTAAAGCAAGTGATGTGAAGGCTCAGCAACTTAAATGACACATTTAGTACAGACAGTAACTGTTAATGTCTAGCCAGTATTTCAGTATTTATTTATTATGATTTGGAGCTCAAAAGAGGTCCACAATGATACAAGCAAATATATAAAAAGATGAATCCAGTGACACATACAATAAAATGTACACAAATTTACAAGTACAAAAAGATGCCATACGGCTTGGTAGCATGCTCTACTTCAAAAACCCCAAAACAGATACGCAAGGGAATCAGTTAAACATTAATATGCAATTCTTGAACAATACAGGAAACTATGCATCCTCGATACATTACAGTGGATAAAATGTGCAAAATGGCCTGGGAAAAGCTGAACAAATAGAAAAAAAATAAATGTTACTTTTCCAATCAATACTAATACAGTACTTTTGTTATGGGACACACAGACTTTAAAGAAACCTATGATACCCTATTCAGACAGGTACAAAGTCAGATACAGTTAATTCTAAAATTACAGTAAACAAAACACATAACAAAATGTAAAAAATTGTTTAAGAAATGTAAACATTTTTGTGCAATCTGTTTTGAGGGGGGGGGCAAAAAGGCATTGACGAGCTTCTGCTGCCGAAGTTAAACGATACTTTATGAACAATGGTCTTAACATTTGGCATTGCAATGAGTGTAGGAAGGGACACACACATGATTTAAATCTTGGACACTGTTCAAACAAAGGTCACAAAGCCTCTCCTCCCTAGGTATACCTTCCTAAGCTTCTTGTAGCCAAAGCATATTCAACCTTAGTAATAAAATAGTTCTATGCACACCGTGGGGAAGGTTCCATGAAAAATATGGTTGAGTTTTTTTTACAAATACTGCTCTCAACTACAATTCCATTCTGAGTATGCTGAGCACAAAGTAAGATGTCCCTTTTCTGGCTCACTTCATAAGTAGATTTTTTAATCTGGTTTTTTAAATGAAGCTTGGGGAGAGGTGCCACCACATTCTGACCAATCAAACATATCCAGTGCTTAAAGATCATTTGAAAAAGGGTGCTTCTTCCCTTCAATCTATAAAATATTTAATGTTTTAGTGAAGCACGAATAGAACCCGGGTCACTATTCAATAAATAGTTCCCCCACCTTAGAACAGCTGCCATAACAAACACATTTGTGGAGAGGAGCCCAAAAACAAGCTGGAGGGTGGAAGGAGCAGCTGAATGATTCAAGTTACAGATTTGGAGCCAAATACGCCCTTCGACCTTCTAAAAAAAGGACCAATTCCGCTCCTCGATTACTTCCTAGGTATAACTCAATGATGGCCTGATTTTAATTTTATAGACTGCAAGAACATGTGCAAAGTGCCTTTGCCCACAACACTTATATAATCTGGGAATGGCTGAGGCTTGAGACAATGTCTTAGTTCTACACTGGCTAATATGGTCTTTATTTAGACAATTGCTGGAAAAAATCCTTGCAAGGTATGGCTAAAACTTCACCACTTACAACTTATCGTTCCCCAAGAACCAATTTAAATCTTTCCCAACTCTACACCTACATACCTGAGAACCAAAACTTTACTCTTAGAAATGTTTATTTTTAGAAAGTGTTCATCAGCATAATTTCCCAGCTCAGAGAGATGGCTCTGTAATCCTATCAGGGTTAATTCCAATAATACGTCATCAACATATAGTAGGCATTCAATATCCATAAATCCTAATTTAGGGGATCCCCTTTAGTCTGTCCAACTCTGCCTGGTAAATCGTGGTTGTATAGGGAGAATAGAAGGGGCGCAAGTAAGCACCCCTGCTTAAACCATTGTGTGTCTCTACTTCGCTATACAAACCCTGATTCCCTTCCATCAAGACCTGAGACCAAGCAGACAAATGCAAGGCAATGATTAGTCTAAGGAGATGAGCAGGGATCCCCAGTGTAGACGGTTTCCTCCACAGCGTACCATGGTCAACCCTATCGAACGCTGTGGAGAAATCGATAAAGGCAGAGTATAAAGCCACGCCCAAACCCACAGCATACTTTTCTATCAATGTCTGAAGGGGCGTGATATTATCTGAAGTTCCACAGTTCTTGCAAAAATCGGCCTGTTCCACTGGAACAATGTTATTACCAAAAGCATAATCCTGAAGGTGAAGAAGTATACTCTTGGCAAACAATTTCCCGGTCACATCCAGTAATGCAATCTGCTTAAAACTGGCAGGAGAGGTTTTAGGACCCCTTTTATATAAAGGTACAACAGCCCTTCCCTTCCAGGAAGATGCGATAACCCAGGTCAAATAGTAGTATTCAAACACAGGATGCAGAAAGAAATCCCACACAGAAACTTCATGTTTGATAAGAGATATCAGGAGTTCGTTCCAGTACATCGCCCCAGAGGACCTTGCACCCTTAATAAAACCCTCTATCTCCTCGCAAAAGGGCAGACGTATATATCCAAAGAAGCAGACTCAACATTAAACTCCAACTGAGTCCTACAGCTAGAATTGGAAGCGTATACCTGTGAAATATATTACGTTGATTCTTCGTCGGATATAGGAATGGCCTCAACCTTAATTCTGGAATCACAATATTTGTCTACTAAAGACCAGTATTTACGTGAATCACGAAAAGAAGCAGCTTCTCTCAACTTAATCCATTTCTGATCCTCCTCCTCCTTCCTTTATTCAGACACCTTCAATCTGGTTCTTGTACTCTTCAACAGGTTAATTTCTCTTTGCCTCACAAATGACGACAACTTCAATTGTTTTCTTACTAGGGAGTTTATATCACAGTTTACCTTTTCTACCATTAAGAGTATTCACAAGGGACTTAACACTGGTGCTTCTATTTTTGCTCCTAAAGGTTAGAAAAGGAGACAACTGCCTTTCAAACCAGGGGATAGGGTTATCTGATGGGGTAACCAGGAGGCCTAAACTTGCTGTTTTATTATGAGAGGCCAAGTTCAATATATTATTAGTTGACCAGAAAGTGCACCCATTTCTTCTGTTATATACTACAGTGTCTTTTCCGGACTTCCAGGAGTCGAGCGCCTTAAGCTCTAAGTCAATGGCCACTGAAAGAATGGTATGATCACTCAATCCATCCTCATTACTTCAAATTGAGTACAAACACCAAACATTTGTTTAGAAACCACCACATAATCAATTAATGATTGGCCTCGAGAGGAATGAAAAGTAAAAGAGGCTGGGGAGTCCTGTGGAAACCTGCCATTTAAATCAGTTAGTTCATTAGATCTAAGTCATTCCAGGAAACATAGGCCCCGCCTATCTGATCTAACATTTCCAGGTAAAATGACCTCAGGGATTCTCCATACCTCATCCAGCTTAGAGTTTCCAAAACTTATACAGATACATATGAAATTTTGGCATTAAAATCCCTCACAGTAACAATCAATGAGCAGTCTTCCAAAGCTTCCAAAGCACTGATATGAAAGAGGGCATAGAGTCAACTAAGATATCATGAGACCTTCCAGGAGGGATATAAATTTACCAACAAAAAGGATGAATAGGATGAATACGGTCCTCCTATCACATTGAACAAATGCAGAGTTTTGAGGGATGAACAAGCACCTTAGGATTCCAATTTATGTCACTAATGAGTAAAATGGATATATCTTCACTGGCGTGGCCTTTCACTGAGGGTTGTGCTGAACAGAAAAACACAATGTAATTCTCATATTTAAAATCAGAGTATATCCAACTTTCCTGCAGGCAAATTATCAGTGGACTAAAGCACGTTACAAAATTGCTGTGCCTATATATGCGCTAGTGCACCAACATCAGTTCTTTTCTTTCCACACCAGTCAGAGCAGATCCAGAGAAGAGCTACCCCCAGTCTTTTTTGACTGACCTTTTTGTGAAGATTTTTTCGAGACTTTGTGTCCTGGTGCATTTGGATGTCAACTAGGAAAGCTGGCTTCAAGTCCTGTGGTGCCTGTTTCCAACAGATGTGGGTGACTGACCGACATTTGGTGTGCCTCTGGTGTTTGGAACGTAATCACAATGCCAAGACCTGCGTCTATTGCCAATCCATGCACCCCAAGGCCTTGAGGGAGTGGTCCCTCAAGCTCCTTGACACCATTTCGCTCATGATCTTGGTCGATAGGGAGGCCCCGAGATCAGTGGCAGAGCCACTCCAAGCACTCGTCGTTGCAGTAGAGGTCGTCGGGAAGTTCGAAGAGCATAATAAGAAGAAGTCAAAGATATATTCAACTTTGCCATGTCTGTCGAAGTTATCTGACGAGACAAGGGAGTGTCAGTACTCGAGGCCTACTTCTGTGGTGGAGCCTGTGCCTGGACCTTCTCAGTTCCTCCCAGAGTTTCCAGGAGCTAGAGCGACCCCGCCCAGTTATTTCAATTTTATGATGCCATGCACCTCATATTTGGGTGGCCGATCCCCGCTGAAGCACCTTCGGGACCCATGGCTCAGGAGGGGCCCCTATGGGTCTTCCACCGGTGGGTTCACACCCGGCACCACTTGGGTCCCTTGGATCCAGTGTTGGATCAGGAGCGGCGCTGGTTAAGCCACCTCGACCTTCCCTGGTGCCTGTTTCATTGCTGGCAACCCTGGTGCTGCCAACGCCCCACGATGGCGCCATCCCCGACTTTGACACAAAGTCAGATGGCTGTCGTCTGATGCCAGCTCCAGCCCGACAGAAAACAGACTCCCCATGACAAAGCCAGTGCCTTATTCGTATGACAGGCCTGGATTGGAGGATGAATGGGTGGGGTCTGTGGACCCTTATGGGTACAAGTTAAAAGAGACCAAGGACAACTGGTATGAGGATCTGGCAGATGCCAATGGACTCAACACCTCTCCTGACACTGGCCTGGTCTCCCCCCTACCATGGTTATAGAGCAGGGTGCCTCATTCTCAATGGAGGTGCGGAGGGCAGCTGAGATCCTGGGCCTTACGCTGCCTTCAGTGGCTGTCAAGACAAATGTCTTGATGGAGGTGCTTCAGCCGGGAGTTGCCCCCACCATACCATTACTCCCATTCAATGAAGCCCATACTGACTCCCTACTCAGAGCCTGGTCCAAGCCCTTCACAGGGGCTCCTGTGCATAGGACAATTGCCCAACACCATCACCTTGCTCCAAGGGACCCCAGTTTCCTCACCCAACACCCCACCCAGGAAAGATTGGTGGTCCAGGCTTCCACCTGCAAAGTTAAACCTGACGCATTCTCTTCCATTCCCCTGGACAGGGAATTCAAAAGGCTGGATACCTTCAGGAAGAAGATGTTCTGTTCCACCAGCCTGGCATTGTGGTCAGTGAACACTCTGTGCCTCTTGGGCCGATACTCCCATACCATCTGGGACTCAGTTGAGTAAGTGCTGCCCATGGTCTCGGAAGACACCCGAGCCATACTCTCTCATGCAATTGCTGATGGGTGGGACGCAGCTAAGTTCACCATAAGATGTGGGTGGGATACAACTGACTCACTGGGCAGAGCGATTTCATCGTTGGTTGCCCTTCAACGCCACACCTGTCTGAGAACCACTGGCCTTTCAGGGGATGTCCAGGCCTCACTCATGGACATGCCCTTTGATGACTCTAGGTCACTTGGCAAGACGGAAGACTCTGCACTCGAGTGCTTTAAGGAAAGCAAAGCTACATCCAGGTCCTTGGGCCTTTCCATGGCCCCTCAGCCACCCCAGTCTACCTTTCGCCCCTTTTATGGCCACGAGAGGGGCTTCCAACCGCATCTGTGCATGCCCAGCTACCCCGTTCAATGAACAGCACAATCATTTCATGGCACAGAACACAGTACCCACAGACCCCGTGGGACAAGCAGCCACAGAATGTGTGGTGTCGCAGGACTCACAGGACACTTATTTTCACATCCATGTCCTACCTGCCCACAGTCATTATCTGTTGTTCACGGTCAGCCAAGAGTCCTTTCCATTTGCTGTACTTCCCTTCGGCTTTACCAGTGCCCCATGGGTGTTCACAAAAGTGATGGCGGTAGTTGCATCTCATCTCCGAAGGTCATGGGTTCCACTCTTTCCCTACCACAATGAATGGCTGTTGAAGGTGTGCTCGCACCATACAGTCATCTCCCAATTTCAGACTATGGCACACCTTATGCACTCACTGGGGTTCACTATCAACATGCCAAAGTCACACCTGAGTCTTTCTAAGATGCTACCTTTCACCGGAGCTGTTCTGGACACAGTGCAGTTTCAGGCCTATCTTCCTCAGCAGCGAGTTCAGGTTATTCAGGCTATGATATCTATGTTCAGCCTTTATCCTGGATTTCGGTGGACTGACTCTGAGGCTGTTGGGCCCCATGGCCTAGTGCATCCTTCTGGTGACACATGCCCGTTGACATGTGAGGGCTCTGCAGTGAGACCTGAAGTTCCAGTGGGAACAGCATTAAGGGAATCTCTCTGATATGGTCCAGATCTCGAAGGAACTGCAAAAGACTTGCAGTGGTGGCTAAAAAACTGCAATTTATTCAGTGGCAGATCTTTCTCTCTTCCCCAACCACATTTGACTGTAGTGACAGATGCATCACTTCTGGGATGGTCCGGCCATCTGGAAAAGGTAGATATCAGTGGGCTCTGGTCTCCGGCGGAATCTGGACTCCACATCAACCTGTTGGAGCTTGGAGTGATCTGGCTAGCATTGAAAGCTTTTCTTCCCTCTATCAGGGGAAGGTGGGTACAGGTGTTTACGGACAAAACTACCGCCATGTGATATTGCAAAAAACCCGGTGGGGTGGGGTTGTGGGCCCTTTGTCAAGATGTGCTGCACCATTGGACAGGGCTGGAACATCAGGGCAAATCCCTGGTGGCTCAAAACCTGGCGGGCTCTCTGAACTTCAGATTAAATGTAACGTGGGGACCCTGTGTCCCTCAGAACCTGGGCATGTATGAAATTAACTACAATTGGTTCTGTCGGGAAAATCAATTGCTTAGTTTACCATAATGAATATGTATAAAAGAACATGTATCAAAAAAACACCAAGAGAATTGCTATTTGATTTGCAAAAATATTTTTTTTATCTTATTCTTCTTTTTATAAGCAAGGCTGTCACATGAAAATATTTTTCATTGGAAACAAAAATACGTGACTTAATGGTGATTAAGTGATCAAGAGATGACAAGGTGAAAATAGTGAATACCATATATACAGTGGATTGATTATAAAACAATATGTACAATGTTTGAATCAGTTAACATCCGTCCCTACAAGACAATCTCATTGTCCCTAAACTGTGTCCTTTTTCTACTTATAGGGCAAAGAGAGCGTAGGGTAGGGATTGTTATGAGGTGTCGACGTTTCGACCTAGGTATGTGCGTGACTCAACCAACGTCACAGCGGGTCTTCTTCAAAAGAGAGCGTAGGGTAGGGATTGTTATGAGGTGTCGACGTTTCGACCCAGGTATGTGCGTGACTCAACCAACGTCACAGCGGGTCTTCTTCAGGAAAGAGGAGTAGGTAAAGAATGGTTCAAACATGAATAAGTTGTGTTTCAAGGCGCAAGAAATTATAGATCGGCTGGTCAGATTGACCTACCAATTGGGGTGGTGTTGAATTCCATGCGATGAGCTTGATCGCAGTCTCACAGATCCATCATCAATTAGGATTCTGGAATTAAAGGGAGACGGTTTAGAATGCAGAACTGAGTAGGAATATAGGCTTCAGTGGATGCAGTGTTTACGTTTTAATTGAATAGAGCCGGTGGGTGTGGAGGTAATTTCCAATATACCAGCAACACTGAATTTGATTCCACGGGCACAACCGGTATCTGAAATCTGATGTTAAGCAATTAAGGGGGTCATTACGATGGCGGTCGGAAAACCTTCCCAACCGCCATGGTAGCGGGAAAAGACTGCCCGCAAGGCCGGCGACATTACCGCCGGTCGCATTACGATGTTCCTTGCTCGAAATCTGACCGCGGCGGTCAGATCGCGGGCTTCAACATTGCGGCGGTTGCTGATGCACGCAGCACCGCTGCGATGCCATAAGGAGCATGTCCTGCATTTCCCTGCACTGCGTGGCAGGCACTGCACAGTGCCTGCCACCTGGTACAGGGAAATGGAGGGGGGGACCATGGTTACCCCCCCAGTGCACCCACATCCCCCCAACACATTGGGGGCGCGCAACAGGCCCCCGGAAGACATTCTCCGCCACCTTTCCATGGCGGTTTGACCGCTGAGGAAAGGCTGGCTACCGCCGGCATCATAATCGTGCTGGCGGAGCCAGATCGGCACCACCAACATTATCCCGGTCCTTCTCTGTCTGCAAGGCGGGAGTGCAGATGGCAACCGGCAGAAAAGCGGTGGTCGGAATTACCCACCGCCGCGGTCACCACTGCCATCCTAATCTGACCGGCGGTTTTCTGGCTTGCCATCGCGGGCGGATGTCCGCCGCCGGTCCGGCGGTCGCCATCGCCGGCCGGGCGGTGGTCATCCGCCCGCCATCCTAATAGGCCCCTAAGTTTGGAGAACCAATGTGTGAGGTAAACGGGGGTTGATCTGGGCCAGTGTACAAATTACCTTCAGATAGCCCAGGTAAAGTTAATGTTCCAAATCTTCATTAATTGAAAGGTCTGAAATGAGAAACGCATAATTATGCGAAGACTAAGAACCATTTAATCATGGAATTGAACAAAGAAATATAACTTTAAACGTGATTACTGGGCCGGAAAAGCTAAAGCGTACATGGAAGGAGGACGTTTTATCTAACTGAATTAAAACAGAAGGCGACTGGTGCATTAAAATAATCAACTATGGAAAAGCGTGCATATTGTATTCAGAGAATGTTTAAAGTCTTCCTTAATTATGTTGCAAGGTCTGGAATGAAATACTCAAAAGGTCGCATAAATCAATTAATTGAGGAGATGAACAAAGTTTAAGATAGCTTTAAACAGGATTGCCGGGCCCGAACGGCTTGCGTGACCATAAAAAACGTATTATCTAACTGCGTTTACGGCAGTGGGGGAAAATAAAAGCATTTCAATGAAGGTGACCATACGCATCGGGTCACAAACACGTCTTACCTGTAACCGCATGAGTCGGTAACAGTGCTCCAGACGCGTACGCTAGTCGAGTAAAGGAATTTGAAGGGGAGTGCGCGTCAGTACGCACGCTGCATTTGTCAGAGCTTGTCAAGCAGCGGCGTGCACGTTGCCAGCCAGCGTCATGTTGGCATGGAAACCGATTTGAGGTACATGAAGGAATTACTGGTTAAATAGCCATGATGCTAACTGGAAATATGGTGGTTTAAGATAGAGTATTCCATTACTTAATTATGACCATAAGAAGGGGGCTTTATTTGATTACGTACAACTTAGTCCTCTAGTATATTAAAAGCAAATTGTAATGTTTGTCAATAAGGGAACAATGTCAAATGGACAATATAGAATCTATGGCATAAAGAACAAAGATATACACAATATTTATAGATAAGCGGATTTCAGTCATTGCCCAGGAGATACAGTAAGAATATCTGGAGTCAACATTATTCTGTGGTGAATAGTCACATGTGTCAATAAAGTTACAACTTCAAAAGAACAATATGAACATTGTTCTGTAGTGAATTGTAAATAAAGTTACAACATCAAATGGACAATGTGAAATATATGGCAATAAGAACAATGTTAACAGTAATAGTCAAGAAGTTCAGAGTGACCACTGTTTTGTGGAGACTTGTAACATGTGTCAATAAGGTTACAAACTCGAATTATCCAAGTAAAATGTATGACATTGAGTGCAACGTTATACCATAAACAATTCTGATTACAAAATCAAATTGACCACGTAAAACATATGGCATTAAGAACAACGTTATGCACATTATCCATGGAGGAACAGGATTCAATACTTGCAGAGGGGGTTCAGAGAGACATATCAGAAATACCAGAACAATGATGAATGCAAAAGTGTACATTATAATTATGTGAAAGTTAAGTGACAGTATGACCAGTGTTGTTCCTGGCATCGCAAAAACAAATTATTTAGTGTATCATATACTTAACTAAACATAAGTAATATACAGAACCTTGGTATATATCCAATTATGATGAAAGGTGGCATCTCATATCCAAGACAATTGACCTAACTGCCTGTTAGTTTCTTCTAACTCGTTCAGCCCCTGGGTGATCGTGTCCAGGGTGTGTATCCATTTACACTCCTTGTAGCTAATGGATGATGTAGTGTCCCCACCACTGGTAGTGTCCCCACCCCTGGGGTGTGGGTGAATCTTTTCTATTACCCACCATTTCAGGGTATCCACTTGGTGTCCCGTGTTAGAGAAGTGTTCAACTAAGGGGGCCCCCTGTACCTTGTAGCGAATCCTGCTGCAGTGTTGTAATATTCTGCATTTGACCTTCTGGGTTGTTTGGCTGATATATAGCTTGTTACAAGGACATCTAATGGTGTAAATCACATTCGAATTGTTGCAGTTGATGTGATGTGGCAACTGAAAATCACGGCCCAGGTGAGAAAACGAGGAGCCTTCAATCGTGAGTTTACAGGCCTTACATTGACTACACTTAAAGTGACCGATAAGTGGTGGTAGGTTCAGTTTTGACCTAATGTCTGCTGGTTTTGGTGGTTTAGATATGAATTGACCACATAGTCTCGCACATTTTTCGCCCTCTTAAATGCAAAGATCGGATCTTCAAATGTGTTGAGCTCTGAGGCGACCAGGTTCCAGTATTTTTTGACAATCTTTTTAATCTCCTGGCTCCTGGTATTAAAAGTAGTGACACATACTAGCTTATCCCTAGTGTTGTTCCTAGGTTTCACTTCCAGCAATGCCTCGCGTGGACAGTACCAAGCTCGTTTTCTGGCTCTATTCAGTAGTCCTTTGGGATAGCCTCTGTCCTTTAGTCTGATGATTAGAGTGTCTGTTTCCTTGAAAAAATCAATTCTGCGTGAACAATTGCATCTTAATCTAAGGAATTGGCCATAGGGCAAATTATCTCTTAGACTTCTTGGATGATGTGAGGTATATTTTAGAAGGGTGTTGCGTTCTGTCTGTTTCCTGAATAAAGTGGTGTATATCATGGCATCCTCAATCCTCAATGAAAGTTCCAGAAAGCAAATGGTTTCTTTATTGTAAGACATGGTAAATTGGATGTCCGATGATCTACCATTCAACTATGATCGAAAATCAATAAGGTTCTGCTCTGAGCCAGACGAGCAAGCCGTTCGGGCCTGGCGATCCTGTTTAAAGCTATCTTAAACTTTGTTCATCTCCTCAATTAATTGATTTATGCGATCTTTCGAGTGTTTCATTCCAGACCGTGCAACATAATTAAGTAAGACTTTAAACATTCTCTGAATACAATATGCACGCTTTTCCATAGTTGATTATTTTAATGCACCACTCGCCTTCTGTTTTAATTCAGTTAGATAAAACGTCCTCCTTCCATGGACGCTTTAGCTTTTTGGGCCCAGTAATCACGTTTAAAGTCATTTTTCTTTGTTCACTTCCATGATTAAATGGTTCTTAGTCTTCGCATAATTATGCGTTTCTCATTTCAGACCTCTCAATTAATGAAGATTTGGAACATTAATTCTACCTGGGCTATCTGAAGGTAATTTGTACGCTGGCCCAGATCAACCCTCTTTTACCTCACACATTGGTTCTCCAAACTTAATTGCTTAACATCTGATTTAAGATACCGGTTGTGCCCGTGGAATCAAATTCAGTGTGCTGGTATATTGGGAATTACCTCCACACACATCGGCTCTATTCAATTAAAAGGTAAACACAGCATCCACTGAAGCCTATATTCCTACTCAGTTGTTCTGCATCCTAAACCGTCTCCCTTTAATTCCAGAATCCTAATTGATGATGGATCTGTGAGACTGCGATCAAGCTCATCGCATGGAATTCAACACCACCCCAATTGGTAGGTCAATCTGACCAACCGATCTATAATTTCGTGCCCCTTGAAACATACCTTATTCATGTTTGAACCATTCTTTACCTACTCCTCTTTCCTGAAGAAGACCCGCTGTGACGTTGGTTGAGTCACGCACGTACCTGGGTCGAAACGTCGACACCCCATAACAATCCCTACCCTAGGCTCTCATCGCCCTATAAGTAGAAAAAAGACACAGTTTAGTGGACAATGAGATTGTCTTGTAGGGACAGATGTTCACTGATTCAAACATTGTACATATTGTTTTATTATCAATGCACTGTATATATGGTATTCACTATTCTCACCTTGTCACCTCTTGATCACTTCATCACCATTAAGTCACGTATTTTTGTTTCCAATGAAAAATATTTTCATGTGACAGCCTAATAAGAATAAGATAAAAGAATTTGTTTTGCAAATCAAATAGTAATTCTCTTGGTGTGTTTTTGATACATGTTTTTGATGC
Source organism: Calotriton arnoldi (assembly GCA_963921515.1). Classification (NCBI taxonomy): domain Eukaryota; kingdom Metazoa; phylum Chordata; class Amphibia; order Caudata; family Salamandridae; genus Calotriton; species Calotriton arnoldi. The sequence continues at coordinate 296,764 of CAWUFW010011939.1, forward strand.
ATATTCATTATGGTAAACTAAGCAATTGACTCTCTGAACTCCAGAGCAGGCGACCTCAGCCATCGATGCCTAGCGGATCACAAATGCCTAGCAGATCACGAATTGCAAATTTATATGGAGGTGGTGCACGGTCTCTCCCAAGATTGGGGAAAGACTTGATTAGATCTATTCACCACAGCTGAGAACGCACAATGTCAGCACTTTTGCAAGTGGAGTTTCCAAAGAGCCTCTCACTCAGAGATGGTTTTCATCTCGAGTGGAGCTCAGACCTCCTGTACACCTTTCCACCAATACCACGCCTGCCCAGAGTTCTCAAGAAGATCAGGAATGACTTTGCCCATGTCATTCTTATAGCTCCCCATTGGGCATGGAGAGTCTGGTATCCCGAACTGTTGAGCATGAGCACGGGACCTCCAATCAGGCTGCCTCTTCTGGAGGATCTTCTGCCACAGTAACAGGATAGGGTTCGGAACCTGAGCCTGAAAACTCTTCACCTTAATGCATGGAGATAGAGTGGCAAAAGTTGACAGCTTTTAACCTTCTGCCCCAGGCCTGTAATGTCATATTGGCAGACAGGTGCCCTTCCACCAAAACAATATAAGCCTGCTGCTGGAGGAATTGTGTGGCATGGTGTACAGACAGACAAATGGATCCTCTTTCTGCACCCTTTACCAAGTTCTTTTGTTTATTTTACATTGGCCCACAGGGCTCTGCTTTGGGCACTTTGAAAGGGTATATTTTTGCCATCCATCTTCAAGTCCCTGAGTATATATAGTTTTTTGAAATGTCTCCAACACATTTTCCCACCTGCACCCTTCATTATGCCACAGTGGCACCTTCATTTAGTCCTTACATTTCCAATGTGTGCTCCTTTTGAGCCATTACACAACTGCCCTATCAGGCTCCTTACAATCAAAACAGTCTTCCTTATGGCGATACCATCTGCCCAGAGAGTCACTGAGCTACAGGCTTTGCTGTCTCATCCTCCTCACCTTAATATATATGCAGACAAACTGGTCCTTCGGACTAGATCATCCTTCTTATAGAAAGTGGTTACTCCCTTTCATGTGGGCCAGTCCAACACCCTACCATTTACGCCTACCCTTCATGCTCCGCCTCACCCATCTAAAAAAGAGGTGAGACTCCACTGTCTGGACCCAAAAAGAGTGTTATCATTCTATCTTGACCGCACAAACGATCAGCTCTTTGTGGAGTATGTCGGAGCCAAAAAAGGGAAGGCAGGACAGAAGCCGACCATCTCATGACGGATAGTGCTTTACATCAAAATCTGCAACGCATTGGCCAAAAAGCAACCTCCTGAAGGTTTGTGTGCTCACTCCACCAGAGCTTATGCTGCAACCACTGCGTTAGCTTGTGGAGTACCTGTCCTGGATATCTGTCAGGCAGCAACATGGGCTTCCCTGCACACATTTACAAAGCACTACTGCCTGGACAGTGAGGTCCAGTGAGATGGGCACTTTGCCCGTTCGGTCCTACAGGATTTTCTAGTATAAGTCTGTGTCGATGTGACACCTCTGGGGAGGTATTACTTAGGTATCTATTCTAAGATAAGAAATATGTGGCTAGAAGTCTCTATCAGATGTAAAAGTCACATACCCCTTATTTGGTAGGGAGTTTATCTAGCCTCATATTCATTACCAGCCTGCCCATCATCCCTGCTTTGCAAACATATTTCAGAGTGAAGTGTTATTTTTCCTTTTTAAGGGCCCTAGCATCTGACAAAGACTTCTAGCCTCAGATTCCTTACCTCAGAATTATCCCCAGGTGTCAGATTGGATCTGGAAATTTTTCGTTAGCAGTACCCCTACGTGCATGTATGGTGCGTTGTCCAGCTCTGCATAGCATTGTCGGCGTCATATGCCCCGAAAGTGACGTGTGCCACCCCAGCACATTGATGTAAGTTCTTTTATTTCTGTGCAAGTCAGAGCAGATCTGGAGAGATCTACCCCTAGTCACAATTTGACTGACCTTTTTTCGACTTTTTGTTGATGATTTTATGAGACTTTTGTCCTGGTGTGGCAGGCATGTCCACGTGCAAGGCTGGATTCAAGCACTATAGTGCCTGCCACTGGCAAATGTTGGTAATGGACCCACACCTCGTCTGTGTCTGGTGTCTTGAGTGCAACTACGACGCTAAGACCTGCGTTGATTGTTGAGCCATGCAACCGAAGGTCTTGAGGGAGTGATCCCCGAAGCTCCTTGCTGCTTGATGTGCAGTGCCGCAACTGTCTCGATCCTGGTCAAGAGGAAGGTCCCGGGATTGGTTGCAGAGCCATCGATCATCGTTGCAGTCGACGCAATCCCATTCAGGTAAGTCCCACAAAAAGAAGAAAAGTAAGAAGTTGAAGAGGCTCTTCGACTTCACCCTGTCTGTCAAAGTCATTCAATGGGATGAGGGAGTACCTGCGCCTGGCTCCTCAGTTAAGCCTGCTCCTGTAATGTCTCTGCACCTCCTTCAGTTTCCGGGAGCCAGAGCGACTCCTTCCCAACTCTGAGAATTTTATGAGGCCATGCACCTCATATTTAGATGGCCCATCCCCGCTGGAGTGCCTTTGGGCCCTATGGGTTTGGGAGGGGCACCTATTGTTTTTCCGCTGACAAGTCCGCCCCTGGCGCCAGTTGGGACCCTTGGATCCATGGATGGATCCGGACCGGCTCCAGTCGTACCACGCTGACCTTCCCCGATGCAGGTCCCATTAACGACGCTCCCAGCGGTGCCAGCGCCCTCCGGCAGCACCACTCCCATTCTCATGCCCGACTCCAACATGGAATCGAGGGGGTGTCACAGAACGTGGACTCTGGTGCCAACTGGAGCCATGCCCTCCAACCTGAAGCCTGAGCCCTAGTCCTATGGATTAAGTCTTGAGGAAGATTGGGAGGGGCCGCTGGACCTTGAAGAATACCATCCTATTGACCCCAACTTGGACTGATGTGAGGAATTGGCAGACACCAGTGTACTGGACACCTCTCCAGATACTTACTTGATCTCTCCTACCATGGCAACGGAGGAGGGAGCCTCTTTTGCTATGGGGATGAGAAGGGTGGCTGAGGTCCTGGACCTTAGTCAGCCCTCGGTTGCAGTCAAGACTAGTGTCTTGACAGAGGTGCTTCAGCCAGAAGTTACCCCCTTAGTACCGCTTCGCCCATTTAATGAAACACTTATGGACGACCTGCTCAGGGCCTGGCCCAAGCCCTGCACATGGAGTCCCGTGAACAGAACAATTGCTTGCCATCATCGCCCAGACCAGGGGACCCCACTTTCCTCACCCAACTCCCTACCTCAGAGATCTTGGTGGTCCAAACCTTGACTTCCTGAGTAAATCCTGGTGCACCCCCACTGGATAGGGAAACCAAGGAGCTGGACACCTTAGGTAAGAAAATGTTTTCTTCCACCAGCCTGGCACTGCAGTTCGTGAACACTGCATGCCTTTTCGGCCATTACTCCCATTCACTCTACAATTCGGTTGTGCAGGGACTGCCCATGGTCCTAGAGGAGGCCGGGCCATACTGTCCAAAGCTATGGCAGATCGGAGAGATTCAGCTAAGTTTATGATCTGATGTGGGCTGGACATGACCAACTTGCTAAGCGGTTTCTTCGTCAGTGGCCTTACGGCGCCAAGCCTGGCTGAGGACGACTGGCTTTTATGGGATGTCCAAATTCACTTATGGACATGCCCTATGATGTCTCCTGCCTCTTCGGAGACAAAGCTGACTCAGCGCTGGAGCACTTCAAGAATAGTAGAGCTTTGGCCAGATCCTTGTGCCTTTCCAACTCCAAGGCCCCCTACCAACCCCAGTCCACCTTTCACTCTTTTCATGGACACAGAAGGGACTTTCAGTCGCAACTTTACCTACCCAGCTACCATGGCACGTGTAGTATCCTGTAGCTAACACTGATGTGCATTGTAAATCAGTGTTAGCCTAACTAGAATGTGGGGACTGCATCTTGGTTGCCCAGAGAGATGGAATGTTGATACTTGAAGTGAGGCAGTTATTCAGAGTTGGACTAGCATTGATGGTGGCTGCACCACTGAGGCTGGAGTGTTGTACTTCCTACTTAATAAAGTATCCTGATGTTAAATCTACTTGCTGCCTCCTACTTCATTTCATTGGCGACGACTTGGAAGAAGATTGGACCAAGCGTGTACTTGTCAGCTTTACCTGGTTTCCTAACAACGATGCGCACAGCCTGCTCATGTTATTGCTGATGCGCACAGCTTGTCACCATTTATTTCTAATGTTCGTTTTCTCAAGCTACAGTTTAATTTGCACAATCTGCTCTTTTTATCGCTGACGTGCACAGTCTGCCTACTTTCTTGCCTAGCGCTCAGTGTCTCAATTTGCTCTTGGATGCGCACAGCTTGTTCACATTCATTTCAAGCGCTCAGTGTCTCAAGTTACTGCTGGTGTACACAGACTGCTTAAAGTGCTCAAGTACACAGCCTGATTTTCAAAGTTTTTCTTTGCTGGCACGCACAGCATTCTTTGTGTGCAGCTCTGTTCGATATTGCTGACACACACAGCTTACCTATTTTTATTCAACAATCTCAAATTTATTTAATTTTTTTTTTATCTTCTTTTGGTAATTTACAATTTTACACCAACATGCAGAATGTTCCTCCTCCTCCTTTCTTCCTTATGAATCCAGGGGGAACCACAAATCCCTTGGAAAAAATGGAAGAATGTGTTCATCAACTATGCAAGAGTATGTGGGACATCTTTAAGTGCAGAACGCAGAATGGCCTTATTGCTTCATTGTCTTGGTTCTGAAGGCCAAGAAGTTTTCCAACATCTTCCTGATTTGTCTGATGAGATTAGTAATAACTTAAATGAGTATGAAATATGTATAAATAAAAATTGGATTTACATTATTTTCCGAAAGTTTCGAGAGTTTTGGAAAGATGTCAATTTGGCAAACGAATGCAGAGGTCAGGTGAATCAGTTGAATAATACGTTTCTGTGTTAAGAAAACTTGCCTCTACATGTTCGTTTGGTGTCAGCTCTGAAGAAAGACTTCATGATCAATTTATGTTAGGTTGTTGCGTAGAGAAAGCTAGAGAGAGCTTCTGGCAAAAAGATGATCCTTCTTTATCAGAAGTTGTTACTCTTGCCAAACTTTTTGAACACAGTAAAGCTTGTGTTGAAGAAATAAAGAAAAATAGTGTTTCACAAAAGGAAGAAATGGCACAAACTGTTTCTGTGTGCAGAAAGAACTCTAGTAGCGTCATTCCACTTCCACAACATAAAGATGGTAACATTGTTCCACGTCTACAACATAAAAATCTTAGCAATACTTCACAATCTAACCCAGGGAAATGTTATGTGTGGTGATGTTGGACATTATGCTAATTTTAAAGGTTGTGCTGGTTGGAAATCTATCTGCAAAAAATGTAGGAAGAAAGGTCATCTTTCTAATTGTTGCCGTAGTTCCATTAATACTGGTACAAAAAAGAAAATTCAAGAAGTATTGTGTGAATTTGTTGATGATTCATCTGAAGATGAGATCATCATGCAAGTCCAAGATGGCACAGGTGGTCCTTGGGAAACTGTTGATATTGATGGTGCAAATGTTTCTATGTTATTTGATTCCGGTGCTAAGATAACTTTAATTCCAAAAGCTTTGAGGAAAATTTAGCACACAAAGTCAAGTTATTAAAACCTGATATATCTCCAAAAGGCTATAGTGGTCAACCCATCAAACTAGTGGGCTATTTTAATGGATCGATTCACTTTAAAGAAAGATTTACTGCAGGGAAAATTTATGTTTCTGTAAGGGGTGACTCACTCATTAGTTGGATTCACCAAAAGGATTTAGGTGTGTATCTAGATCCTAATGATTCTCCCTCAGTCAAATTAAGACAAAATCTTCAAGTGAATAATGTAAATTCAAACAAGCCCAATTTTGAAGAAGAGTTTCCTGAAGTCTTTGACAAACAACTAGGTTGTATCAAGAAATATGTACATAAGATCAAAATTAAAGAAGGGGCAAAGCCAATTGTAAGCAAGGTTGGAGGTGTACCTTTAATTGTCAAGGAGAAGATGAAAGCAGAGTTGGATAAATTGCGAGATAATGGCATCATAGAAGAGGTGGAAGCTACTCAATGGTTGGCTCCAGTGGTTATGGTGAAGAAGGCTAATAGTGAAGTTCGCCTTTGTGTGGATTTGTGCGAGCTAAATAAGAATGTCATTGTGGATCACTATCCTCTTCCGAACATTAATGATTTGCTTGTCATGTTGAAAGGGGCTAAGTGTTTCACAACTGTAGATCTCACATCGGCATACCACCAAGTTAGACTTCACCATGAGTCTCAGGATCTAACGGCGTTTGTTACTCCGTTCGGCACTTTTAAATATGTACGCATGCCGTTTGGACTGATATCTGCCGCTGCAGTTTTTCAGCGTGTAATGGAGAAAATGTTAAAGGGTTTATCTGGTATTAAGGTCTATCAGGATGATGTCCTTATTTATGGTGAAAATACCACTGTACACAATCAAAGAGTTCGTGAAGTATTAAAGAGATTCAAAGAAAATGGTGTTACTTTAAAGGCCAATAAGTGTAAATTCAATTTGGAAGAAATAGATTATCTTGGTCATAAAATCACTCCAAATGGTATTGAACCGAAGAGGGATCTGGTTGAAACCATAAACAATTTAGTCAGCCCGTCATCAAAAGAGGAAGTGGTTACATTTTTGGGAATGACAGTGTATTATAATAAATTCATCCCATTTTGCGGAAAAAACCAAAAGCTTGAGGCTTCTTCTCAAAAAAGGCACTCCTTTTGTTTGGAGTGATGAATGTGAATTGGAATTTTGCAAAATTAAGAAATTGCTTAAAAGGTCTTCCAGTCTTTAGAGTTTTGAACCTGGACATGAATCTATTATCATGTCCGATGCAAGTTCGAAAGGTCTTGGGGCAGTCTTATTACAGAAACATGATGGGGTGGAAAGGACCATTTTGTTTATCTCCAGTGCTCTTAGAGGGGCAGAACTGAATTATTCAGTCATAGAGAAAGAGGCCCTAGCTGTTTCCTGGGCTGTACACAAATTAAGGAAGTTTTTGTGGGGGAGCAAGTTTACAGTAAAAACGGATCATAAACCTCTCAAAGAAATATTTGAAAGGAAAGGTTTGGATGCGGTCTCTGCCAGAATTAGGTGCTGGGTAATTGGCTTACAAGAGTTTCACTTTAAAGTGGAATATGTTCCTGGCACAAAGAACTGGGTGGCTGATTGTTGTTCCCCTTTAGTCTACTTAGGTAATAACAGTGAGGATATTGCTGATGAAGATCAGAACCTGGATGTGCGCGTAATTAGTGAAGGCATAATTAGAGAGGATGAGTGGTTGGCAGAAGTCAATAAAGATTCTGTTCTTCAAGGTGTGGTTGGGAAAATTTAGACTGGTTGGTCTAACTCAGACAAGAATAATGAAACATTACAAACCTTTTGGAAAGTTAAGGATGAATGGTCCTTTCAGGGTGGCTTTGTGTTTAGGGGCACTAGACTTATTCCACCCTTATCCCTGAGAGAAGGTTTGATTTCTCTTGCCCACGAGAGTCATCCGGGAATCTCAAAGACAAAAGAAAGGTTGAGACTTATGTATTGGTGGCCAGGGATGGATATTCAGGTGGAGCGTGTAGTACGTGATTGTGTAGAATGTTGCAATGCTGACAAAACTTTCAAAATGTAGAGTGCAACCAATGATCATAAGAGACATTCCGAAAGAACCCTGGCAAGAGATTTCCTTTGATATTTTAGGTCCAATTCGTTATTCAAGGACTGACAAGTATGTTTTGGTACTTCTGGATATGTTTTCCAGATGGCCAGAGTTGCCATTACTAACTCAATTGAATCTCGTGATGTTATTATGTTTCTTGAAAGAGTTTTTGAGAGAGAGGGTTTTCCAAATTCTTTGTTGACAGACAATGGGGTACAGTTGGTCTCTCGTGAGATGGAAGAATTTTTGAAGAAAAGAGGTATTAGACATAAGAAATCAGCCTTATATCATCCCGAGTCCAATGGTATGGTTGAAACATTCAACAAGGTGTTGAAGGAGACCATTCAGTATGCCATTTCAAACAATCTTTGTTGGAAAAGTGAATTACTTGATAAAGTGAAGAATTATAGGTTTACTCCCCATTCGAGCACAGGTTTCTCCCCGTTTGAATTATTCAAGAGAAGAAAGGCTAATACCCTTGTGTGTCCCTCCTGGGTTAATGACTTATCTAAGAATGACTTATCTGTTGATAAAAAAGAAGAGTTAAAGGAAGCGAAAGAACAAATGTTAGCCTCTAGGAGGAAAGACTTGTTTGATTCACGTAAAGCTGCCAAGAAAACATTTATTCAGGTTGGTGATCTGATCAGAATTAAAAACCCTCGTTGTGGTGCCTTTAGTTCAGGTTCCAAATTTTCTTCTCCAATGAAAGTCATCAAACTTTTTGAAAATGCTGTGAAAACGGAAGATTACCGCATCTGGAATCTGGGTCGAGTGGTTAAAGTTGTCAAGAGAGATGATTATCCTAAGAATATTGAAAATGTTGCTTGTGGAAAGGATTTGGTTTGTGATAATTCTGAAGTAAGGAAATCCTTCAGGGTTACTAGGAGACCTTCCTACCTGAAGGAGTATGTTTAGTACATTATAATGTTCTTTTTGTCTCTCCTTTCCCCTCATTTCATTTCTCTCCTTTTCATTCTCTTTTCTTTTTTCCCCTGCCATCCTCTTGTTTTGTTGTTGGGAAAGGAGGGAGGTATGTAGTATCCTGTAGCTAACAGTGATGTGCATTGTAAATCAGTGTTAGCCTAACTAGAATGTGGGGACTGCATCTTGGTTGCCCAGAGTGATGGAATGTTGATACTTTAAGTGAGGCAGTTATTCAGAGTTGGACTAGCATTGATGGTGGCTGCACCACTGAGGCTGGAGTGTTGTACTTCCTACTTAATAAAGTATCCCAACGTTAAATCTACTTGCTGCCTCCTACTTCATTTCAGCACGCAAGCTCCCCAGCCTCTGCGTGGCCAAGGATGCGGTTCCCCCAGACCCTGTGTGTTGGGCAGCCAGAGGTTGGGCCAGTCCATCAGCCCCCTGACAGCCACAGCCTCCAAACCTCTTTAGTAGTTTGCCCTCCAACCATCATGGGTAACCAGTGGGAAGCAGGATACCCCATCACCTGCACCACTGGAGGTCAATAACATCAGACCGCTGAGGTCTCCAGGTTCTCTGAAGGGGCTACTCCGTCCCCTTCATGAACTACCCCTCCACCCATGACACCCACATGTGACAGGTTGATGGAGGACCATCTCTCTTTACTCTGCCAAGAAGTGGCAGCTCTCTTGGCCAAGGGAGCCATATAGTGGGTGCACACGGCATAAGTAGGCTGTGGTTGTTATTTCCGCTACTTACTGGTACCCAAAAAGGACAGAGGCCTTCATCCTATCCTAGACCAGCGTCCTCTCAATTTCTTACTCAAAAAGGAGAATTTCAAAATGCTCACGCTCCCTCAAGTCCTGTCTGCCCCGGAACCGGGAGATTTGATGGTAGCATTGGACTTGCAGGACTCATACTTTCACATTCCTGTCCTGCCTGTCCACAGACGCTACCTGCGGTTCACGGTGAGCTACAAGCACTTTCAGTTTGCTGTGCTCCCTTATGGCCTTACCAGAGTCCTCAGGTGTTAACTAAGGTGATGGCAGTGGTTGTGACTCTTCTGCAGAGATCAGGGGTATCAGTCCCACCCTATCTCGATGACTTGCAGCTGAAGGCAGGCTCTCCCCAGGCAGTTGTCTCCCACCTCCAGACTATGACATACCTCCTGCACTTGCTGGGGCTCACTATAAACATTCACTATCACCTGACTTCCTCTCAGATGCTCCCTTTCATCAAAGCTATTCCGGACACATTTCTGTTTTGGGCTTATCCTCCAGAATAGCGAGTCCAGGATATTCAGGCTATGATATCGATGTTTTGGCTTCTATCCTGGCTGCTGGGCCACATGGCCCCTGCATCCTTCTTGCCAAATGGCAAATGTGCGCTCTGCAGTGGGACCAGAAGTTCCAGTGGGCACAGCATCAGGAGAATCTCTCCAACATGGTCCAGACATTGGAGGGAACTGCAAAGATCCACAGTGGTGGCTAACGAACTGTGATTGGGTCAGCAACAGACCTCTCTCCCTTACCCAACTCTATCTGACGATAGTGATAGATGTGTCACTACAATGATGGGGTGGTCATTTGGGAGAGGTGGAGATCAAAGGCCTCTGGTCTCTGGTGGAATCCAGACTCCACATCAACCTCCTAAAGCTCCGAGTGATCCGACTGGCATTGAAAGCCTTTCTGCTCTCCATCAAGGGAAGACTAGTAGATGCTCACAGGCAACACCACCGCCATGTGGTACTGCAACGAACAGGGCAGAGTCGGGTCCTGGCCCCATTGTCAAGAGGCCCTGTGCCTCTGGACATGACTGGAACGTCAGGCAATAATCCTGGTTGTTTAACACCTGACGGGCTTTCTGAACGCTAATGCGGACAAACTCAGTCGACCATGCCTAGCGGATCACAAATTGCGTCTTACCCAGAGGTGGTGCAAGGTCTCTTTCAGCAGTAAGGAGAACCTTGATTAGATCTGTTTGCTGCTGCTGAGAACGTGCAATATCAGCAGTTTTGCGTGCTGGAGTTTCCAAGGCGGCTCTCACTCAGGATGTGCTTTTCCTCTCAAGTGGAGCTCAGGCCTCCTGTATGCCTTTCCGTCCATGCCACTCCTGCCCAGAGTTCTCAAGAAGATTAGGAATGACTGGGCCCAAGTCATACTTGTGGCTTCAGACTGGGTTTGAAGAGTTTGGTATGCCGAACTGTTGAGCATGACCATTGGTCTTCCGCTCAGGTTCCCTCTTCAGGAGGACATTCTGTTGCAGCAGCAGGGGAGGGTTCTTCACCCAAACCTGTCAACGCTCTGCCTTCATGTGTAGAGATTGAGTGGTGACAGTTAATAGCTTTCAACCTTCTGCCCGAAGTCGGCAATGATATCTTGGCAGTCAGCCATCCCTCTACCAAGATACTATACGCCTGCCTTTGGGGCAAGTTTGTGGCATGGTGTGCCAAAAAACAGGTTGACCCTCTTTCTGCTCCACGTTCTCAGGTCCTTCTATTTATTCTTTCTCTTGCCCAGCAGGGCTCTGCTTTGGCACCTTAAAGGGCTATCTTTCTGCCATCTCAGCCTCTCTGCGGTTGCCAAATCAGCAATCCCTGTTCAAATTCTCTGTTGTAAATTGGTTTTTGAACGATCTTCAACACATTGTCCCACTTTCACACTTCATCATGCCTCAGTGAGACCTGAATCTAGTACTCACCTTTCTGCTGTGTGCTCCTTTTGAGCCACAGCACAACTGTCCTCTCAGGCTCCTTACCATCAAGAAGGCCTTCCTAGTGACTATAACATCAGCCTGGAGGGTCAGTGAGCTCCAGGCTTTGTTATCTAAGCCTCTCTACCTCTACATCTTCCCGGATCAGCTGGTCTTTCGCACCAGAGATTCCTTCCTTTCAAAGGTGGCCACTCACTTTCATGTAGGCCAATCCATCACCCTGCCTACCTTTTATGCTTTGCAGCATCCCTCTATGGAAGAGGAGTGACTCCACCGACTGGACCAAAAAAGAGTGCTGTTGTTCCAACTTGACCGCATGAAAGAGTTCGAGGTGGAGGACCAACTCTTCGTGGGGAATGTCAGAGCAAACAAGGGGAGGGCGGTGCAGAAATGGACCATATCACAATGGATTGGGCTCTGCATTAAAATCTGCTACACATTGCCAAGAAGCAACCCCCTGAGGCTTTGGGTGCTCTTTCATCCAGAGCTAAGGTTGTGGTCACTGCATTAGCATGCAGAGTTCTGTCGGGACGGGCTGTTTGCCCATTCAGTCTTTCAGGACTTTTTGGTGTGGAACAGTTTCTCAGACCCACCTCTGGGGAGGTATTGCTTGAGTATCTATCCTAAGGTAAGGAATATGCGGCTAGAAGTCTCTATTAGATGAACAAGTTAGTTACCTTCGGTAACGGCTTATCTAGTAGAGACTCTGTCTAGCAGTAGATTCCTTACCGACGCATCCATTTTTCCCGCCCTGCGAACAGATTTCAAGGGACAGGGTTTTTCCCCTTTTAGGGCCCTCGTTTTTTGCACGAGTGGTCAGTGTTCTTTGTGACTCCAAGTTCCTGGCATAGAAAGTCACAAAAAGAAACTGATAGCATGCTGAGGTGGTGCATTTAGGCACTGAACATGTAACTTCTGGCGCTGATAATGCCACATGGAGCTGAACGACGCCACCTACTGGTGCTCAGGGATTCTACTCAAGAAATATTTCGGGATCCAGTCTGATGCCTGGGGATAAATCTAAAAGGTAAGGAATCTGCATCTAGATAAAGTCTCTATCAGATAAGGCGTTACTGAAGGTAAGTAACTTGTTCTTCACACACCAGTGGTCAGTGTTCTTCATGGCTCCACTCTTCTGGTTTGGAAAGTCGCAAAAAAAAAACTGATGTCAGAGTGCTGGGGTTTTGACTATATAGGCACAGTGCACGTCACTTCCGGCACAGACAACGTCAATGATGCCAAGCAGAGCCGAATGACACGACATACTGGTGCGCAGGGGTATTACTGACAAAAATATTCTGGATCCCGTCTGATGCCTGCGGATTATTCTAAGGTAAGTAATCTGCGGCTCGATAGAGTCTCTAGCAGATATGGCACTGCTGAAGGTAAGTAACTTGTTCTTCTGTAACTGAGAAAGTGATATTACATCTCAAACATTGTTTGCAAAGTTACCTGTATATGAATGGTCTGTGTAGAGAGTGAGATAAAAACAAAAATATGACTGCATACTGAAAAGATGCCAGCAAGTGGCACCCTATATTGTAAACAAAAGGAGGGACAAGGAGCAAATTATCAGGTCCAGCAGCCATGCTCCATAAATGTAATGGTCAAGCATAGAAGGATGCTGTTCCTCCAAAGAGAGGGAAATGGGGGAGGAGAAGCTGCTGGTCATGAAAGAGAGAGGGGTTGATGAACTGTATCGGGGGATCGGATTGATAAGAAGTGATAGCCCGCACACACTCAGATGGGTGTCATGCTTCATCATTGGGCAGCTACTTCTTGGGCCGGCGCAGCAATGCGCAACGGGCCCCTTGAGGGTGTTTGTTGCCAGAGATCTTCTGAGTTAGTTGCTTTAATGGTGAATGCAAGTGAGGATATTGTGAGTGTAGGGTAGTGTAGTGAGTGGTTAAAAATGTCTAAGGGGTACCGAGGACGGTTTAATAAGGTGGTCCCCTAAACAAGAGTAAAAACTAATGAACGCAGTCCTGGAAATCAGTGAAGTAGGGTGAACATGTTTCATGCCTTGTGTGGCCCAACCGAATCTTAGGCAACTTGTCAGGACCAAAGAAATGACACCTAACCTACACCTGTTGGGAATGAAGGTGTGTTTATTAGTAAATGTGCACAATCAATATCTTGTGTCAACTATACCTGCTACATACAGGACTTCAGAAGTCTGACCTGTAAAAGAAAAAAAACACCTAATCAGTAAAAGAAAAAAAACACCTAATCAGGGGTGTCACTACTGATGGGATGGTTGACACCTCCCTTAAACACTGGCTGTGTTTGTTGGTCATGTGACAGGGAGTTTCCAGAACCATAGCAGTTGGAGCTGAGACAGCAAGGATGCGCATGCAGAGAAGTCGAGTGGGTCCATCGCCTCTATTCTGGCAGCGGCTACAGGGCTCTCCCCAGGCTCACTCACCACGGCCGGTCCAGCTGCTCTGCATTTTGGAGCTGCGAACTGGGAGTTCGGAGCTCACCCCCAGGCCCTCTATGCCAGCACCACTTTACACCCCTTCCCTCTCTTCCTCAGCCTCTCCCGTTCCTCGATTTTTGCTCCTCCTGAGCATTAGGTGAGGAGCTCAGCAGGGAGCTGCTCTGCATTGAAGCTCGGCCAGGCCAGTCAGCCAGCCCAGCCAGGCAGGCAAGTGCAGTAAAGCGATGCAAGGCAAGGCTTAAGGAGCACAGAGGAACACAAAAAGAGAGAGCAAGATTGGGTGGTTACAAAGATCCAAAGGGAAGAGAGGTGATTAGTTTCACCTCACCAGGTTGAGCTCCCTGATCGCGGAAGCTGCCTGGCTAAGCCGGGTTCAGCTTGGGGCTAGGGGAGAGCTCCCACCCCTTCTGCTCAAACAAGGAAGCCTCAAACACCCCTGCCGTGGAGCACCAAAGCAGCAAAGTACCAAACCAGGCACAGTTTTACACCCCCCTCTTCAAGAGAGTCCAGGAAAACCCTTTATCACCCCCCTTATCAATCCTTCACAAGCTGCACCTAATCGCAGTAAACCGCAGCTGACCGCCCTCTCCGCTCCACCTTCACTCCATCTTTCCCTGCGTTTACGGCTCTCTTCAACCCCTGAGCAAATCTGCTCTAACTAGCTTAACCCTTATCTCTCCGACATTTCAATTTTTAACATGCGATCTGGCAAGACAATGGGCCCCCCCTACAACGCACACAAAAAGGAAAGCAGCTCGACCAGAGCAATTGCTGTGTCCCTCAGTACATCACCTCTCTCTGGGTTAATTTCATCAGCTCCACAGCTTCCGTGGACTTGGCTAAGACTGGCACAATCAAAACCTTATCCGGCCAGAAGGAAATCTCAATGAAAAAATGCCAACCTAAAGTTCGCACTAAATTCTTCTTCCTCAAAGATCAAGAAGATGCTACTTTTGCTGCCAATTTAAATATCCTGTGCCTACCGTCCACTTTAGCACCCACAGTAATTAACCAAATAGCAGACTATGGCCTCTCTCAAGGTGTGTCACAGCATGCCCCACATGGCTCAGACCTTTTGCAGGCCATACTTAATGGAGCTATCTTAGGCTCTCAAGGAGCCCCTGGAGTTGAGACGCCTTCCTCCAGCCAACGACAACCACCCCGCAAGCTCCAACATGCCAACAAGAATGAGAGCCTACCTAGCCTGCAGGGTCAGACTGATTTGCATATGGCCATGTCTGAACTGGGGTGGTGGAGTGAGCTAAAGAATGATGATGGATTCTGTCCTTTTAATAGAAACTACTGGTACTCAGGTATGGCATTCGACCTTACAGGCACCAATACCTTCTATCTCACCCCAACAGCAGCTGCAGGTATTTGCCCCCTGCCACACTACCAAGGGGCAATCCAACAACAAATACAACAATACTAAGTCTCACCAACTCTGTCTAGAAGAACACATGACCCAGCATATAACCCGGCACGGGACTCGGCCTGTCCCTGACAGCAAGTACCCTGGCAGTCCAACTATCCAGGAACTCCCGGAGACCAGACCAGAGACCAGGCCTCCACAGAACCCTTCCTCGCACACCTCAACAGAGTGGGAAGCCATGATAGCTATGTATGGTGAAGATCAGCAGAACTACTCAAACTCTACTCTTCAACCCCCAGAAGTGATCTTTACTGGTCTGAGGGGGACAACAGAATCACCAAAAACAATTCAGGGATCCTCACAACAGCTGCATGGGGTGTCCTAACTAAGTACTTTGCAACGAACAGTTGAAGCCCTCAACTACCTATCCACGAAAATGGACACTCAGATTAAACTGCTACACACACTGGCCTTTTTCAAATCAGGGATCAATGCTAAAATTGCAAACCTCAACAGCTTAATAATCAGAGCTCAAAAGGCACTAGAAGTCTTGGAGCTGGCCGGTCCCAATTACCTGCATTTGGGAATGCAATCTAGTGATGAACCACACCCTCAGTATGGATTTGGTATTGTGTTGTGTTTCCACATGTGGTCACTTGCCTGTTTGTTCATTTTATTTGTGCACATTTCACTGTGGGCGATATTTTGCCCTCAGCATGTTTTTGAATCAACACTAAGACTTATTTGGCCTAATTACAATGTTGGGCTGATGTGCTTCATGGGGACCGACCGAACTCCGGTCGGCGGTCCCAACTGCAGCATTACAATGCAACTGCACATGGTGCGGTCACATACTTCCATTTCTCTATGGGAGCTTGTGCTCCCATAGAGAAATGGGAGAATCAGGGTGCCTGCCACACGGTGCAGGGTTTAACAGGGGGGCACCATAGGTGCCCCCTCGACCCCCAGCCGGAAGCCGCAGGGTGAAGGGGGGCCTGCTAGGGGCCCCCCAATGTTGCTTTCTGACAGTCTTTTCATGTCAGAAAGCCCGACATGGGAAGCCTGTCGGAAACCGACATCAAAATTCCTACGGCGGAAACGCCATTTATAGGGATTATGGGCAGGCCTCTGACTGGCCGACGGGCTCCTTGAGCCCGTCGGAATCCATCTGGAATGACCATCCGGTTTGACTTTCGACCGCCTGCATCATAATGCGGCGGGCAAAAGTGAAACCCGCAATGAGACTCAGAAAGCCTCCGACCTCTGGTCGGAGGCTTTCCTAGTCTCTTCGTAATTAGGGCCATTATGCGTATTAAGAGAGGTGTCAACCCATCCCATCAGTGGTGACACCCTTGATTAGCTGTCTTTCTCTTTTAAAGGTCGGACCTCTGATGCCCTGTACCATAGCAAGTATAGTTGACTCAAGATATTGATTGGGCACATTTATTTTAAAAAGAACCTTCATTCCCGATCAGGTGTAGGTTTGGTGCCATCTCTTCCGTCCTGATGAATTGCCTAAGATCCAGTTAAGCCACACAATGCGTAAAACATGTTGACCCTCATTCACATATTTTAAGCTGCCAAGGTTTATTGATTCCCAGAACAGTGTTTGTTTTGTACTCTTGTCAAGGGGACTACCTTATTAAACCATCCACTGTACCCCTTAGACATTTTTGACCACTCACTACACCACCCTACACTCATGATATCCTCACTTGCATTCACCATTATGACAACCAAATCAGAAGATCTCCGGCAAAGAGCCCAGTGGAGGGGCCCGTTGGGCATTTCAGCGCCGGCTCAAAGAGGAGCTGCCCAATGATGAAGCATGACTTCCATGTGGGTGTGTAGCGGCTATCACTTCCGATCAATCTGATCCCAAGATCCAATAGTTCAACCACTCTCCCTGTCCCGACTGACAAATTTCTCCTCTCTCATTTCCCTCTCTTTGACCAAACAGCATCCTTCTATGTTTAGCTGCAAGTGGCACCAACCATTTTGAAATCGAGGCCTACATAAGCCAATGTTAAAATAAATGCAGTTAGCTCCACATATGTATTATCTATTGTGGTATTAAAACTGTGAGCATGGAAATCTCAGAAAAATGTTATAAATAGCTCCACCTTAAAACGTACTAATCGAAACTCCAATGTTCCACACCATTTTTTTGTTCAGGTCGTCAAATCTTTGCCACAGTGTTAGAATGGAGCACAATCTGAATACCTTTCTAAATAATCATCAACTTGCAGCATTTAATGATCAGATGTTTGGTGAAGTTTTAAAAGCTTTACTTCTCATTAAGATATTAGTCTGTATTTTTTTTCTTTTATTCATGTTAGTCAGATAAGTCTGTTTACAGAAATATCAAGAACATTTTTAGTTATAGACAGCATACAAAATAACAGCATGTTCCATAAAGGAATTTGTCCCTATTTTAATCTAAAGGACCTAACCTATCCTATCGAGAACGCATAAAGAGTTCTTTTGGAAAAGAGCAAGTAAGCTTTTGCAAAAGACTAATAGCTGTGAAATTTTGAATTCCTCATAAAGAGATGTTCTGGAAACTCCGCCTAGTTCCCTAGCCGCTTCAGTAGCAACTGTAAAAACCAACAGAAAGAAATAATCACAGCAGTAGCTATGATCAGCATAAAGATAGAACGTCTTCTCATAGAGGTTAAGGAAACATGAATAATCACTGTTAGCAGTAGCTTACAGTAAATTGGGCAAGTAATAGCGCTGTCAAGTGCTAAAGGACATGGAAGGGAAGGAGTGCTTATAATGCCTTAACTCTCTAGCTAGGAACATGTACTATATACAAAGGCACAAACAGATGTTGCAAAAACAGGTGTATAAGTCATTTTGAACCAATGAGAAATAATCTTCCGATGGTTCATCATCTTCTTTCTCGATTCCAATGGTAAACATCTATAGCAGCATGTTGTTATTTGAATGCTGCTACAACGTATTACAAAATGATACATCTAGAAAGGTTCTCATGAGAACCTTTGCAAGCCTCATTTGTTAGCTGTTCAGTGTTCACCTTGTGTAACAATAGACTGCTCTATGAAATGAGACATTAATATCTAGCATGTGCTGGTAAGATCATGGAATTTCAAAACTATAGCAAGCATTTTCTTGTTTTATTATACTTGTTCATTATAAGCATGCGGCAAAGAAAACTATCTTAAATACGATGAAATGATATGGTGTGAGAATGAAAGAAATACATTTTGGAGCAAACAGCGCTTTTCACAAAGATGTCAAGTTCTGCAGTTCAATTATAACGTTAAGTGAGCATTTATGAAAAAAAACTTATTTCCTTAAAGGGATAGGAAGGAATCAAGAAAATATTGAGGCAAAGAAGTGAAAGAATGATGGAAATGGGAACTTTCTGCAGAAATTAGCAGCATTTTCACTTTTTGCACCTTTAATAATGCACATTTCCACTAACCACTATATTGACATCCATTTTTCTGCGTTAATGTTAAGGCATATTTATATATTATTATGAGGTTAAATTTACGTAAAAAGTTTTAACTTCCACAATCCCTTGTCTGATGATTTTATTAATCATCACATCTCTAGGTTTCTCACGTGAGTCCGTTTCAGAGTGCACTTTCATCGTCAGTTGAGTCTCATCTATTTCTTTTCATTCCCCTAAATTTTAAAGAGCTCATGTAATTGTCATTCATAATCCCCTTTAAAACCAAACCCTTCATATACCATTTCTTTTCCAACCCTTCCTTTCTCTTGCGAAGTATGTATCTTCGGCTCAAAAATAATGCATAAAGAAATCTTAGGCAAAGTCCTGCTATTAATATTGGCATTATAATAGCTTTTAATATACTTTTTCCTGCTGTTGAAAACCAATTTCCAATTGTGGCAATTCCCTTTCTAAACATTTTCAAATAAACTTGGTGTTTCCAATTCACATAATTCAGATTCTAAACCTGAGATGTTCATCGCAAAACCTTCTATTTCCCTACTCTCGTCAGGTATGTATGTACAGTAATGAGTTAACGTAAGTCATTTTGAACCAATGAGGAATAATCTTCTGATGGCCCTTTGTCTTCTTTCTCGATTCCCATGGTAAACGTCCATTTCAACATGTTGTTATTTGAATGCGGCTACAACGTATTACAAAATGATATATCTAGGAAGGTTCTCATGAGAACCTTTGCAAGCCTACTTTGTTAGCTGTTCAGTGTCCCATTGTGTAACAATAGACTGCTCTATGAAATACGATGAAATCATATGGTGTGAGAAGAAAACAGATGCATTTTGCAGCAAACAGCGCATTTCACGAAGATGTCAAGTTCTGCAGTTCAATTATAACATTAAGTCAGCATTTCTGAAAAAACAGTTATTTCCTTAAAGTGATAGGAAAGAATCAAGAAAATATTGCGGCCTAGTAATGAAAGAATGATAGAAATGGGAGCTTTCTGAACAGAAATAAGCAGCATTTTCACTTTTTGCACGTTTAATAAAGCACATTTCCCCATACCACTATACTGACATGCATTTTTCTACGGTAAGGCACATTTATATATTATTATGAGGTTACATTTCTGCAAACAATTTCAACTTCCATAATACTATAGGCACAAAAACCTATCTCACTTACCAAACTCGAACAAACGGTGTGAAGATGCTGGAGCTGTTTCATTGAAACAATTTAAGTATGTTTGTGCAAACCTCGTATAGTAATTTGCCTCGGAGAAATGCTGAATCTAGACTCGTTGCTGAACTTGAATGTTTTCATTGGAAGTTCCCAAAGAATTAGTATTAGTAAGCTAGACAGGAGTCTAAAAAGCGATACTAAAATGATAGTAATGCTATATGATAGTATATGATAAATGACAAAGTTCATCAAGTCTTGTAAGCATTGAGTTATATGCGGAACTATGTGCTCACTCATCTGAAGTATGGCATATTTATTAATTAAGACTGGAATGAAAAGGAGGATCATTTCTTCTGATCACACTTTACAGAGAATCCTTTCAAAGAAGCCATGGTGTTTTCGGAAATACAAAGAAAAAGTTCATGTTATGAAGAATTACTTTTATGTTATTGACCTAAAGACAATGGTTAGTAGTTAGTGGTCTTAATGAATTACTAGGATGCGGGGTTTTCTATAATATTATTGTTTATTTGCTACAGGAAAAAACAGCCAAGTTGATATGCAGAGAGTGCAGATGTTGCTGTTGAGGCTAAACAGGGAAGTCTGCAGATACACAACAATCAATCAATCAGGATTCTTATAGAGCGCGGCTAATCACCTGTTAATGTCTCAAGGCGCTGCAATTCATATAGATTTACGCTTTCCAGTAGTGAGATGGTACAGTTCTTTGGGTGGTGAGGTGTAAAATTGCAACCGAAGATATTCATGGCACCTCTGCAAGGGTAGGTAATTGACAGTTCCATTCATTCTATTGCAGCATTTATTCGTTGTCTGTATTGTTTTCAATGTCAACGTTTTATATTATAACCTGTGGCGTTTTCATGCATTATTATTATTGAAGCTGTTGTTTAGAGCCAGATGCAGCTGTACAGCAGGTACAAATCATTATTTTTTCGATGTCATGCATTATCTGATTGCATTAGAAATGGATGAACAGTTCCTTTCTCATTCATTTTAATTGGGCCATGCACTGAAATCACTTCTTAAGTTAATTTTTACTGTAGGAGTTGTTTCTAAAGGCAGTGTTACTGTAGCATTTCAGTTTTAATTGGAGGTCAGATTGTAGAGACAATTTGAAATGAGTGAACCTTACTTGATCAACTGCAGTTCAGTCATTTCAGACTGGCTAGACAGACACTCTCTAGATTTCTGCTAGAACACTTATATTTGGTTACCCAAATTGTACGATAAATAATTTGTTGAATGCACACTTATTTTAAGTTTCTTTTTGTCTGTGATTTGTTAAATTCCCAGGGATTATTCAAAATCAGCGCTTGACCTCAGTCCAGACTCTGCCAAATGAACACGCCAGCTATAACTAAGCGTACCTTCATGCAAGTCTGGAGATTTGATAGAACCTGACGGTTGGCTAGTGATTGGAATCTGTGGGTAGGATGCTGTAGTAGTGTTGAATACATTTAAGAGCCCAGCGAGGATCAGCATGCAGAGTTACCCTTCATCTTGAGTAGTTCATCCTGAACAAGAACAATTGCAAGTGCTTTTTCTTGCCTTGTTTGGGGCTTAATCCAGACTGATGCTTGTCAAGGTTGTCCTACGATTCAATGTGTGCCGGAGGTGGCTAGCATGTTAACTGTTTGGGGAGCACCCAGGGCATTAAGAGTTACTGATCACCAGTTGTGCCAATAGGACCCTTTACCTGGGGTCACCTTACTATTAGATCCAAAACAAACTTCCAGAAATATCCCTTTAGCACTTGGCCCTTAAGTTAGCTAAGCAGAGCCTACTCGGGAAGCTGATGGGGTCTAGAGACTCAGAAGTCAGTGCCACACATTATCTATGGAACCACTGAATGAGGCTGATATTTTTCTACATTAGCAAACTTTCGTGAGCCCTTACCTTAACAAACCAATGCAGATTAGACAGCACTTTCAACTGCATGCAACTGCATGATGCAAGTTCAGCTTCCAACTTGGAGGGGGAGTGGCAATCAAAGATCACAGCCCTGGAACTCAAGTGGTTCTCAAACTCGCTACTATGTATCTCCTAGCCCTGGTCAAGGAAATTCTTGGCACACTAGCATCTGCTTAGTATTTATTCTGCATTGGCCCAATCAATTCATTGGAATGTTCAAATTTGAAAGGAGTCTCCTACTGAGAGTGCATATGAAGATGTTATTTCCAGGAACCCTGGTACGAGTTTTGGTCATTTTGTGTATTCCACACAGACTTACATAGCATCAGTCTTTGTCACACACATGCAGCAGGAAGAGGGGGGCAGAGCGTAGGGTGCCCTGGCAGGGAAAAGGAGGCTACACCTCAAAAGAAAGGGAAGGCACCCTCACCCACCAGCTACTAGAACTTGACTTTTGTGATACTTGTGGATGGGAGATGCCTTGTGGATGGGAGAGGCTGGAAGGTTGCAGGACCTCTCCTCACACCTGGCAGTCACCAATATCCAGCTACAGTAACAACTCTAGGAGCTAGGTTTAGTATAGTTCCATGGCCTACTCTCAGGTTAAAGGTTCTAGGGAGTTTCACTTCAGCCCCCTATTTTTAACCATTCTTTCAAATAAACCCTAGATGGAATCCAGTGCCCATTCAGTAAAGCATACACACATGCTCCACACACTCCCACCCTCACACATAGAAAATGACAAGCATTCTATATCTATGTCCTGCATGGGTGGAGCAAAGGAACATGTTATGTGAGAATAGGAAAACCTTAACAAGACAAGTCAATATGCATCTCTCCCATGAAGGTGACAGACAAAAAGGGTGTGTTCCCTTCGATCAGAAATTAATGCTGCTACCACCAAAGCCTCTCTCAGTACAATGAGTAGAAATTAGTCATCCTTCCTATGAAGGGTGAACTTTGGGTGCAATACGTAACCTTAGAACTCTGCTTTGTGGCCCTACTCCACTTACACGTCAGTAAATATGGGTGATTGGCTTGTTCACTGAGCCAAAAGTCATAAATCCTTCAGAAATCCCCTGACTTGCCAGGAATGGGACACAGGACATGGATGCACACTCTCAGCATGTTATCAGGGGAATTATTCTCCCAAACAGCTAGTGACTATTTTTTGTAGTGGTTTTGAATTCCATGGGGGACCTGCAACAGTGCAGTCGTTTTTAGGATCTGCAGCTTTTAGACAGTATTTTTGGATGCCAGTGCAGCTGGAGTGCTTAATGGTGTCAGGGACTTTGGAGTTTGTCAAACAGCTGGTAATGAATTTGATCACTAATTTATCAGATACACTCAATTGGGCAGGTGTGATAGCAGGCAGTAAGAGAATCCTAAGAGACACTACTGAGTCATCTGTTGTATGCAATTTGGATGAAAGAAGGGCCAGGGAGGAAAGAGAATGGGGAAGATCAAGGTAGGTATCCGTCGCCATCTTTGTAAATGCCCCATATAACACAGAAAACATACACATGTTCTAGGCATGGGTATTGCAAACATACATCTATCATATCATATCTAGAGAAAATAATGTAACAGTAAGAAACAACGCAATCAACAGCACCTTCATAACTCCACTCCTTTCACCCAGAGTGCATGGCACTTGTGTTATATGTTTGGAGAGATGCCAGTTGGAGCAAACAAAGCAAATGAGCCCAGAGATGTCTTATAGCTGGATATGCATTGGTCCAAACCAGGGGACCTAGGGATAAGGAGAGGGGATAAAGGAGGCATGGACTGGTGTTTAATCATTGTAATTAATTAAAGACACATACCAGTACAGTATGATATGCTGTGTTGGTACCATGAGACTGGGTAAGGGAGGAGGGCCCCATGGTGCTGGGGGAAGCCGGTGAGATGATGCCTCCCAATACTCAGTATTCTACTATAGCAGTAGAAGAAGTGGCAGTTCGTAGGGGAGCATGGGAAGTTAGGAGAAGCCATTTTAGTATAAAGCATTATGAGGTTTGGTATAAGACCTTAGGGATAACAGAGTCAAAAGACACCTCCTTCTAAAGGGAGGAAAGCCCCCCCAGAACCCTTCAAAAGTTTCAAGTTTGTCATTAATTGTGTGCGTGTCTGTTCGTGGAGGGCAACCTTGGGCAGTTTAACCAGCAATTAGTTACATGCATGTGTGCCAATGTCGGAGAAGGGATATTTTGGCCACCGCCAACAAAGTGACAGGCAACCTATGTGTGTGCACATGTAAGTCTGGGACATCGGGAAGATCATGGAGAATCACTAGCTGTAGAGAAGCGTGTATCGAGAGTCAATGGTAACATTGCAGTTGAGAACACACTGCCTTCCAATGCTGGTCTAGGGCCTGGCAGAATCACAGTATTTGAATAAAGTAAATCACAGTTGTCACTATCACAATTCCTGCAGTGGTCATGTGGTAGAAATTTTGCATAATTTTATTGTCTGTGGTCATCAATACCAATCAAAGCCAATCAGCCGATTAGTACATTTTTAACACCCAGACACTAACATCCATTTGTCATACACCACATTCCCAGATCCCATGTCGAGTCCTCCTTGAAAAACAGTGGAGCATCTCCAATGAATTCTACAGCAGTCACTCACTAGGTTGAAGAAAGTCGGGTAGGGATGGCACCTCCAACAGTCATAGTCTAATGGGGGTGGTCAGGCATATGCGTTGTGTCCCCATGTGGTGCGAGAGGTTAGTCACATATCCTCCACATATCTTTTCAATTTTTTGGGACATCCATTATCACTGTAAATACATTTTCCATTAACATGCAATTATCCATGCCTCTTCTCCAGTCCCAAACATGAGGGTCTCCGTACTTCTCCATTTCTCAGCTATATCTCTCTTGGCTACAGTTAGTCTGAGGTTAATCAGCCTCCGAATGTGGTGTGTCACATTGTGGCTCTCCACATGCCCAAGAGAAGTAGGGGGCATCCATCACAAGAGGGGAGTTAGTAACATCATTTAATTGCCATAAGACTGACATCCAATATCCCAGAACACTAGGACAGCTCAATAGTGTATGAAAGGATATTAACCCCCTTGTCCGCAGCCTCTGATGCACCTATCATCAGGTGCTCAGCCCCACTGACAAGGTTCTGCTATAGCATATTGTGTGTAATGTTTTCAGCTGTATGAGTCTAAAGCCGGTCTTTATTGCTGTCTCACTGGGGACCTGAGCGTATCAGCCCACATCTCGTTGTCTAGGTCAGTGACATATTTTTCCCATTGTTTCTTAAACCCAGGCAGTTCTAGCTGTGGGTGCGCCATAAGAATAGACTAGAGTACGTGTGCCAGACTTTTGGGCATTTTCCTATCCAATAGGCGCCCTTCCAGTGGAGAGTCCTCCACGGTATCCTCGTCATTAGTTATCTGGGACTGAACTGCATATTTGAGCTGCAGGTACTTGAATTTTTGGAGAAGTCCATCAAATACTCTGTCTCTAGATGTGAGAATATTATGCATTTGTATCCCAGACATCTCCCAACGATGACCTACCAAAGGCATCCTATCTTTTAAATCCTGTGTGCATGGACACCGTTGTCAGGCGTGTGCCCACCCATAGGGAGGGTTTAGGCGTGAGCCTTTCTCCCAACCCATTTCTTTATGTAACTTGTGCCACATTTGGAATGCCGTGCATGTGGTTGTTGGAAATTCATTCCTAACATTCCCACCTAACAGTATGTATAAATACCTGCCATTCCCCATCACCTGCCTGTCCAATTTGTATGAGGTTTGCCCAATGGGGCATACGGCCATACATTTTTATTGCAGAGCTGAGATGCTTCATCTACCATGGACAAGTCGCCTAGCTGTCAGCTTGAACTCATCATATTGATTAACGCAGTTCATGGGGCGTCCCACCATTTGCTAAGCTCATTTCCTGACACACCCTACATATATATCACTTCCACCTTCTCATGCTACCAAAGCCACTTGTGTGTCATTAGCTTCTGTTCATTGTATTTATTTGGGCCTCATATTGGAATGTTCTTCATCTGGATCACTTATGTAATGGAATCTAAAGCTTCACTGAAGATCCACTTTTTCAAGATTGATTTTCCTTGTATCACATTAATCTGAGCCAGACCTCCTATTTCAAATGATACTTGTGTAAATATTCACATCTCGAAATATATCTATAATATGCGCTTCAGCTAAAGGACTGTTTCATCCATATGTTTGAACCCGTTCTCATATATTTTGTTGCAACTTTCCATAACTATGCTTTATTTAAGCTGCAAGGGTGAGAGTCCCAGACCATCTGTGCAGCTGTTCCATCTCTGCTATTTCATCCCACAGTTTGAGGTTGCTCCTCTATTTTGTCCCTTTTCGTAAGGTCTTTGATCCCACGAGAGCATCAATTCTGCATCTTTTGCAGTCCTCATATACATTCTAGTTGCACCCAGAGACAAGGAATGTTTAGTTTTCCCCCTTCCTATTGTCTCAAATGGTAGCATAGTCTGATTGGGGTGATGTAGTTACACTCAGGGGTGAGGTTTACTGGGCATATCTTCTAAATTAAGTCCAGTGACCAGTGCAAAATGGGGCCCCTTTGTGTTTACTGTTGTAGTGAATATGGGTGTTAGCAAATGTTATGCACTATTAGAGCTGTAACAATTGTAAATAGTGGAACAAGTGTGAATTGAAGATTGAACCTATTCACTTTCACTTCAGTTGTCTGTAGGGGTAACCTTAGCTGACCCGATGCATCTTATTATTTGTACAAATGGCATTCTCAAGATGTAGGATAGCAGCTACTCCCAGAAGGGGGACAGATGTTCACAATTCAGCTTTTTCTCTGTGTCCTTTCTCTCCAGTCCCGTGTAAGGCAAGCATAAAAGGATTGCCATAAGAGCCCCGGAATAGGCCGCGTTACCAAAGTGGATTCTTTAATAAGTGCAAGGGGTGCCCTATTGAGACCCCCACAACCCCTCTCCAGGAGAGACACTGCCACAATCTCGGAGGCTGGAATTTCAAACTAAAGCGATGCTCTGGAATTGCGTAATATCAGAGTGCTGCCCACATGCCAGGGACTGGATGTGTAATATAGAGCCAACACTCCAGCTCGGGGAAGAACTCTGGGATCAAATAGATTGTCATGGTTGCTAGTCTGGTGCTTCCAGAATATTGAGCTGAATGTTGCTTATTCCCTGCATTGGTTTGAACTAGCCAGTCCCTTGGTTACTGGCCTTTGACTACTATAACATCATCAACTCTGATATCCCAGATAAAGCAATACACTGCTTAGGGTAGCCCTAACATTCAGAAACAAGATGATGCCAAACCATCCACGAAGCACTCTATTGCATCCACTTCAAAGCCTGCTGTGCTATTTTGAAGGCATTCCTTTCAAATAAGCTGGACTATGTCACAAATAAACGTAAATTCACAGACAGCAACCAGCCACTCTTCAGTGGCGGCAGAACCTTTTAAATCCTAAATTCTGGAAAAGAAGGCACCAGCAAAGGCATTCTCTTCACCTGTTCCCAAGCTAGCGACCCCCTTCCCTGCACTCAAGACAAATTCTTTGCTTACAGTGCTTCAGAAAAGATCTCACGACTAACCACTTAATTTCCTTCTCAGCCTTCAAGCAACCTCCCCTTTTCCTCCAGACCTCTCGATCACCTTCCTCACCTTAGATGCACTTTTGCTTGCCACTGATTTTTAAACTCTCTGGTGTTCCTCTATTCCTGCATATGGAGGGTGCACTGCATTCCTCTATGTCCAGTGTTCCTTTGCTTCCTTGGGACTGACTAGGTTTGTATTGCATAAACACCCCTTATAAAATAATGCACTCATGCTCAGCAGTAACTCACCAATCACGCCTTCACACTTCGATGCAAACCTGAACAAATCTGGTTTCCTGATACATTTGCAGGAATTCCTTGGTTTCGGCCTAATGTCTCCAGAATGGACAAGAAAAAGATTGAGGCTATCCTGAAATATTCATCTCATGTGCTGCTAAAGGAGGGGCAAAGCTTTCGCAGTTTTGTGAACTTTTCATCCAAGGCTTTCGCACAGCATAATACCTATCGTCTCAATCCACTGTGTTGGGGTTGAATTCCACATTTTTCAACTGCCAAAGAATCCTTCTAGCTTCTTAAGCTTTGCTGCACTTCCACTCTCAGGCTCGCTCATCCTAGCTCTGAGCAGCCCTTTGTGGAAGAAGGCGATAATTTGCACTCTGCTTTGGAGATGCCCTTTTACAGACAGCTGTCATTATGGAACAACTACACCTAGTAGCATCTCTGTTTAATAAGGTTTTCCATAGCTGAGGTAGAAATGATTGCCACCAAGTCTGCCTTTTATGAACGGTGCCATTATTGGATGCAAAACATTAGAATGAACACACACAGCAATTTACCTTTCCTCAAGCCTACCTGGGCCATCTTTTGTAGACACCAAAAACACAAAGTGAAATGTGCATGGACTCTCCCATTGGTAAATTCTAATCTGACAGTGGGCCCATCAGATAATCCCAACAAACCAGTACACTCCTCTACTTATGGGCCCATGCCAAGACTCCAGAGCAGTGAATCTTGTATCTGTTAAAATCTGTTTGCCTGACTCTTTATAGATTCACGCACATGTTACTTTTTTAGTTATGGCACCATTGGCCTGGTATATTGTGATGAATAAAGGAAATTTGAAATCTAATTTATTGTGATCACCAAGAATATCACACAGAGGTGTTAAGATCAAGTAATCGGCCCTTGCCACCTATAGAAATAGTTTGCAAGCACTGTGCCTGGTTTATACCTCCTACATGTCACCCTCTCAAACCCAGACATGTACGTGATGCCTTAGAAGTATATCACACGTCTGGAACATAAACAATAACCATGTAACCTTAGAACTCAACTCACGACCCTCGTCCTTTCCATACCGTGCTCCCAGGCCCATCCCCAGAACCAACCCCCCCTCAAACCCTTCCTTGACCTCCGGTGAAGTTCACAACAATGTGGCCGCTGTAGCGAATCATAAAAAAGCCTCCCACCCGTGCCAACCCAAATCATCTACGACTACCACATTACCAGCCGCTCAAACCTCCCACACTGCGAGCACATTTATCGAACCTACCAGCAATCCTAATCCCAGCCCTATTTACGCGCTGCCCCCCTCCTTATCTCTCATACCAATTTGAACTAGACACACTCAGAACCCACACAGACATTACATACCGACACCTACAAAACGTTATCTCAAAAACTAGAAACATCTTACAACTCTCAGAAAATTCTCTCTCAAAAATCAACCACTTGCAAAAATCATTAGCCTCAGCTAACAGAAAGCTAAATCCTATCCCACTGCCTCTGTCTAACCGACAATTCCGTACACGCAATTACCCCAACTACTTAACTGACCCTGAAATCCAAACCTTACCACTATCGTACAAATCTACTCAGTGTCCCCTCACCAATAAGGAAGAATTCTCTATCCACCCAGTCCCCATCAATCCAAATAGAACCTCACAACCGAACCACAGAAAGATAAACCCTAATAACCTACAAAGAATAACCCTAACCACTGATAACCATAGGGCCGATTCACAGAACTAATCTGAGATAAAATCCTAAACTTACTACTTTTGGTATTCACAGAAGGCATTTAGTAGTAGTAAAGTTAGGACTCCTAACTTTACTACTACTAAACTGAGATAAAATCCTAAACTTACTACTTTTGGTATTCACAGAAGGCATTTAGTAGTAGTAAAGTTAGGACTCCTAACTTTACTACTACTAAATGCCTAAAGCCCCACCTAAACTCAAAAGAATACCGGACAGAGACAAAAACCCGTGGTTCAACCGAGCCCTGAATGAAGAAAGACGTATACTGTGACTAACTGAACGGAAATGGAGACAACATCACTCCTCCCAACAACTCAAACTGTTAAGAAAGTCTAGAAACTCCTATAACAAAAGTTTTCTAAAATCAAAAAAAGACTTCTTTAGATCGGAACTAGACAATGCCAAAAATAGACCGAAGAAACTCTTCGAAATGTTAAAACAACAATCAAACAAATTGGCCAAAACTGCACTCATGACTTCAAAATTGCAGCTAAGTAGTGAAGAATTTTCTTCTTTCTTCACAGCTAAAGCCAACTCTCTACAAACCAAGCTCAGAATGGCCGCAAACAACTCGGCTACCCTAAAGATCTCTCAAGATGAAGGTCCAACTCATCCTGCGCTGCCTATGCCCAAAAATAACTCTCAATGGCCAACCTTCAAACTTTACGATCTCAGTGATATTACGAAAACTTTAGCAACTATCAAACCTAATAATCACTTCAATGACCCTCTCCCTTCAAATTGCCTATCTCCTATCTACCATATCATCTCCCCTCTCTGGACCAAAATCATCAATGTTTCGCTCTCGCAAGGTTCCATCCCGGATTGCCTAAAAGTTGGTCAAGTCTCCCCCATCCTAAAAGAACCTACAGAAAACCCCTCGGACCCAGTAACTTCCGACCAATAACCAACATCCTCATGCTAGCCAAGGTATTGGAAAAATGTTTTTCAACAACAATTAAACCAACACATCACGGATTTCAAGCTACTAAACGACTGCCAATCAGGTTTCATACCAGGGCATAACACTGAAACAGCAATTCTTCATATATTTGACGATGCCCTACTCGCTCTCAACCATAATGAAACCTGTCTACTAGTCCTGCTTGACCTCTCGTCCGCCTTCGACACGGTTAATCACGGCAAAATCCTAGAGAGGCTAGAAAACAGGATGGGACTATCAGGCACAGTCCTTCACTGGTTCAAATCCTTTCTAGAAAACAGAACTCAAAGGTTTATGGTGAATAAAAAATCTTTCTCCCTCATCCCCAAATCCACTAGGAGTACCACAAGGCTTGACTCTATCCCCTGCGCTATTCAACCTCTATGTCGAACCCCTTACTGAACTATTACAACAGGCGAATATCTCCTTCCACATGTATGCGGATGACACTCAGCTATATATTAAGATCACTTCCATTGAAGAGATCAATATGATGAATCAAGCTCTTGAAAAGACCGTCCACTGGCTAACGACTATTTTCCTCAAGCTAAACTCACAAAAAACTGAATTCCTTCTAATTTCCCCTCCAAAAAACTCTTTGATGATAAAAGAGTGGACCAAGATTATCACTGCTCTACATTGTATGCCGATCCTGGTGGACTCCACCAAATCGCTTGGAATCAAGCTGGATAAGAACCTTAATATGCAAACACACATCAACATGTTAGCTAAAAATGCCCGCTTTCACCTAAGCTACCTCAGAAAAATGAAACCATTCATCGAGAACCAGGACCTCAAAACGGCAGTTCATGCTTTAGTCATCTCGAGACTGGAATACGGATGTACTACTTTATCGGGGCTTCCCGAAATCTCAACAGCCCCTTAAAAGTCTGTCTCAACGCAGCCGATAGACTCCTAACAGGATCTAGAAAATTTGACCATATCTCGCCAGATCTGAAGGTGCTCAACTGGCTACCCTACGAAGCTAAAATACACCTAAATATGGCCTGCATCACACATAAAGCTTTACACCACAAAACCCCCCAATATCTAGCCCAGAAACGTATTATCTCTGGTGGAAACAGACACTCTAGGAGCTACGACAACCTACTCCTGAAACCTTCATGCTTCAGCAAGAAAAAAACATTTGACAGAGCTTTTTCCAGAGCTGCACCAAGAATCTGGAAGTCACTCCCTCCGAGCATCAGAAAAATCTCTTCATCGACATTATTTAAAAGGGAAGCTAAAACCTTCCTAATGAGCAAATTCCTCCCTTAACTCCTTAACAATCTTCACCCACTTGAGCCCTATAAAATTGCTACAGATAACTCTTTGACTTGCCCCTCTCTGGGAATGTATCTCCCCTCTTTAACGATCACAAGATCCAACTCTGACGGAAGCTGTACTTTCGATATCCCTCCTGCTTGCATTGAACCAATCGGCTACTCTAAACTCCTATGTATCTATTATGCCCGTGATGACAGCCTCGCTATTATGATTTGTTTGTACTTGAACTTGTTCCTACTGCACCGAACAAATTATCTCTACTTACTATGTTCACTATCGATTTGCTCTCTGCCGAACCTCATATATGCCACTTATCTATGTCTAGGACCCTACTAAAATGTTCTTGAACTTGTTGCTGTGCACTGTGAAGCGCTCTGATACCCTACTCGGTCTTGTTCGCGCTATAGAAAACACTAAAAATAAAAAAAATAAAAAATGTTTGTGCTTGAGAGCACCTCTATGTCAAAATTTGATGGACATCTATATCAGAAGCAGATTGCTTGTACTCAACTGGGACAAACGCTTTAATAAAACACACATGGGATTGCCTGTCAACTGAGCAACTCTGTTGATCATTTGCATCTGCCGTTAAGATATTGCAGAGTTTTCTCAGCTTTCTAACTCTGTAGTTCCATGAGCACCAGCGCAAGCATGCAAGATCTTACAAAACATCCTCATATTTGTCTGGGCATCTTAGATCTGGATCTGTATATAAAGCATACTCAGAAAAACAGATTTGCGTTGCTTACCGCAGGGTCCTTGAAGCCCCATTTTGCAGTCCTTCCTCTCTTATTCTTTGACATATAGCTTTGATTGCTGTAGTCTGAGCCCAGTATCCCTACATCTGCTCTGGGACTCCTGAAAAAGTTCCTTCATGGGCATTGGAGGACACAGTCAGGGACTCCCCTTGTCATAAAAAGGCATGTGGATGAGGTAGCGGTATGGAAAATATATTCCCTCACTCAAAATAAAAAAACAAAGATGGACATGGAAGATTGAAAAAGGCAGGCTGTAAAATGAAGCCTGGAAGCATTATCCAATCATGGCTACATTTCCGTGTCTCAGCCAGCGCCTATTTTACCCAACCCACATCACCTGTCTTACCCCAACAAGCCCCAGCTTGCAGTCCTTCCTCTGATTCTGCAGAGACAACCTACTACTGATCTCACAGTCTACCTCTGGCTGCATTTGGCAGCTTTGCCTGCAGTACAATTCCTGTAAGAATCAGCACTCAGAATACTGATTAGCCATGAACGAAAATAGGAAAACTGTAGAGACCAAGAATGACCAAACGTTAAGCGTGCATACGTAGCCTAGCTAAAGTAGACATACAGCAACCAGCTTCAAGCAGTACATGCTTCAAGTTTCTAGATTAGCTAAGATTCGGCAAGGCAATAGCTCCTTTGCTCACCAGAATCATGGAAAGTGTACACTTTCTCTTCAATCTGAGACCAATTTCTGTTTAGATTTCGGAAACAGCTGAAACCTGTTTCTTTTCGCATTATCAATTATTAATTATTATCACGGCTGCTTTGTGATATACCTTTCGATTCAGCACCAGGATGCCTTCAGCCCAAATCTGTGGTACGAAATCTCGGAGTGATCATTGACAATCAGCTGTCTATGAAAATCCATATTAGTCCCATAATCGGCATTTGTTATGGCATTTTGCGTAAATTACGCAAAATTTTTCAATGGATTCCTATTGAATCCAGGAAACCGCAGGTCCAGGGACTTATCATGAGCCGTATTGACTATGGTAAGGCCCTGTTAGCCTCCATAAATGAGGAGCACTACTCCAGGCTTCAAGTCTTGCAGAACACAGCGGCTAGACTAGTGTTAAACCTTCCTGCAAGAGCATCATCAGTGCCTAGTTTGAAGATCCTCCATTGGCTCCCGATAAAAAAGCGTTGTCGCTTTAAAATCCTTTGTCTTGTTCATAGGAGTATGTATGGAATCGGGCCAAGTTACTTGGCTAAGAAACTTGGTTGGTATCAACCAAGTAGGACGCTTAGGTCCAGTTCTAAATGTCTTCTTGCCCCTCGTAGAATCCGCACTTCTAGAAGCGGCGGTCGATCCTTCTCCTTTCTCGCACCTGCATTTTGGAACAAACTGCCATCTCATCTCCTTTCCATCACGGACCACAAGCTTTTTCGAAAAAATCTAAAAACCTGGCTATTCGACCAACCATAATTTCTGCTACTCCGACTCCACGGAGTTTCCGCTAGTGCCATGAGACCCTATGGTGATATGTGCGCTTAATAAGTTCCTCTGACTTGACTTGACTTGACGTGCTCTTTAAAACCAAGAAAAGAATACAGAAGTTAATAAATAAATGCAAAATCCTTCTTCTCTATATCCTGTAAAATTGAAACACTTACCAGCCCCATGGACGGTCAGAGAATTCAGGCATCAAGAACTACAGCCCATTCTGAACATTGTCCAAGTTAACTCCTGCTGAGAAAAATTGTTTGCTAAGTTGTTCCTTCTTGCACCTAGGTGTGACTTATTTGTTCTAGAACGTTTTGCTGCAGAGACTTAGGGCCTGATTTATATCTTGGCGGGACTCCCGTCAAACTAGTAAAATTGAGGCAGTCACAGGTAAAGGAAAATCACTTTTTAAGTTTCAGGGAATAGACAGCACAAAGTATGTATTCTTACCACCTCCTGGCCCTTGGTTCCTGGGATGTTGGGCACAGGGAAGCTGTGGCTAACAAAATGGTGGTGGATGTCTTGGGGTTCCTGCCACAAAGCTTAAGGGGCCTGGGTAGGTGTAAGAGGAGTGCTCAGAGTTGCTTAGGAGCTAGAGAGCCAATCAGTAAGCTCAGCCTGCTGGGCAGGGGACTGGGAGCTGCTCCTCAATTCAGAATCTCCTAGGAGACAGACAGGCTTAATCCACACTCTAGAGTTCTGCAGGTAAGGGCCTAAACTAGGCCACTGACAATACTGCTTTTCCCACACCTAAACAACTCCCTTTCTTAGCCAAAACTGAGTGCTACATGCACTTTCCAAACCCAGTTTCAACCCTAAGAGCAGATTTATTCAGTCTCAAAGCACACGTTGCTTAGCCTCTGAGGTGTAATATGTGTTTTTGTTTCTCTTTTAATTTTTTTAATTTTTTTTAACTCACTTGCTAAGACAAAAGGGAGCTTGGGTGAATTGCTTACACACAGGTCTGAGCACAGATTAGTGGAGAAACTAGGAGGGAAAATTAGGCCATCACGGGTAGGTAAAAACAGCCAATTTTCAGATACAAAGCCCACAAACAAACAAGTGAAATTGAGGCACTCACGGGCAGGTAAAAACAGCAGAATTTGAACTACAAAGCCCACAACCCAACAGGTAACTTCAGGCAGTCACAGTCACTTTTAACATGTACTTCCAGTGAAGTGGAATGTGTATTGATGTAGTCACATAAGTGCTGTTGCAAAGCCTTTACTTCCTTACTACTTAAATGCCCCCCGGAAGCCCTGACTGGGCACGGGCGCTGTGGGTCGAAAACATAAGGATCTTTGTGTTTTTGATGAGTTGCA
The DNA here is from genome assembly GCA_963921515.1 of Calotriton arnoldi. NCBI lineage: Eukaryota > Metazoa > Chordata > Amphibia > Caudata > Salamandridae > Calotriton > Calotriton arnoldi. The sequence goes on from CAWUFW010011939.1 coordinate 331,871, forward strand.
CGGACTACATCTTCCGGTGGGGGTGGGCTAAGTGATAACAGTCCGTTGTCTGATGTGATTTTAAGGGGGCCTGTGATTACACAAGCGTTGCCAGCAAATGCCAAAGTTTTATTAACTTTATTATCAATTTCTAATCTTACTTACTGGCGCTACTAGGGAAACAATTGCTGGTGCCTCAGTGTCTAATGGGAGTTGATGTGCAGCCTTTCTTTCACAGACTCAATTTCAATGTTTATTGTCCCCCATTGCACTCTTTAAACAGCTGGTGATTAACTCAGTCGCAGTAGCAGTAGACAATCCCTCTTACCTGCCATATTAGTTGATTTTTTCTTACCCACAGCTGCTTCTGCTGTTGACGCTCCTGCTATAACTTCTCAGATATTGTACGCCGTCCAGAATTTGGTATGCAACACCAACAAGTATTGCCCAGCCTCCTCCGAGCTCAGGCGGGCCCATCTTGGCCTGGCTTCTTTAGGGCCCAGCCCAGATGTATCCTGTGCTAGTATAAAGCACTTCTGCCGCCCCTCCTCCCTTCTCCAGTCAGCCCTCTCTCAGGCGGCAGGAATTATGGGCCTTGAAGTCCGAAGCCTCCACAGACAACAAGAATCTCTCGTGTCCCACACTGCGGGATCAGAAAACGTGCTTTAATAAGCTTCAGGCCCCTCCTCCTCTTCCTTCAGTCAGCTCTCTCTCTCAAGCAGCAGGGATTATGGGCCTTGAATTCCACTGGCCCCACACACAGCAAGGATCTCTCTTGAGTTCCCCACTGCGGAAAAAAAAATAAAGTGCTATAAAGTGCTTTGGACCCCTCCTCCTCCTTCAGTCTGACCTCTCTCACGCAACAGGAATTAAGAATCTTGAAGTTTGATGGCCCCACACAGCAAGGATATTTCTTGTGTTCCTCCCTGCGAGGGTAGAAAACACCCCTCCTCAAGCAGCAGGAATTATGGGCCTTGAAGACCACTGGCCCCACATGCACAGCCACACACAGCCACACACACACCTCCCCCCACATATGTGTCCCGGTTGCATTAGTCACGAAAGCACAATTTTAAAATTCCTTGTGTCTGAGTGCCTCCCTCAAGAAGCAGTTGATGTGACTGGGCTCCTACAGATTGAAGGAGTGTCCCTCTATTAATATAAGAGGGCATCCAAATACACCCTGGTGGATAAACAACTGAAACGTGCATCTAACAAAATAATGTATAGTAGAGAAGGTGAAAAACCTGCAAGCATTAGGTCTTTTGAGAAACCATGAAACAAAGAGTTTGTACTTCACAGTTATAGCAACTATGCAAACTTGGTTATATAGCCTCCTTAGTTATATCCATATTGCCTTGTAGGAATGCTAGTATCTGAATTCTGTGACTTTCGGAGCCAAGTTCCCAAATTCAGTGACTTGGGAAGCTGAGGTCTGACTTAGATCTGGAGCGTTGTCAAAAGGTGTGTCAGAATCGGTCATTTCATGTGTGCTACCTATTTGTCAGGTGTGAATACCGTGGTTACTTTGGTGCTCATGTAGTTGCAACTGACAATCATGTAGAATCCTGAATGATGCCCCCGTCCCTTTTGAGGGTGTTTGAGACTTGAACTATATTCTGAATGTCAAGCCCCTTGCCCGCCCATGTGTGTATTGTAACCCATGTGTGATGCATCATCTGCATGTTTACTGAGGAATACTGCTATGACATGGCTGAATATAAGAAAAGTTAGTTTACCACAATGGTCTGTGTGCCATATCATCATACAAGCACAGAATCCCACCACTCCGGTAGAGCTTGTGACAATTAACCTGTGAGCCACACTCTCATTTTGTGGTATATAAAGGCCACCAGGTAAATGCCATGGGTATCATTCACATTAATTGTAATTCAGCTCTCACTGTCATAGACTGAAACGTGGTAAAGGTGAAGCAAGGCTCTAAAATAAGATTCTCCATTGATGGATAAGTGACCATGTGAACAATATCAATATTCACTTTAAAAATATCATTTGCTTAGTGGGAGCTGCATGTTACCTGGATAGGACATCTGTACATACAGTGTAATGCTTAACACGTGCAGGAGCTAATTTGTCATTGATTGAGCTACTCAGGCATTGTGAAAACAAATTCCCTTTCATCAACCAAACATGTCGGTAAGAGTACACATGCAGGGCTTTAGGCAGCAGCCACCACCAATCTGCAAACACACATAGTGAAGACTTGATTCCAAAGGGGTACACAGTAAACAAGTCATGTTTTCTATCATTACAAACAAAGAAGTCTTCAATACTTTGGATGCATCATAACAGGGGTCTTACGGTTCAATCATCACCAGATATCACCTTCTTAGAGAAGCAGAATGGCGCAGTCACCTTAAATTCTGATTTGCCCAGTGCTTTAAATGGGCCGGTACTCACCGGTACTGAGTACCGGCCCTTCCGAATTTTCTGGCCGTCAGTACCGGCACTTTTCTTAGGTCGGGGAGAGTACCGGTACCCTCATTGAGGGCACAGCAGGCTCAGGTTAGGTATCTCCTCCAGCTCAGGGCAGATGCCGCTCTGCTTCCGAGGAGCTTGCAAGTCACTGAGCCCCTCAGTGGCCTTTTGCAGAGTCGCTGCTGGAGATTCCAGCAGCGCCCACTTGAATGTCCCAGACTGTAAGGGGTTGAGAGGGCTTGCCTTGCGTCATGCTGTGATCAACAGGACAGGGTCTAGACAGACCCTGCACTGTGGATCAGGTGCGCAATGGCCATTAGGCTTAAAGTGCTTAAGGCCCCCCCCCCCCTTCCTCCATCAGGTGTGTGAAATGGGCTGGGGCTGCCAGTCAGTAATCCTGCCCCATTTAAGGAAATGCACTGGCCGTACTAAAGAGAGCGGCAGCGACACACAATCCTCTACCTTCCCCCAAAGCCGTTTTTTCCCCCATCTTTTTGTTCAGCCCAGAGGCTGCTTTCCTTTGTGTGCCCCTCCAATATTAATCGCTGCCTTTACATGATAACAGTGACTGACCTGGGTACTGGCTCCATGGGTGTAAAGTTAGCCCTTCCCATAGAGAAATGAACAGCAGGGAACGCTGCAGCACTCCAGGAATGAGCTCCATGACAACTGGCAAATGGATTTGGTTGAGGGTAAGTTAAGATGAACATAGAAGGAAGGAGGAGGGATGAATGTATAGAAGTGAGGTGACAGGTGAAGTTAGGATTGCCACTTTTTTCACATAAAAATACCAGATATTTGTTGAGTTCTGAAATCATGAATGGGCTTTGAAATGGTATTTTAGCACAAATTTGTGTACTGTCAAAAATCCTGTGCATTTCTTGTTAACTTTAATAATCGTTTATACATACATATATATTATATATCATCATATCTTGCCCTTAGCCCCGCCCATTTGCCACACCTCTAACTCATTTTAATGAGTACCTGCACTTATTTTTTCCCATTTAAAGCACTGGATTTGCCTATACACTAATTCAAATCAAGACTCACGTCTAGCATCCTTTTCTTTTTGTCATAAGGAAGTAGAGCATCTCCTTTCACATTAAGGGACCTCTCTGGTGGTTGCATTTAGAAGAGCCTCTCAACCTTTTCCAGTAGCTGTAGTATGGGGTGTGCATTGGCATGCAGTTCTTGGAAAATAACTTCAGCCATCCCCTGGTTGAACTGGCACACTAGTTGAATTGGCATACTCCTAATTGGCATCAAATTAGTGATTTGGTTGGGAGAGTGAATACTGTGTTACCCTTAGGACACTGGCAGATAGTGGATTTTTTCTGGAGGTGCCCTAATGATTTATATGCCTATCTAAGCCATTCAACATTAAATAACATATTGATGATATAGTTGAGCAGAAGCTAAAAATGAACATCCATGAGTGGTGATGCAGGGACAGTTGGTTGGTAAGTTGTCTGCAAGCAGTGTCAGCAGCACCGAGGCATGATTTCAAACATGTTTGCAATAATCTTCTATGATTGAATAACAGATGTTGCTCTCTTAGTGTATTTTTGCAGTCCTCATACCAGCAATCACAGTTAGTTTCTCGAGGGGGGCTAGTCTGGATTCTGCCAATTGCCTTAACCTGCCTTTGTGCCTACTACTTGGAAAAAGTGAAACCTGAGAAACTGGGCACCCTCTGGGTATATTGATCGTATGACTATTTGGGAATCGCAAAACGGTGCGTATGTAACCAGCAATTCCACTAATAGTGATTCCTATGGATTCGTATTTGCAATTAAGGAAATTACAATTTTGGAAATCGCAAAATTGCAATTTCCTAATAGGGAAATGCAGAATAGGAAAATACTTTTTCTGGATGCAGAATGATGATGTCAGAATAGCGAGTTCACAAATACAGGGTGTGGCCACAACCCAGAAGACTAGGAAGTTTCTGGAAGTGAGGAGTGCTGCAGGCTTACTACCTGCAATGGCTCCTGACTGCGGAATGTGTCTCCCATATGGACCAACGTTTTGGGAAGACCTCCTTCACAGTACCAGAGAGCCAAAAGACGAAGATCGGGGCCAGCATCTCAGAAAAGGAGAACTCCTCAGCTGTCACCCAGAGGACCATCCCATAGATATGCAAGCAATGGTACAACTGCGATCTCGCACTAAGGAGAAGGTGGCTAGCTGGGTGGCTGAAGGTCGTGGAATAGGTGGTGAAGTCACAACACCCCCCTCCTCCCACTCCCATGGAGACACTAATCAAGGGGACACTGGAACCAGAGAGTGTGATGGGAGTGTCTGACATTGACACCTCCAATTGTGCAGGCACCAGCCAGGGTAAGTCATCTTCCCTTTACTTACTTAACATGAAATAATGTTAGCAAATCCAAAATCAAACATCACAGCATTAACAACTTCGTTGAAATGGTTGCCCTGTCCTGGCAATGCATCTTGGGAGTTGTAGTACACATATTTTGCTTGCTGTACTGTGTGCTGATGACTGCACCAAATATATATGTACATCATAAACATGTCACACATGAAGCACAGTTACAACATTATTGTGAACAAACAAAAAACACTATATATATTTATATATATATATATATATATATATATATATATATATATATATATATATATATATATATATATATATATATATATATATATATATATATATATATATATATATATATACTACTATATAATTATATACATGCATTTCCACAGATCACACCCAGGACGTATCAGAAGCATTTGATGCTGAAGGGGCTACAGAGATGTTGAAGTTGAGGACACAACATCACCATTTACTCAGCCCATCACACCAACTCCAACTGCCAGGAGAGCAACCATATCTCCACTGCCCGACTTTGTGGACAGTGACGAGGGACAATCGCAGAGCAGGGACACCACAACATCCTTTGGCAGGACAAACAGACAGCGCAAGGGCCAGCAATCAACAGTCTACAGTGAGAATATGTCAAACGACATGTAAGAGCATGTGTTTGGTGTCTTGGAGAAGTCCATCATCTCTGAGCAACCCGTGCAGACAAAACAAATAAGGACTGTTAACATGCATCTACTCCAAATGTGTTGGTCGATGCAGCAATTGGAGAAAGGGCTGGACCGGTGAATTGTTGCCATGGAGAGGGAGCACCATGTGCAGAGACAGAGGCACAGGCACAACATCTCTGAGCAGGACACAGAGACAGCGCAGAGGCCAGCAATCAACAGTCTACAGTGAGAATGTTTCAAACGACATGTCAGAGCATTCTCCTGAAGTCCATCATCTCCGAGCAACGTGTACAGACAAAATAAATAAGGACTGTTAACAGGCATCTTCTACTAATGTCTTGGTCGATGCAGTATTTAGAGAAAGGGCAGGACCGTTGGACTGCTACCTTTGAAAGAACCTGGGAAAGGCTCTTTGTGACACCCTCCTCGCCACTGCTATGACCCCCTGGTAACTGCCAGCAGCTAAGAGCTGTAGGCAACAAAATACCTGCACATGTGGTGCGATTGCGTTGCTTCTGAGTGTTGGGGTCTGTAGCTGAGGTTGTAACTCAGCATTTAAATCAAGAATTACCTGACTACTGAGTCTGTACCTCTCATACATATCCTCCTCAGTCTGTTCAAACAGGGTGACCCTCACCCTAAATATCCTCTCCTATCTACTCCTCCTTCTCTGCCTCCCAGCCAAAATCCTCATCCTCCTTGCCAGAACGTACAAAGATGCCATTGTGAAAGAGCCTGATGCATTTTGGGGGACTTTTTATAGTTTGCACCTGGTTAATACCTGATCCAATTCAATAGTAATTGCATTTCCTAAATGGCAATTTTGTGACAATTCGCAATTAGGGAATCCATTGTACATGTGGTTAGCGAATCACAATTTGGAAATTCCTATTTGCGATTTCCTATTTTGCGATTCCAAAATGAGATTTCTACTAGGTAGGAATGGCATTTTGCACTATTGCAAATGCCTTTTGTACGTTCTGGAATGGCATTTTGCATTTCCTGATGGGCCAAAATTGTGATTTGCACCATTAGGAAATGCTAAATGCCTTTGTACATATGGCCCATACTGCCTGGCAGTACAGATACTTTCTTGTGCAGCAGTGGGCAGCTCCCAGCTCTTTCTGCTCCTGCTCCTCGCAGTGCCTCTTCTGTAGGTAGCATCTTCCTTGTGAGAGATTGAATCTAAAATGACCAAAGAAAGTGTGTTTATTTAACATGAAGAGGTCGCAAATACTATAATTGAGCTGTATATAACAATGCTTTTAAAATTGAGAGTCGTAGCCATTCCTCAAATTCACTTGCAGTTGTTTTACATTGCACATTTTATTCCTCTCTCTGCAGGCCGAGTTAAAATGAGCCTTTTGTAAAATACTCTTAATTCAAGCAATTTTATAACCCTGTTTTATTGTATCTTTAAAATACATTCTTCTTCCTGTTTCTAATGTTCCGGAGAAAGGAGCAGAGCTGGAATGTATCTTTACAGGGCCACTTCCTCTGGCTAGCAGAGGTTGTGTATGTAATTTCAAATGTGCAAAAATTAGGGAGGAACCCTGATGCTTAGAAAAGGGACGGGTCTGTCAAACACAAAACAAAATAATCCCTTTTTGAATGTGAACAACTATAGTTGTGATGGATATACGAGTAGATATTGTAACCTTCTTAGGGTTAGGATCATATGGTATAGGTACTTTACATGTGCATAAACAAAACTCCCAATATTTGGACAAGGAGATAACTAATATAACAGGTAGCTAAGATCTATAATAATAATGCTTAGACAACAAACGATTAAAAATCAATAAACAATAAACACTAATGTGCTTCAGTTTCAATTTTTTTATTTAAAAGACGTTGTTGGTTTAAGACCAAGATATCTTAAAATTCTTTAAAAATGCAAATTTAATAAATCCACATAGAGTCACAATATTCACAGTGATTTCATTAACATTTTCCTCTCATTCCCTTTGACTACGTCAATGTTTCCAAAGGCAAATGACAAAAAACAAATTTAAAAAAGACAAATGCAAGTTAATAAAAACAAAGAAACTTTCAAAAACTGTCGACGCGGCGTTTCGGCGAGATTTAAGTAGTTGTTCGCTTTCTTCAGGACAAGTACTTTTTTATATCAGTTTATCTGGATAACAAAAATATATAATATTATATTACAAACAAATTGCATTTGAAGCACATTAACTTGAATTATAACTTCACAAATTACCCATATAATATAGACTTTATTAAATACCTCCCAACCATCAGTACACATAATATCTTGTGCGTATAACACATGGCCCTTGTTCTCTCATATTTACTTGTTTATCCATTAGTCACCTCAAAGAAAAGTGAACTATACAATCGAACTTTGAAGTCAGGAGGACTATTTATTAGAACCTTACCAAATCAAATAGTAATAAGACCCTTCGAGAAGACGTCTGATTGCTTAAACTGGAACACCATCCAATGGAAGGGGACTTATTTTGCTCCCATGGTGTAATGGAGATATATTTCTATCAAAAGATAGAGAGCTAATTAGTCTATGGATAGAACATAGCATTCCTTTCCAAAAATGGGCTGTCGTAGGAATACACCCACCTACTAGGTCGTATCTGTACTTTAAGCGACCCGCACTTCAACGTTGCTAATTCATTGACCACGTTATGCAATGTAATGGTATCAATCCCAATACATAAGGTAGAGCGTATAAAATCTATAAGGCAAAGGCGCAGATTAGATAGTTGCCCCTACATCCTTAACGCACTATATTCTAATATAGCCAAGACTCACCAATAGAGTAACAAACAGGCTGTTTGTCTATAATAAAGTTGCCTGAAAACGAGTGGCCATACGGATCTTCAAAAATGGTCCCCCTGTATTAAATAGGAATGAACGATATTTTCAATGCGAACAATCAATTGGATTTATATAGATATTTATCTGATCGCTAAATTTCTTACCTGGCAATCCAATCGGTATTGCCAAACAGCCACTTTGCTTTTTTCGATATTGCTGTGTGGCTTGGTTCCCATTAACCAAATTTGACAGTCATTGAATTCTGATCTATAAAGAGTAAGACTTTCTTAGTTATCTGGTTAAAGACCTAACAATATTTATACTGTTCTAGGTCACCTCTTAACGCAGAATATTTACTTTAATTTAAACTATTTTCTACTTAACCTGCCGAGTGTGGTTTGGCAAACCTGTCGCTACGCATATCCGACAAATCACTGATAGTCTTACATGTTTTACATTCGATTATATTTCACATCTACAATCTAAGCCTATTCCAGCAGATCTCTCTCTTGATTTAATATAGAAGCGGCAGAAGCAGTTAATCCCACAACTACTGTTACCTACAAACGTGCAGTGCCGCGTGCTATGCAATAGATCTATCAAGCATACCGAAGACGCCCACTCACTGTGTCTCCGCTCTACCGGTCATGCGTCTCGATCCTTCAGGTTAAAATATGTAAAACAAAGCCTGCGGAAATCTACTTCCTTTTAAAGCAGGATGCGCAAGCCTGAGGGCCACTGCACTAATGTGTTTTGCATGAAAGCATGCGGCCAAACAAACCCAGAGAAACTTGCTTTCATGCAAAACACATTAGTGCAGTGGAAAGGATAAACAAGTAAATATGAGAGAACAAGGGTCATGTGTTATACGCACAAGATATTATGTGTACTGATGGTTGGGAGGTATTTAGTAAAGTCTATATTATATGGGTAATTTGTGAAGTTATAATTCAAGTTAATGTGCTTCAAATGCAATTTGTTTGTAATATAATATTATATGTTTTTGTTATCCAGATAAACTGATATAAAAAAGTACTTGTCCTGAAGAAGGGGAACAACTACTTAAATCTCGCCGAAACGCCGCGTCAACAGTTTTTGAAAGTTTCTTTGTTTTTATTAACTTGCATTTGTCTTTTTTAAATTTGTTTTTTGTCATTTGCCTTTGGAAACATTGACGTAGTCAAAGGGAATGAGAGGAAAATGTTAATGAAATCACTGTGAATATTGTGAGGAAAATGTTAATGAAATCACTGTGAATATTGTGACTCTATGTGGATTTATTAAATTTGCATTTTTAAAGAATTTTAAGATATCTTGGTCTTAAACCAACAACATCTTTTAAATAAAAAATTTGAAACTGAAGCACATTATTGTTTATTGTTTATTGATTTTTAATCGTTTGTTCTCTAAGCATTATTATTATAGATCTTAGCTACCTGTTATATTAGTAATCTACTTGTCCTAATATTGGGAGTTTTGTTTGTGCACATGTAAAGTACCTATACCATATGATCCTAACCCTAAGAAGGTTACAATATCTACTCGTATATCCATCACAACTATAGTTGTTCACATTGAAAAGGAATTATTTTGTTTTGTGTAATTTCAAATGTGCCTTTGTTTCCTATTTAGGTGCACAATACAGGATTATTCATTGGAATTAGAGTAAAAGTTTTTTTTGCATGTGATGTGTTTTCTGTTTTACGGTTGGATAATGTGATGTATAATTTGTTTCACACGTTGTTGACAGTGCGACTCCTCTGATTGAACACCTTTTAATAACTTGATGTTTTTGGGATGTGAGGCAGACCTTTTTGGTTTTTAGGTCGAGCCTATAGCGGCAGCGCGCATGCGCTGCTCGCTTTGAGAGTCATGCAGTATTCACTACGGAGTGGAAGCGTCGTGGATGCTCTGCCCACTCTCCACCCATTGTCTTGTGTCTTTGTCCTCCGTAAATGCTGTCTTCTGATTCATTTTGAGGCTTGTTAGTCCCTCCTTTGCTTTGCGAGGCATGCAGTATTCAGTATGGAGTGGAAGCTTCGTGGAAGCTCCGCCCACTCTCCGCCCATTGGCTTGTGTCTTTGTCCTCCGTAAATGCTGTCTTCTGATTCATTTTGAGGCTTGTTAGTCCCTCCTTATGACGGCTATGTCGTCATTTGTTGTCTCCCATGGCTACTGGCCCCTTTACTTTGAGTGTTACACCGAACGTGTACTGTGAGCACTCCTTTGTGCCCCCTTCTCCCCTCCCCCCCCGGCACTCCCGTTGTCTGTGCCCCCACCCTCCCTCCCATTGTCCGTGAAGCAATATGCAAAAGGTCTCGCGTAAATGCGAGTCCTATTGCATTGCAAATGCTTGTTATTTTTAAACACCGCGATGTATGGAACACGCATAGTGTTATAAAGCGCCTTGAACGCATTTTCTGTAAGTGCGCTCTCTTAAGACTTTTTTACGCGGTTTTGAAGATTGCTCAAAGCATTCGGCTCAGCGGCATCTGTTCCCACTTCTCTTGGATGAAAGGTGTGATCAGCATGGACTCCCACCCCCCACTTCCTGCTTCGCTAGGGAACGCTCTGAGAGGGGTGGGCACAGGCCCACCAGGGCCCCACTCCTTTGATTATTAACTTCCTTGCCCTTCTTGCCGTCTGCCTCTGTGCCGTGTGTCTAGAGATGTCTCCAGGAGGTAGGAGGCTGGCCTACTGACCCGGGACCAGGAGAGCTCAGGGAGAGAGAGGCTGCCAGAGGGGCGACTACTGGGAAGAGACTGAGAGACACCAAGAACAGGCGAGACTGCTATGGAGAGATAGGGAGAGGCCGAGGTGCCAACCACAAGGCAGGAGGGGTTACAGGGCAACTGGAGAGAGGGCTACAGACTCAGCCGGGAGAGGCAGCCAAGTGGGGTTGGAGAAATGAAACGGGGGAAGGAATCCGCAAGGCACTGAACGGAGAACAGTAAACATATGAGACCGGAAGGGGCTCTAACGTGATACAGGAGGAGGACTAGCAGTCAAGATGTAAAGTGCAGGACTGAACAGTGAGGAGCGCAGGGGTCAAGGGCAAAGGCCAGAGGTGAAAGGACCACAGCACAGGGCGAAGAGGCCTGAGTTCAAGGGTGAACTCAGGAGCAGAAGGTGAGAGGGGTGAAAGAAAGGACTGAGAGACAGGGGACCGAGATCAAGGGAGTAAAAGCACCAGTGGATGTGTAGCGGGATCTCAGCACAGGGACACAGGCGCCTGAATTACTATGTAGGGTTAGAGGTCAGAGCGCAGAGTGTGAGAGTATCGGGTCAGATTAAGGGGGTCAGGGTGCAGGCACGAAGTCAATGCGGAGATGTAATGGTGTTTGAGTGCGAGGGGGTGTGGTAAATGTGGGGGTGAAAGTGACAGATGGGCTAAGTGGTCAATAATGTTTGTTGTCATTGGTACCATGGTGACGCCTTGGCCCAATTGGTTAGTGGTCCTGCGGGCATTTTCCCTTGTTCTCGCTGTTCATCCCTGTTGGGCTCGCTGCATACATGACGATGTCCAGTCTGCAGTCCCTGTGCTCCGAGCCCCAAATGTATGTGATATGCTAATTAAACCAGTATACATTGTAAAGAAAACATGCAGTTATTTGCATAGGGCCGGGCGTATTTTAGTAGGGACGAGTTTATGATGCGTTTAAAGTGTCTGGGGCTCAGCTTACGTTTCCTGCTCCTTGGCCACTTTGGCCGCCAGTTCCTCCAAAGGTATGTTGTGCACCGTAATAAAACCGTAAACACAAATGCTGCGTGTGAATGCCTGTCACTAGCATCAAAGTGCCCAGAAGCATATGAGGCGCAATATAGAACAAATTGATAAACATCCGTATTTTCGAGAGTTTGAGCTATTAGCATTGTAAATGACAATGCCTTTTATGTGTGTGTTAATTATCAAAACGGATAAATAAAAAGCATTGCCAATAGCTTAAACTCTCGCGAATGCGAGACCTATTGCATTGCAAATGCTTGTTCTTAGAGAGCTGATACCACGTTTTTCTATTTAATGACTCAGTACTTAGAGTTTTTGCAGGATTTTTCCCTTGCCTTTGAACCGAGCAGACATGTCTGTCTCCTCTGTCTAATGCTTTAGTTTGACTTGTGCTAGACTGTAACTAGATCTTGCTTTATAATTGGACTAGAGACTGAATCCGATGCTTCTTCCCATTTATTTGCATTTTGAGAATTATTTGCATTTTGATTTCAACTGACTATTTTTGCCTTCTATAATGAGTCTAAAATCTAAATAAATCTTCATGGTCTTTAATTTTGAACTTTATCTGGTGTAAATGATTTGACATGGTTTATCTCTATACAGGGGTCATCGTCCGTTTGGACCTACTCAAGGCCCCCAACCTTGAAATTGAGCGCATAAGAACTAATTTAGTGTACATAATTTTGAGAGACAAAATAGTTCCAATACTTGTAGTGCAAGTGGGTACAAGGGTACTGCTAACACCCTTGCTCAGGAATGGCTGACCCTTCGCTCAAGAAAACTCTAGGTGCTCTTTCTCCAGGCTCATTGCAGACCTTTTCCAGATTCCAAGTCCTGATCCTCAGGAAGAGCAGTTAGCAGTTAGTGAGTCTATAAAGAATTGACAACTAGGTCATGATTGAGTTCCACACAATTCCTCTTTTCATTCCTTACTTTGATTTCATGCATTCAGTGTCTTTGTAGATATTTCCTAATTTCTTTCCAGGGTTATAAAATTATTTCAGAACAAAAGTCTCTCTTTTTTCCCACAGAGACAGTGTTTTATCCCTCAAAGTCCTCAGTTCCAGAGTTCAATCCTCCAAGGTCTCAGTTAGCATCTTAGTGCTGTTCATCCTGGAAAGAGAATGCAGAAAAGAAGGCAGAATTCAGGAGGAAGTCGCACAACTCCAACATGTCCCATGTCCCAGCTACATAACTCCATTACCCTCAAGCACCCTCACAACACGTGCCTGGAAAACAAATGCATGCTTAATTTGTTAAAAAAAAATAAGTGCCAGGCCCCTTGCCAGGAGCCCATCACAGCTTTCATCATCCATTGCCACTGTCATCACTGCCATCACAGTACCTACACAGCTACTAATCATCACACTACTACAAGTGTGACAATTTGGACTGTTCAAGGCCCCCAAAGGTATAAGAATGGCTTGTGCAGCAGGTATTAGTTGTTTTTAATGTATATTGAATTAATAAAACAACTGTTGTTCTGCTTATCTCTAAATCACACAAACAGCACCACCATGTGACAGCTGTCATAAGTGCCAGTGTTGACAGTTAGGTGCCGGTGCCAAGCACCAGAAACCACCCGCTCAAATCATGCACTGCAGAAGACAGAAATCAGGAGGAAACACCACACCTCCACCATGTACCACTTCTTATCCTACCCTCACTGGTGGCTTTATGTAGAACCCAAATGGGACTACCCTCCCTAATTGGCCCGCCTCTCCCATTGGCTTAGTTTTCACTCTGGAGAGGTTTGGTATTAACTCTTGGAACTGGATTGGATCCAGTGATTGACACCTACCCTCCCCATAAAATCAAGGTAGTATTCGTCCCTCCCCTGGTCTCAAGTATAGTGTTCCTGCAACCTGGCCTCCAGAATATTGCCCTGGGGAAATGTGGTTCCGTTTCTGCCCTAGATCTTCATACACCTGGAACCGTATTCCCAAATCAGGAAAGGTGCTGGCTCTGTCTCTTTACCTCGATTGAATGCTGCTTGCAGAAGCGTGTAAGCTTATCTGGATCTCCCCACACTCTGAGATGCATTTAGAGATCCGTACTTCCAGCAGTGGCATGTACCACACCGGAGGTATTTTTATATTAGTGAGTATGAAGTTGAGCTTTTTGAATCAGTAAGAAGTGGTCTTTGTGAATGATTTTATATAAGACCGCTTGAGATCCTCATGTGACTTCTTTTTCCAGTTGACTACAGACCCCAACAATAGCACCCAGAAGAGTCTCTCGGTCCCTAGTGCCATGGGATCCTGCATTCTGGTAGAAGAGCTCTTGGCACCCAGACTGACAGATTCTACCTCAAACTTTTCTGAAGTTTGCAGGCTGAGTTTGTATATTCCACAGTTCAAACTATTGGACCTGGTTCAAGTAGTGCCTGCCTTTTGTGCATTCCTCCCAGATTGGAGGGCCATAGTCTTTGTCTCATGGTGCTAGCAGGAAGATATGGAAAATTGGGAGTTTGTCGGGGGGACCCAAAACAAAGTCTCAAAAGTGATTTGTTTATTTGAAAGTTTTTATATATCGCGAACAAGACCCATCAGGGTATCAGAGCGCTGTACATTGAGGTTGAGAAGTTGCACGGTAACAAAGCAGGATACATAACATTCACCTATGCAGAAAACAATAGAGATAAACGTAGTTACAACGGATGCACACTGCATGGTAGATAAGTAGGTCAATGCTGTTAAAGGATTACCGATGGCTTGCAAGGTTACAGGTCTATAGTCGCAAGTGGCTCTTCAAGACTAATGCTTTGACTTCACTTTTAAAAGCAGCGGTCGAAGGGTTCGTTCTGATATGGGGTGGGAGAGCGCTCCATATTCTTGGAGCAAGACCAGAAAATGCGTGGTTTTAGGTTCTCTTCTTTTGAACTTTTGCGGCTTAAACAGTAGAGTATTGGAGCTTCTTAGGGCTCGATTCCCACCAGATAGTTCAAGCTTATTTTCCAAGTAAGTAGGAGTGTTCTGATGCAGTGCTTTGTGTGTCAAGCAGGCTATCTTTTATCTGATCCTTGCATCGATCGACAGCCAGTTGAGTCGGATTAGATCGGGTGTGATGTGATCTCGTTTTCTAGATCCCGTGATGAGCCTGGCCTCCGAGTTCAGAGTGGCTCTTAAAGGGGCCAGTTTAGCTTTGGGTAGACCGGCCAGGGTCACGATTCCGTAGTCTAAACAGGAGATAACTAGGGATTGGACTGCCAGTTGCATGTCTGCAGGCGGCAGGAACGGTTTGATTTTCTTTAAGGTGTACAGATGGTGATAAGCTCCTCTTGTTGTTGCACTGATGTGGTCTTGCATATTCAGGAATTTGTCCAAAGTTATTCCTAATGATCTTGTTGTTTAAAAAATGTGTGGGGTGCAACTGAGGGCTGTTAGTTGTTTGAGCCAGACTTGAATGGTGGCAGGATAATTGTGGGGGGCCAGCAGGAGGAATTTTGTCTTGGGGGTATTTAGCATAAGGTGGTTATGAGATAGGCACTGTTGAGTTTTCAGAAGAGGAGAGTTGAGAGTATTGATGTCGTCTGGTGAAGAAATTTTCAAATACAATTGAGTATCATCGGCGTATATGTGATAGAATATGTTTGTGTGTTTCAGAAATTCAATGAGAGTTTCCATGTACAGGTTGAATAGTGTGGGTAAAAGTGCAGGACCTTCCGGGAACTCCAATTGAGACCGGCTTGCTTATGGAAATGTCATGGTTGACTTTGATTCTTTGCATTCTATTTTGAAGGAACAAAGCAAACCTATTTAGGACTGGACCCGATAACCCCATCCTTTTTTCAAGAAGGTCAACCAAGTTGTCATGTTTGACCGTTTCAAAGGCCGATGAATGATCAAGTAGTATAAGGAGGCAAGGTTCGTTCTGGTCAAGTTGTTTAAGGGCATCATCAACAATGTGTGTTAGTGCATATTTGGTACTATGTCCAGATCTGAAGCCCGATTGGTATTGGTCTAGTAGCACAAACTGTTCAATGTGGTTGCAGAGTTGTGTGTTTACACACTTCTCAAGTAGTTTGGCTAAGGTCATGCTATTGGAAATAGGACGGAAGTTGTTAGGGTCAGATAAATCTGCATTTGGCTTCTTTAGGATGGGGGTGACTTGATAGAGACTTTCCCACTTAACTTCTGCTCAGCCTGTTGGAAGCAACACTTCCAGGGAACAAAGAGGCAGTCTTCCCTAGATTGCAAAAAGAGCTTCTCTCTCGTATCCTTCACATTCTCGGGTGTTGGCCACTACAAAGTACATCAGGAATATTGGGCAGCAGCTGTGCAAACCACATTGCTGTCTGGGGCTCTTTCCAACGTCCATTGTATGCACCACTCTAGTTCAAGAAATCAACATGGGTTCCTATGATGTCACAGGCACATGTAGTACACTTGCTCCACACCCTTCTTCTGCACCTTTATAAACTACATTCACATGTGCCACCCAAATCCCACATGGATGGAGTGAGGAACCTTGTTGAGAGGGGACTGACAAACCAATTCAAAATATGGGAAAGTCCGGAAGGTGACTCTCTCTGGATGTTGACAAAATCTAAGAGAATTTCCACCACCCGCCCGATGTACCTATTGGTGGCTGTCCAAATAGAGTGGTAAAGAGTGCCTGGTGTAGACTCACATTGAAAACACGCCGGTCACGGACCCAACCCATTCGTCACAGTCACTCGGGGGAGTAATACGTCCTATGAAAAAAGTGGAAATGAATCAAGCAGAGACGCATGGAAATGGCAAGCATCCTTGAGGCCATCTTCACCTCCACCCATTCATCATCCTCAATGGCCCCCACATCCTCCTCCCACCGAGCCCTTAGTGTAACCAGAGACTTGTAAAGCTGAGAGATGCCTCCCCCTCCCAGCTCGTCAGTCACTAGTTTACATTCAATGGGGTTGAATTCTGGGAGAGCCGTCAGTCTATCCGCATAGCAAGTCAGAGCATGCCACTGCTTAGCAGTAGAATTGGGAGGAGTAAAGGCTGAATTCCTCCACTAGTTCCTGAAATGAACAGATATGCCCATCTCTCCAGACATCTCCCAATGTGGAGAGACTGTTCTGATCTCACAGCCGGAATCCGACCAACCTGGCTGTCTCAGTCAACCATGTCCTGCGCAAGAGAGGGGTAACTGCCGGTAGAGTTCCATACCATTTAGTGTGGTGCAGCGCTGAGTACCAACAGTGGATGGGGACCTGCTTAACCTGTGGGAGGGAATGTGGAGGTGCACAGTTGTAAAGTAGAGAGAGCTGACCAAAGGGGTGAAGGAGAGCTAGTTCCAACCAGAAGGCTGGATCTCCCCTATCTGCCCGGAACCAGTCATCGATGTTGATCAGTTGCAAAGTTCAGTAATATAGACAGATATCAGCCCACCTTAAGCCAGCATCAAATGGGGAATAGCATCACTTTATGAAGGACACCCTGGGGGTCAACATAGCCCACAGAAAAGTAGTAATGTGCGACTGCGATTCCGGAAAGAAGGAGGGTGGTATGAAGTAGGGATAATGTTGCAGCACATAAAGGAAGCAAGGTAGAGCCACCATCTTGGAAAGGGCTCCACGGACTTCAATCGAGAGTGGTGGCTTAGACCATTCTTTCTTATCTCTCTGGGCCTGAGCAACCAAGGGGATAACATGAAGATCCCAATACCTGGATTGAGAAAGGGCACCCGTCATGTCCTAGTAACAGAAACAATACCCCACGATCCGTAAGCGGAAATCCACTCAGTCCCGAGATACTTCTCCTTGGACGGGCACAAGGGTAGATTTGTTCCAATTAAGCCTGAGGCATTCCCACAGATATCCAAGATTTCCATGAGCCAAGGTAGGGTAAACCGGGGCTCCTGAATATAAAGAAGCAGATTGTCTGCGGATAACGAAACCCTGTCTTTCTCCCTGCCCCCCCACCCCCCAATCAAAGCTGCAGGCCCTGGCATCCATTTGGATGAGCTCTGGCAGGGGCCCTATCACTAGGGTGCAAAATAACGGTGTAAGGAGGCAACCCTGTTGGGTGCCCCTCTCAACCGGTAAGTGTGCGGAGAGGGCCCCATTGATCCAGACCGGTGCCCATAAATCGGTGTACAGTATCGACACCCATTGTCGGTACTGGGAACTGAATCCCATATTGTGGAGGACCGCAAAGAGATAGGGCCAATGTACTGTGTCAAATGCTTTATGTCCACTAGGAGGAATACTCCATCTCCCTTCAGCTCCCCCAAGTGGGCCAGGGCCACTTTCAAGTGCCGTAAGCAGTGGCGGATACCCCTGCATGGCATAAAACTGTTCTGTTCGGCATGGACTACTGAACGTACCACTGCCGCAAAGCTCATGACCAACACTGTGACAAGGATTTTAACTTCCGTATTAATGAGAAAAATGGCTCTGTAAGACCCACATTCCTCTGAGGGTTTATCCAGCATCAAAAGGACCATGATAATTGCCCCCTATAGATCATACGGGAGCGTCCCACTGCAAAGTGTCTCCTCGTATAATCCCAACAAGTGGGGAATTTGCAGAGGCACGTAATGTTAGACGGCGCTAGTGGAAATCCATTGGGGCCTGGAGCTTTACCCGAGGGCCTGTCAAAGATCGCATGCTGGGTTTCCTCAGCAGACAGGGGCTCCTCAAATTCGCTACACTCTGAGGCCAACAGCATTCGCACTGGCATATCAAAAATCAAGGGCTGTTCTAGCTCTTTAGAGGTGGGCACCCGAGCTGCATATATTTGTATTTGTATTTATAAAGCGCAACATTCATCCCAAGGGACATCACAGCGCTAGGATAAACGGAAAACTGCTTAGAGTGGGAAGTGGTACATGCTAAGTACATCAGATTGGAGCCCGAAATCCGAAGGAGTCCCTACTTGAGACCTGAGAAAAACCACATCTTCAATTTCTTTCTGAAACTAGCGTGATTTTCCATGAGACCAAGCTCTAATGGGAGGTTGTTCCAATGGGTAGCTGCCAGGTAGGTAAAGGAGCGACCCCCCATCCTGACCCTTTTGATGCGTGGAATTTTGACCAGAGCGAGGCTGCCGGACCGAAGGCCGAGAGAGGGAACATAGAATTCCAGTTTGTCCTGCAGTATTCTAGGTCCAAAATTATATAATGCTCAATGAACATGGCAAAGGAGCTTAAACTTGGCTCTTTGTCTGATAGGCAGCCAGTGTAGATCTTTCAAACAGGCCGAGGCCGAGTTGTACTAAGTTTTGTTGCAAACCAGTTTGGCTGCAGCATTCTGCACAACCTGTAGTCGTGAAAAAAGAAAGTCTGCCATGCCAACATAAAGTGCGTTCCCGTAATCCAGATTGCTAGTCAGTAGGGCCTGGGTAAAGGTTTTCCTCCAATTCAAAGGGATCCACTTGAAAAGTCTCCTGAGTAGTTTAAGCGTAGCAAACCATTTGCCACAGAGAGCTCGGACTTGGTCCTGCATGCTTAGTGCATTATCTACCAGGATTCCAGATGTTTCACCACAAGTTTGAGCATGGGGGCAGTGCCCAATGACTGGGGCCACCAGGTTGTGTCCCAGACTGAGGTTGCAGCGCTGAACAGCAATATTTCAGATTTGACGGCATTTAATTTTAAGCAGTGGGCTGACATCAGGTCCGCAGTTTCTGAGAGGCAGTGGCTCAGATTGCTCTTGATGGTCTCATAGCTCTCCTCAAACGCAATCAGCAACTGGGTATCGTCAGCGTGTATATATAGGTCCTTGAAATGGGTGGCAGAGCCTTGTACCAAGCAAGATGCCCCAGTAGTAATCTCCCACTCTACTGGCCTTAAGGATGTGCTGTGTGGAGGGAAGTAGTAAGTATATTGCCTCTCTGGGAGTCCAGAGGGCTCCCAGAGTAGGCGTAGTGTCCAGCACTAGGTCCATGAGGGTGTTGAAGCCTCCACCCAGTAGTGTGAACCCAGGGATATTCTCTGCTAAATGCCTAGCCACTGCTTCCAGGGACACCCCCAGCAGCTGAAGCGGCACATACACGCTACTCAGCGTCCACGCCATCCCTTCCAGCACCCCGTGCAGCAACACAGACTGCCCCTGCTGATCGTTATGGACTTAACAGACCAGTAGCAGGAAGTACTGCTTCAGCAAGATGGCCACACCCCTCGACGACCTCATGTAACCATAATGATAAACTTGGGTGTACCCAAACCTCACCAGAAAGGAGCCCAGAAGATGTGTGTCTTGTAAGAAGATGACCATTGGGCCATGCCTCTTGACAAAGGCCATGACAGCCCCTGTTTAATTTTGTCATTGAGACCATTCACGTTCCATGTAAGAAACTTAAATTCCCCTACGTGACCCACCATTGATAACTGCTCCAGTATGCTGAAATGTGCGTGTAAAACCTTAACAACAGAGACCCTGTGGAACCCCGGACATCAGCCTTGTACAACTGAGCATTTAACACAAAAACACCCCAACTTGCTGCTGGATTTCTGCAACTACCAGCCCCCAGACCCTGCGCCCCCCCACAACCCTAAACTTCCCCCCACGAAGCATCTATAGCTGTAGAAAGAAAAACATAACTCCCAAACAAACCACTATCCGTCAAAGGTCCATTAGCCCCCAGTCCAAAAGGATATTACAGTAAGAAGGCTAAAGATCAAAGCACAGCAGAAGAAAAGCAGTCATTCCTCCTCCCTGCAAGGGTCCAGGGACCCCTCATCCAAGGCCGAGCACAGAAACCTCAGGCAGTGTGTAATTGTGTCCTCCAATCTGTGGCAACACCAGGCATTCCTGTGGCGCCTGCGTAGTGGCCTCCAGGCAGCAGCAATTGAGGCTCTGCTGGATGTGGGAGACTTATCATGGTCCCTCGTGTCAAGAACTGGACGCTCCTCCACCCAAGACCAAGCACTCCCTGGAGTATCAAAAAATAGTGTACGCTCATTATGAATTACTTTTAGACGTGCTGGGAATTGCAGCGTGTAGGTGATCTGCTTCGCTCAGAGCTTCTCCTTAACTGCCTGAAGTGTGTAATCAGGAATGAGCATCACTTTATGATCACCACAGAGCAGTTCACCCTTCTTTCTGGCTTCACAGAGAATTACTTCCCTGTCTACAAAATTAAGGAGCAGTGCGATGAACAGGTGGGGGCCTCATCGCTAGAGACCTGTGCGCCCTCTCCACCACGAAGCAGGTGGACAGCAAGTCCTGTGGAATCCACAAACAAAGCCAGTCAATGATGAAAGTGATAGGTCTAGGTCCCTCTGCACCCTCAGGGACTCCCACTATGCTGATGTTGTTGCGCTAGGACCTGCCTTCAGCTTCCTCTGCCCAGTGCTCCAGAAAACCCACTCGCTGCCGGAGCAACGTCAGCTATGTCTGCAGAGATGTGGTGGTATCTTCGACCTCTGTGAGCTTCCCCTCAGCTTCTGTGACCCTCTCCACTGAATTGCAGAGATCTTGGCAGAGCAAGGAAATATCTACTCTGATCTACCCTTTCTTGATTTCCAGGGAGGAGTGGGAGTCGTATATAGCTTGCAGGATTGCTGCTGTTGGTACAGGCTGGATTGTGACTGTCAGCAAGGACTAATCCTCACCCTCCCTCCTGTCAGTAGCAAGCCTGGTATACTTATTGACCTTCCCTCTACTGGGGCTACCACTTTATCCTTGCCCATGGCACACCACCGCAGCCTCCAACAATCCCCTGCGTTAGCATAGGGGCAGACCTGATGGCCTCACAGTTGAAGTGGTAGGGCAGGGCTTCACCCACGACCTCCACAAGCCAGGCACCAGAAAATGTCATTAGGGGGCACCCCTGGAGCAGCGAGGCAACCCACCACAGAGGAAATCAGCTTGTCCACAGACCCCACAGGCACCAGTGCAGTCCAAAAGCTAGGTGGTCGATGGCACAGGCGAAGATGGCAGGGACTGTCTATACGGGGCTGCAAGAGAATTTGACCCCAAGCAGCAAGCACAACTGTGCAGGGCAGCGATTTACCTTCAGGGCTGGTCTCTCAAGCAGCAGTGCAGGTCCAGGCTCTATTCCCAATACAGGAATGGGACACTTTCCTCACCTCAAAGATCACTGGGCTGCCAGGAGGTATCCAGCTGCCGAAAATCATAGGCTGTGATCGGCCCCAGTAGAGACATGCACCGGGCCTCGTGGCACACAAGCGAATGACCGTAGGGTTAAAGGGCCAAGTCAACCCTGCATCAGCTGTCTGGCACCCAAGCACCAAAGCAGTCCGAAGGGCGAATACATGCTGCATGCACTTCAATGCAGGTGCCCCTCTGGGGAGCTGGCACCGTGGCACTCTGCCAGTATTGTATGGTCCTGCGGGTAAACCAGAATGTACCACTGCCGCCAGATGGCATCGCAACAGTCCCATTCACTGCCAGGGACTGGATCAAACCTGGCTCACCACGGGTCCCTTGGCGCCGCACAGGGGCGCTATGTGGCCCAGCCTGGCCAGACTCGTTCTCCTCAGCTGGCCCCTGGGGAAGTAGGGGGGCTCTCAATGGCATTCACTGGCCGATGACCTGGCAGAGGAAGAGCTGACTCCCCAGTTCCTCTCAACACAAGAGTGGATCAGGGCCTCAGCAGCAATCTCTGACAAGGACCTGGGCCTGCACCACGGGGCCAGATCATAATAGGCAATATTCTAGTGTGCGGGGTGTGGCTAGCAACCGATGGTAATGGCTGCATCCTAAGAGGGCTATGCTTCGCCCGGAGCTCATTCCCCAATATCTGACACACTCATCCGATGTTTAGACCCAGTGCCTACGAGACTGTATGTCCCCCACCACTTCAGAGATCCGGCAGGGGTACCGGACTAGTGGGACGCCCGCAAGGCTGTCAGAAGAGAGAGCGGTAGGGGGCGAGAGGCTGGGAAAAAATGGCGGCCACCCGGGGGAGGCTCATCTGAGATCATGAGTGGAGGGCTCCGTGCCACCCCTCCCCATTGAGGATAGTGTGACTGGGGGTGCCTGGGAGGCCTGAGTGGACTCTGGGGCGGGGCTGCCTTGCTGCCGGTACTGATATCGGGGAGTACCTCGGGCCTGGGCATGGCCCTGAGTGAAGTGCCGTGGAGCTGGGTCCAGCCTGACGGAGAAGGAACGTAGGAAAACGGAGCAGCGGATGAGCGGCATGTACCCCGCTACCACCTACTGTTGAAGAGCGTGCCTGGGGTGGAGAGACCCAGAGTAACAGTGAACCTGCCCAGGCCCAGAGGTGAGCATTTTGGACAGGGGCCGAGGGTTCGCGTTTCCCTCCCGTTGCTGCCAAATAATTGAGAGTGGAACTCGGGAGAGGTGGTGGCGATCCACCTGGATAAACTGTGAGTGTGCCGCCCGAGAACCTGGGCTTAGTATAACAGTGTGGGCCTCCCCCGGCTAGTTTAGTAGGCCTGGGCTGGGCCCGGGGGCTGAACTGGGCCCTTTCTGGCAGTGGAGAGGCGTGATGCGGCCTTCAGCAAGTCTTGAATTTGCTGGAGCTGCGCGGGGCATTTGGCTGCTCCTTTTCTGAAATTAGAGTCTGGTGAGGTGGCAAGGAGGGCTCTGGCTGCTGGGAGGTCATGCGGGCCCTGAACTGTTGGGCGTTTGGTCCACATAAACACAAGTGCTGGAGCCACGGGTACAAAGGAGGGCAAGACGCCACGAAAAGAGTGTGGTCTCCCGAGATGTCGAAAGGTCGCCCTCAGAAAACCGTACTGCAGAGCAGCCTAAACAAGTACACGGTGAAGATGACAACACCAGGTACCGGGACCCTGGAGACTGGGACCCCGGCCACACGGGCGGATCTACGATCGGAAGATGAGCCCTCACTATGCACAAAAATGGCCACCATTCAAGAGCTCCGAAGTCCTGTCGCCCCAATAGAGCCCAAACTAGATGGTGTGACGATAGAGATCAACCAGCTCCGCGCAGATTTTCATAAAATATCAGTCAGAGAAGGTGGCAGTAACTGAAACGCAAATAAATGGACTACTCTCTATGACTAAACGACTCGAAGAACAGATACTAAGCCTGACTAAGCAGAGTGCACAGATGTCCACCAAGCTCGAAGATCAGGAGGGGAGGGCACAGCGCAACAATATTAGAATAGTTGGGGTTCTGGAAGGCTCCAAGGGCCACAGCATGGACTTGTTTGTGGAAGATATGATCTTAAATAAGCTGAAGCCTACGCGCCTGTCGACCTTCTTCTCGGTGGATAGGGCACTTAGGGCGCTAGGCCCACCGCCGAAACCAGGGACCCCTCCAGACACCATCATTGCCCGTATACTGAACTATAGAGACAGAGATGCAATACTTCAGGCGGCACGGACACAAGGAGACCTACGGATGGACAACGCAATAATTAGATTCTTCCCAGATTTCACCTTACAGGTTCAGCACCAATGCAGGAGTTTTGATGAAGTCAAAAAAGTTTTACGATCAAAAGAACTGAAATATATGATGCTCTATCCCTCGAAGTTGAAAGTAGTAACAGATGGCAAGACTCTGCACTTTACAACTCCAGAAGAAGCGTGGCACTGGCTGGAGGGGTGGAGGGTGGTCGGAAAGGGGGCCGCCAGAGACAGACAGAAGGACTCGGCGAGGGGACCGGGCGAGAGGAGACCTGCAGGAATGGAGCAACACTCCAGATCGGCATCCCTTTAAGAGATATATACAACAACTGATTTCAACAGACCCACGAGAGAGAACTCTGATACAAATTGATGCTGGTGGACATCTGTGGTGAGACGGGTGGGACATGGGGACTTTTGAGAGGGGGTACATTTGCTAAATTACCTGTATGAAGGTGGGGCGAGGAGAAGGGAAGAACTCGAAGTAAATGTGCACCAATATAGGCACAGGGTCCTTGGTGAAAGGGAAAGTACTAACATTAAAGATAGGATACTATCCATCAAGCTTGAGTATGGGCGGCTGCATCACGTCCCGCCGTTTGATGATAAGTTTGGGGCGACAGGCACTCTGCAAGTTGGGGGAGTGGGCAGTTCAATTTCCACTGAGCAGGGTAGCGGGGTAGGGGGAGTTACAGAGGTTGGGGTTGTAGTTATACAGGCTTCACTGCTCTATGCCAGTTTCAGGCAGGTACACAGACAGCAAAAATGGCATACGTGCAGGATCTTACCTTATGGGAGACACTTTGAGCATCCCTCTGCAGATACATATGGTGGACTGGGACAGAGGCAAGATGTATGGGTACCAACGTGAACACATGAGTAGATTAAAGATATGGTCCTGGAATGTAAATGGACTGGGCAGTGGCATAAAGCGATCATTAGTCCTGCAACACCTCAAACGTCATGGCCCAGATATTGTGCTCGTACAGGAGACACACTTGAAGGGACATCACTATAAGGCATTAGATAGAATGGACTAAGTTCCGAGGGCCCATGCGGGGTACACGTCAGACTCACGGAGAGTGGGAATCCTGGTCAAGAAGACACTGCCCTTTGTCCCCAGGAGGACTTGGAGAGATGACCATGGCCAATATGTGGCCCTTCATGGGACTTGGAATAGAGTGGACCTCTGTGTCTGTTCAGTCTATGCCCCACCGAGGCTGCTGTTGCCTACCCTTTCTAACCTGGGAACCCTACTAGTTGAGCTGCCTACGGGCACTCTGCTGATAGGAGGTGATTTCAATGAGGTCTTTGACCCAAGAGTAGATAGGACAGGTGCCGGGGCCCATGGGCGGGGTGAGATGACTCCACTATCACAATTTGCCTCAGCAATGGGACTGGCTGATATTTGGAGAGACTTTATCCCTGGCACCCTACAATATACATATTTCTCACCACCACACTGTAGTTTCTCCAGAATTTACTGTTTTCTGACCCCCCAAGCTCTACTACCGAATTCACTGCAGCCATGAACCTAGCGAAAGGGGTATCGGACCATGCCCCGGTGGAGGTCCAATCACCTCGCCCAACAACGGACTTTAAGAGCCCACCGCGAGTGAACCCCTGGTATCTTAAGGACAAAGATATTAGGGAAAAAATACGTAATGAGACGGTCCTGTACTTTAAAGAAAATCAGGGATCAGTGGATTCGGCAATGACTCTGTGGGAGGCCTTTAAGATGGTGATTCGGGGGGCCGCCCAGTAGTAGGAGGTAAGAAGAAGGAGTCTAGACGGCAATGTACTGAATTAGAAAAGAAGGTGATAGAATTAGAAAGGAGTGCGTTTGCGGAGGGGCAGGAAGTAGATGGACACCAGATACTATTGCCAGCAGTATGAATTGAGAGCATTGACTGAGGACCAAGCCTGCAGGCACGCCCTACCCACACAACGATGCCTCTATGACACAGGAGATAACGCAGCTAAACTTCTGGCATGGCTGGAGATGCGGGACAGAGAGAGGTCATGGGTACTGGAGGTAAAAGACACAGATGGACACACTCGCACGGCTAACGTGGACATCGCTGAAACGTTCGCGGCTTACTATGAGTCCTTATATGCATTTTGAACTAACATGAAACATGATGACTGCACTGACTTCCTCAAAGATGTGACCCTCCGGACGCTGACCGAGGATGAGCAGGAGACGCTTGAAGCGAACTTGACAGAGGACGATCTGCACAATGCGATAAGGGGTTTGCAATCGGGCAAGGCGCAGGGACCCAACGGATTGCCAATAGAGTTTTATAAGAACCTGACGAGGGAGGTGATTACACCAATGTTAGCAATGTACTAAGAAGGCCTGACGGTGGGGTGCCTGCCGGCAGATCAAAGTATGGCGACAATAGTGACAATACACAAAGAAGGAAAACCCCCAGATGACAGTAGCTCGTGCAGACCAATTTCACTGCTTAATGCAGAAGCTAAAATACTGGCGAAGGTCTTAGCAACAAGACTCCGCGCAGTACTGCCATCAATAATACAACTGGATCAGTCGGGATTCCTTCCTGGCCGAAGTACCCGCTTAAATCTGCAACGCCTGTATGGAGTACTTCATCTAACTAAATTCTGCAGAAATTTACAAGCGATAGCAATGGCCTTGAACGCTAAAATGGCGTTTGACTCGGTGGAATGGAACGGTTCACTGACAGAATATCGATGTAAAAAATATAGAAGTAAAAAATATCGATGAAAAAATATAGAATGCAAAAATATCGACTCCCTATAATTAAACAGGTAAGTACAAAAATATTTAAAAAAATATTGATGGCAAAAATATAGTTGTACAAAATATCGATTTTTATATATATATATATAATGGCTGACCTGCACATGGAGAAATAAAGAAATTTTGCAGCACTCATCTGGTGGTCCGTGCTCCTATCTCTTCAAAAAACGACGGTTTGGAGTGTTCCCTGATATATATGTATATATGTATATATATATATTCCCCATCAATTCCAAATATAACGCAGCACTCTCCTGGGGGGTTTGTTTTCCAAATACTTTATTCACAAGCCATCTCCTCCTTCACCTTCACCTACGCGTTTCAACCAACAGGTCTTGGTCACGGTGTGATGGTGAAGGAGGAGATGGCTTGTGAATAAAGTATTTGAAAAACAAACCCCCAGGACAGTGCTGCGTTATATTTGGAATTGATGGTGAATTGTTTTCGAGGCCGAGTCCAGCCTCGCCGCAGGCACCAGCTGATAAAGAGCGCCCTTCGTTGTGGACGCTGTTGATGAAAAATGTATATATATATATGATAAGATAATAAATATAAAATATGTTAAATAATAAAATTAATATAAAAAATTAAGGAGATTTAATATAAATTTTAACTTAATTAAAAAAGTTAAACACACATAGATAATAATTAACTTATATATTTACTTTAAAACAATACGCCTTTCCCTATATATATTAAACATATTTAAACTTTACAGAAACACACAGTCACTGGATGATGTCATCAGTGATGTCATCAGTGATGTCACTGACCATGTCATGAGTGATGTAATATATGACGTCATCAGCAGTGCATTGCGGGGGCGCGAGTTATAGTTACCTGAACTAACTATAACGGGGGAATTTCACGGGTTTTGTACGAGTGCAATGTCCAACTAACTATAACTGTCCCTAAAACCTATAGTTTTTTCAGTGAATTTGTAAGGTTTTTTAAATGCTAATTTCTAACTATAACGTGCCTGAAACCTATGGTTTTTACAGTGAATTTCAAAGGTTTTTTAAATGCTAATTCCTAACTATAACATGTCTGAAACCTATGGTTTTTTCAGTGAATTTCAAAGGTTTTGTAAATGACAATTTTTAAATGTATTAATTGTTATATTTATTTTTTTGATACTGATTTACTACATTTTTTTAAACTATTTTTAGATATTTTATTTTTAAATTACATTGTAATTACATTATACATTACATTACAAAATATACTTTCTCAGAATTAATTACTTTAGTTTAAATACTTTGCAAATAGGCAATAGACTTTTAAGTACAGTAGTTACAGTTGTTGCAATGGGCAACACAATTTCAAACACAATGCAACATTGAGCTCAATGTGAATTTCTAGTTAAATGCAATTAGTTACTTTATGGATTACTTTTCTAACCACAGGACTGGATCCTAGATTCAGTCCTGCGACATCTCCTGTAAACAGTTGAGTAAAAGCGTTTTGGTTACAGTAGTGATTTTTAAGGAATATTATTGTATTTTAAAAGTTGACAGAAACTTTTTCACATAGAATCACCAATGTTATCCTATGGGAGGAAATTCACTTAGCAGGTAAGTAGTGTTATCGTTACTTTTTCTTACTCAGTGGTGGATCCTGGATCCAGCACTGGTGCATCTCCTGTAAACAGTTGAAAGAATGCGTTTAAGTCATACAGGCGATTTTTAAGGAATATTTGTAGTTTGTGAAAATTGACACTTTGAAACTTTTCTGCTGAAAACCAGACAATGGATTCCTATGGAAGGAAATACAAGTTACTGGTAAATACGGTTAGAATTACTTTTCAGGGTCAGTGCTGGGCTAAAAGATGCAGCACTGGGTTCTCTCCTGATAACAGGTGAGTAAATCGGAATTCGTAGTTCGGCTGATTTTAGAGGAATATTATAAAGTTCCAAAACTCCACACTTAGAAGAATTTCCAAGTGAAACCTGTCAATGTTAGCCTATGGAAGGAAATTCAAGTTACTGGTAAGTACGGTTAAAATTACTTTTCAGGATCAGTACTGGGCTTAAAGATGCAGCACTGAGGTCTCTCCTGATAACAGGTGAGTAAATCGGAATTCGTAGTTCGGCTGATTTTAGAGGAATATTTGTATGTTACAAAAATCGACACTTAGAAACTTTTTCAGCAAAAAGCAGGCAATGATATCCTATGGAAGGAAATTCAAGTTACTGGTAAGTACGGTTAAAATTACTTTTCAGGATCAGTACTGGGCTCAAAGATGCAGCACTGAGGTCTCTCCTGATAACAGGTGAGTAAATCGGAATTCGTAGTTCGGCTGATTTTAGAGGAATATTTGCACAGTGGTGAAGGGAGGGGGCGGGGCTTCAGGTGACATGTCTGCAAACAGGCCCTGTGGCGCGTTTTAAGATGGGGAATTAAATCCTCCTCAATCCCGAGGGTCCCTAGGGGCCAAGTAGCCCACCAGATACCTCCAGTATGCGCCAGAGAGCTGCATTGCAGAGAGGTGTTCAGAGGCCACGCCCCTTTTTGCACCTCTCTGCAACACAGCTCTGTGGCGCTTTCTGGACGTACTTGGTGGGCTAGTTGGCCCCCAGGGACCCTCAGGATTGAAGGGGATTTAATTCCCCATCCTAAAACGCGCAACGGGGCCTGTTTGCACACATGTCACCTGAAGCCCCGCCCCCTCCCTTCACCACTGTGCAAACGCGCCCGTGGCGCGTTTTAAGTTGGGGAATTAAGTCCCCTTGAATCCTGAGGGTCCCTGGAGTCCAACTAGCCCACCATGCACCTCCAAAAGCGCCACAGAGCTGCGTTGCAGAGAGGTGTAAAAGGGCGTGGCCTCTGTACACCTCTCTGCAACGCAGCCCCCTGGCGCATACTGGAAGTTCCTGGTGGGCTAGTTGGCCCCAGGGACCCCCAGTATTCAAGGGGAATTGTTCTCCCTCTGCAAATGCGCCAGGGCGCGTTTGCAGAGTGGTAAAGGAAGGGGCGGGGCCTGCAGCACGATCGTTTTAAAAAATATATATATATATTTTTTTTAAATGCTTTTTTCTGCCCAGGGGGTCCTTGTGGGACCCCCTGAACAGACCTAGGGGGTCAGGGTGTTTCTACCCTGCCCCCTTTGTGCGTTTTGCGCACTTGTTTCTGTGCCTCGGTTCTACCGAGGGACAAAATGGCTGCCAACACTTCCTGATTTGGAGTGTTGACAGCCAATTAGCATGCAGCTCGTGATCGGGAGGGTACGCAGACGCTACTCGGCCATAGATATATATGTGACTTTACTTTTGATTTTCTCAGGAACTACTGAACGGATTTACACCATTTAACAAAAAGGGTTCTTTCTGAACCAAGAACTACCTCTTTGCCAAATTTGGTGTAATTCCGTTCAGCAGTTCGGGCTGTAGCCGTGGCTAAAGTTTCCTATGGGAAAATGAATGGCGAAAACACGTTTTGGGACCCCCCTTTTGTCTCGGCCCCCGCTTGACGAATCACCCCGAAACTTTCAGGGTAGGAGCGGACCGGAGCGGGCCATAAAGTTTGAAAATTTTGCGAAGATTCGTCAACCGACGCAAGAGTTATTTCAAATAGAATGTTGCGGATTTCCTATGGAAAATAGGTCCTAACTATAACTATCTACTGGCGACCGCCAGTAGATAATATATATATATATATACATTGAAAAAGGCGTCTTACGCCGAAACGCATCTGTCGGTGCCCGGGAGGGGGGTCCGCACAATAAATTAATTTGTTTAAAGACACCTGTGAGTGCGTCCTTTTAGTACTATCGTACTTTTGTGTAAAAAGAATATATATATATATATATATATATATATATATATATATATATATATATATATATATATATGCTGCTAAACTCCTGATGCGCCAAATCCACAGACGCATGGAAATCAGGTATGGACCACAGCTTGTAGTTTTAGAAATTGCAGTGGTTTAATGCAGACAAAGATACAGCATGTCAGTCAAATACTGGCCAATGCCCAGCCTGACGCGTTTCGACCGCGATGCCACGGTCTTCATCACATGACGCGCTAGCGGTACAATCTGCCTTTAAATAGTGATTTGAACACACCTCTAGAGAAAAAAATGTGTGTGTGCGTCACCACACCAATGAGCAATGAAAATGGATGACAGACTGTCTACTCTTACATTCCGTAACAAGGGTGCATGCATACAATGATCGATATAAGGACCCAGTTGAAATTCATTGAGGAATGACAATTGTTTGATCTAAATAAAAAGGCTAAAAGAAGGGCAATTGATAAATACATAGGGGCCGATTCCGATCTCGGTCGGAGGCGCACCCAATACCATTCGGTCGGGAAAAAAGCCATGCGAAAGCCTGTTTCCCGACCGAACCGTACGCGGGTCCGGCCGAGCGAGTACGATGCGGACTCGCCCGACCGACTCGTCCGGGCGACCCGACCGCTCCGACCGACTCGTACCCGGACCGTACCGCTCCGACCGACTCGGTCGGACCCGGTCCGCACCGCGCAATGGAGACGTTTTCCGGCCGGGTAAGTACGATGCGCACCTCGACCGCTCCGACCGACTCGCGCCGTCCGACTCGAACTCGCTGTCGGAGCCGTACTTTGGGGTCCGTGTCGGACCCCCTGTACGCGTACCCGTGCGAGGCGCACACAGGGGGACCCATGGGTCCCCTACCTGTGCGTGTACGCCGCGGCGCTCGCGGCGTACTCGCTGTAGAGGGCGCCCTTGTCCGCCTCGCACCCATTGAGGCAATGGGAGCCCGCGTACGCGTTGTACGACCGGCTCCCATTGAGTTCAATGGGAGTCCGACCGACTCGTGTCCGATAACATACGGACGCATCGGACTCGTTCGGTCGGACTGCACGGGTCCGATTCGGTCGGAAATCTCTCCGGGTCCGGCTCGGTCGGGGAAATTTCCGGCCCGAATCGGAATCGACCCCATAGTGTATAAAATAACAACACAGTGGATATTGCCACCCTGTCTTAAAAAAGCCTATACATATAAATAGATACAAATAACATTGTCTAAAAACATCACAAAATAAGATAGATGTTTTAAAATTCTCTCAATAAAATAGAAATAAGCAAGTCATCCTAAAACACTCTTTACGGGCTCCCCGAAGTGCAAAATGTTAAAGTGCTGGTGCAACAATGTGTGCAAAAATGCAAGAAAAAGCTTAATTATTGACTAATCACAGTTCATGATGGCATAAAAACTGTAAAACCGCAGTGAAGCTCAATAAATAAACATATAGTGCAAGTGCAAGATGCCAAATGGATAAATAAATAAATAGATACCTGGGGAGTGCATACAGATGTAATACCAATACTACTGCAAAGTGTCTAATTACAGAGGACATTTAGAACAAAGCGGTCTCATTTCAATAGCATGGCCTCCAAATAGTAGATGCACCCCACACAAGGTTAAAGGAAATTATGTAAGTCCTCCCCTGTGTTCAACCCATTGGGCATCCTTGTGTCTAACTGTAGAATATAGTGGGATTCTAGTTGCCGGAGTTGTTTTTCTCTGTTCCCACCCCGGATGGATTTAGGCACAGACCCTATGACAAAATACCTCAAATCATTGAGGTTGTTGTTGTGGACCAGTTTCAGATGGCGGGCGACTGGGTAGGTTGGGTCAGAATTAACCACTGCACGGAGGTGCAGTAGTATCCTGTTGTATACCTGGAGCTTGGTACTCCCCACATATTTCAAAGAGCAGGTACACTCTAATACATAGACGGCAAAGTCGGTTCGACACGTGAAGTGTCCCTGGACATTAGTGGGTTTTGAGTTGAACGCCGTGGTGTACTCCGTGGTGCTGACACCAAATTTACATGCCCTGCACGAGCTACATTTGAAGAAACCAGACCGGGGCGATAACCATGAACTAGATGAATTGACCTCTGGGCTGCTTTTAACCAGAGCATCCCTCATAGAGGGCGCCCGCCTGAATGTCAATGTGGGTAATTTTGGCAAAGCTTGTGACAGTGTAATGTCCGTCAGGACAATTGGCCAGTGTGAGTAAATAATTTGCCTGATTTGTTTTTCCTGTCTACTGTACATGGTTATGAGTCTAACTTCATCAGGAGTTTCGGTAGTGGCAGTTGGGGTGACCAGTGTGGGGCTGATTATACTGGGGTTGTCTAGAGGACACTCCTCCCTAGTGAGGCTATAAGCTTTAGTTAATGCTATTTTGAGATCCTTAGCTTTGTAACCCCGTAATGTAAAACAATGAAAGGCTTCATTTTGGCATGTGATTAGATCCTCATCAGAACTGCAAATCCGTCGGATTAGTAGGAATTCCCCATAGGGAATACTTCGAATTAAATGATTTGGGTGGGAACTACTGGCATGCAGGATGGAGTTTCCGGTGGTGGCTTTTCTGTGTAGTTTAGTCTGCACCTTACCATCTCCAATGTACAGATCATCATCCAAGAATTGCACAGTAACAGCACTTATATGTGCAGTAAAAAATTTATTCAGTGCATTGGTGTTAATAGCCTCTACAAAATTTTCTGCCGATTTAATTGAGCCTTTCCAAATGACACAGATGCCATCTATAAACCTCCACCAATGGAGTACATGGGCATCATATACAATCTTGTGGTGTGTTCCGAGGACATGCTCCTCCCACCAGCCAGCGTGTAAACAGGCGTAGCTGGGGGAGAAGCATGCCCCCATTGCTACTCCTCGGAGTTGTTGGAAAACCTGTTTGTTGAATAAAAAGTAGTTGTTCATGAGACAGATTTCAATCATCTTTAAAATCATCTTATTATGTTCATAAAAATGAATACTACGTTGCCCCAAGAAGTGCCTGACTGCTTTCATACCATCGCTATGTCTAATACTCGTATATAGTGAGGTAATGTCCATTACAATGAATAAACAGTCAGTGTCCCACTTGACAGCTTGTAGTTTGTTCAAAAAGTGCCCAGTGTCCTTGATAAACGATGGTAACTGTGATACATGGTCCTTCAAAAAGAAATCCACATACTTAGACATGGGTTCTAAAAGGCTTTTTTGAGCAGAAATGATGGGCCTCCCTGGGGTGAGGGTGATGTTCTTAAGTACTTTGGGGATGAAGTACAGTACAGGTATGATGGGGTATTCATTCTTAAGAAAGTTGAATTCATGTTTGCTCAAGAGTCCAGTTCGCTTCCACTGTGCTAGATCCTTGAAAGTATTATCCTTAAACTGTCTGATGTCTTGGAAGGAGGCCTGTTTGTAGCAATCTTTATCATTGAGATGACGGTTTGCCCCCTCCATATATTTGTCCCTTTGCCATAACACCATGTTGCCGCCTTTGTCTGCTTGGTTAATAATAAGGTTTTTGTCTTGACTCAGTTTGCGGATGAGATTATCATACTGGGTTTCAAAATGCCTTTTGCGCTGAAAGTTGCGATTCACTTGCCTATTTAATTTTTCAGTTCGTCAATTACACAGTCACTGAAAACATCTATTGCGTCTTTGGGCATTAAGGGCATAAACGTGGAAGACGGGCGAAAGGGGCTGCTTATAGTACTGGTACAACATATGCCAATGTCCTCCAGATCTTGTTGGGTGGAGGATGTATTATATATATATATATATATATGTACCAACAACATAAAATCTAATTAAAAAACATTCTATTATAAATCAAAACATTAAACTATTTAAAAATCTTCAAACTTAAATTTCCCACTCCAGTCAGTGCAACAGTAGGGAAAGTGTTGGATAGCGGAGGGGTAAAAATTACTATTCCCACTCCAGTGAGTGCAACAGTAGGGAAAATGTTTGATAGCGGAAGGGTAAAAATTACTATTCCCACTTCAGTGAGTGTAATAGTAGGGAAAGTGTTGGATAGCGGAGGGGTAAAATTTACTATTCCCACTCCAGTGAGTGCAACAGTAGGGAAAGAGTTGGATAGCGGAGGGGTAAAAATTACTATTCCCACTCCAGTGAGTGCAACAGTAGGGAAAGTGTTGGATAGCAGAGGAGTGAAATTTACTTTTCCCACTCCCGTGAGTGCAACGGTAGGGAAAGTGTTGGATAGTGGAGGGGTAAAAATTACTATTCCCACTCCAGTGAGTGTAACACTAGGGAAAGTGTTGTATTGCAGAGGGGTAAAAATTACTATTCCCATTCCAATAATTGTAACAGTAGGGAAAGTGTTGGATAGCAGAGGGGTAAAAATTACTATTCCCACTTTAATGAGTGCAACAGTAGGGAAAGTGTTGGTTAGCGAAGGGGTAAAAATTACTATACCCACTCCAGTGAGTGCAACTATAGGGAAAGTATTGGATTGCGGAGGAGTAACAATCAATATTCTCACTCCAGTCAGTTCAAAATTAAAAACAAACAATATATTAACAACAACAAAAATATTTTAAAAACAAAATACACTAAAAAATATATAAGTATGTTAAAACTTAAAATACAAATATATTTAATATTAAAAAAATTAAAAACATATTATAATGTTAAATACTTATGACAAATACCTACAAATATTATATTAAATACAAAATTTCAAACAAATAAATATTTTTAATTGGAAATTATTTAGAAACAAAAACATTAATTATTACATAAATGTACTTTTTTTTATTTCCTACCCTATAACACCACACAATTCCCAACCCACATCTAAATTAAAAAAATGTACTTCCTTAATTAAAATAATTAAATACCAATTTAAGAACTTTTATTAATTAAAAAACAAATTAAAACTCATATAAATTAATGTACTTCCCACACTTTACCCCTATAATCCCCACAACCCACAACTAAACTTAAACTGTAAAAAAATTGATTACACAATTAAAACTTTTCAATTAAAAAACTAATCATATTTAACAACTAATTATAAAGTAAGTAAAATTAATTTACTTCCCACACTGTACCCCTATAAAAGTAAAAACCCAAACACACAAAAATATAAACAAATACCCTAATTAAATATCAATTAATTAATTAATATTAATGATCAACTAATTATTAATTAATTAAACATAAATTACTTCCACCCTTTATCCCTATAAACTCCACAACCCACACCTAAAAGGAATTACACAATTTCGATATTTAATTTTCTATTAATTAATTAATTTTAATTAACAACTAATTATTAATTAATCAAACATAAATTACTTCCCACCCTTTACCCCTATAAACTCCACAACCCACACCTAAAATTAATTACACAGTTTCCATTTTTATTTTCAATTAATTAATTAATATTAATTAACAACTAATTATTAATTAATTAAACATAAGTTACTTCCCACCCTTTACCCCTATGAACCCCACAACCCACACCTAAAATTAATTACACAATTACATAATTAATTTACAAACAATTAATTAATATAAATTAACAACTAATTATTAATTAAACAGAAATTACTTCCCACCCTTTACCCCTATAAACCCCACAATTGCACCTAAAATTAATTACACAATTTCCATAATTAATTTTTAATCAATTAATTAATATAAATGATCAACTAATTATTAATTAATCAAAAATTACTTCCCACCCTTTACCCCTATCAACCCCACAACTAAAAAAAAGTACACAATTACCATAATTAATTACCAAATAATTAATTAACTTTAATTAACAACGAATTAATAATTAATTGCAAATAATTTACTTCCCACCCTTTACCCCTATAAACCCCACAACCCGCAACCAATTTTTTTACACAATTACCATAATTAATTATCATTTAATTAATATTAATTAACAACCAATTAATAATGAATAACAAATAAATTACTTCCCACAATTAACACTATAAAATCTCAATTAAGTAAATAATAATAAATACAAAATAATCATTAATTTATTATAATTAAATTACTTCTCACCCTATTGCCCTGTAAACCCACAACCAGCTACACATATATTTAAAAACATAAACAATACTTATACAAAAAAAATACATCACATACATTTAAAATATAAACTAAAATACATAACACTAATTAAAAAATCAATTTTTAAACAACTATATTTTTGCAAACAATATTAATAACTTCTATATTTTTGAAAATTATATTTCTTACCTCAATTCTGTGTTCTTGACCACGATATTCTTGCTGTCAATATTTCTGTGTCAAGATATTTCCAACTCGATATTTGTGTAAGGCGACATTTCCAACTCGATAGTCTGTCTCAATATCGAATGGAACTACATATTTGCAATCCTGGAAAAATTAGGCTTCGGCCCTAGGTTTAGAGTTTGGGTCAGATTGCTTTATCAGGCCCCTATGGCCAGGGTGAGGGTAAACGGTACCATCTCCTGTGGTTTCCAGCTTAAGAGAGGCACAAGGCAAGGGTGTCCATTATCTCCTAAGATATTTGCTCTTGCTCTTGAACCATTAGCAGTGTGGGTCTGCCGAGATCCTTTAATACGGGGCATACCCGCTCAGGGAGGATGGGAGGAAAGAATCTCCCTGTATGCGGACGATATCCTGCTGTTTTTAGCCAGACCTCTACACTCTATACATTGTGTGATGCACATATTCCAGGTGTTTGGGGAACACTCAGGTTATACCATCAACTGGACCAAGTCAGTGATATACTCCCTATCGGGAGAGCCTCCGCGCCAGCCCCGTAATGCCTAGCTCCGCTGAGTCCGGGGGGATTTAGATACTTAGGAATCTATATCACACGAGACCCACGCGATTTCCTTAGGCACAAACTTGGACCCACAACTTGAGCGATTGCGAGCGGACATGTGGCACTGGGAGTCACTCCCAATAACAACAATGGGCAGAGCAGCTCTCTATAAAATAATGGCCCTCCCGCGATTGCTTTATGTGACACACAACACGCCTTCTAAGATCCCGCAGGAAACGTTTTGACATATTCACCAGACAGTTCGCAGATTACTCTGGAAGGGCGGCGCTCCAACTATTGCCCTAGCTAAATTACAGAAGGGGTATTTGATGGAGGGCTGGTAGTCCCAGATGTTCAGAAGTATTACTGGGCCTCACAGCTACTAGTCATTAATGATTGGGTTTTTGAAGACCAGCAGGACCCAGCGTACATCGTGGACAGAGTGGATGTGGGCCCGGGAGGGTATGAATGTATGCTGTATGCTAGGTGAAGTGGAGGTGCCCGACTACAACACACGCAAGTGACTATAGATGTATGGCATGCAGCTATCCGGTTTCTTGGCTGAAGGGGGAGATTAACGGCTCGGACACCTCTGTGGTACAGTGCGTTATTGGCAGAGGTGGGGGGGCTACGTGGTTTCCGGGTGTGGGGACTCCTTGGAATAGAGCACTTGGGGGACATCTGGAGGAACCAAGCATATGTCCTGTTTGCGGATTTACAGTCCGTATTTAGCCTGTTGCGGACCGAGCGCTTCCGACACACCCAGCTGGTTCACGTGCTACACTGCCACCTACACACTGGGGAGGTGGTGCCTGACGCTTCACCACTGGTGGACCGACTACTGACAGAGCCATTAGAAAAAAAGGGAATATCGTTAATTTATAAGAAACTAATGAATAATTCTCCAGGCTTACTAGGCCCCCTGAAGAGGACATGGGAGGATGACCTGGGCGAAGCGTTAGAGGATGAAGACTGGGCGGAGGCTTTACAGGCCCCCCCGGGAACTTTCTATACGAATGCTATTTAGACTGGTTCAGCTTAAGGTATTCCATAGAGTGTACTATGCGCAGGTCCTTCTCCATAAACTAGGTAAAGTGGATTCCCCATTATGCAGAAGGAGATGTGGAAATGACGGATCCTTCTTCCACACCCTATGGGAATGTCGAATGATTCAATCCTACTGGACACAAGTTACAACAGTGATGGCAACAGTGGCAAACCTGGAGGTCCCTGTGAAACCCAAATGGCTACTCTTGGGAATAAAGGGGGAGCACGACTGGCTGAGGTTCAAAGAAATTTGCAGGCAGGAGTGGCTAAAAAGAAATATAGCGAGAGCTTGGGGGGCAGCATCTGTCCCTACGACCGATGACTGGAAAAAAGACCTTGATTGGTGTCAGAGGGCAGAACAAGTAGTCCTTGCAGCCAGGGGTAGCCCTGGGAAATGGGAAAAAAGTTGGGTGACTGGAAATCCAATAGGGGCTAGAGGGCTGGGTATTAGAGTTGTGGTGCCAACATGGTCAGCAGGGAAGGAGTAAACTCTAAACCGAATGATAGATTTGGATAGGCTGTTCGAGAATCAGACCTGTGATCATACACCCTCCACTGGGAAGGGGTGACTGTGCCAATGTTACTGTGTAATAACCCTACTAGGTGATATCAGTATGATTTGTGAAGCCAATTGTTTTGATTATTAATAAAAAAGAATTAAAAAAAAATATTCTAGTCTGCACCAATAGTCCCCCGGATTGCCTACATCCACTAACGGCCCTCCTCTGGGCAATGGCTCCTGCAGCCTCAGAAGCGGCATGGCCCGCAGACCTGGACTCTCCTTGGTGAACTACCCCGGTCGCCGAACCATGGGCAGCACAGTCAGCCGCTTTTTCGTGTCCCTATGAAGGGGCAGTCATTATCAACTGCTAGTCATATCCCACAGGGAGTCACAACTGTGGATGATAATGGATAGTGCGGGGCCAATATAGGAGCTCAAAGGTTATGCAGCCACCATCTTGGCCGCTAGCAATGCCTCCTTTGACACTCATGTGTAACAATTTCTTGTTCTATGTAAAGAACACAAATCCATTTTGCTGTAGTAGTGCTATAGGAGACAGGTAAATAAATATATAAAAATTATGGAGTCGTAGAAAGTCCCAGTGCAGGAATTGCACTGTATTTGCAGGAATTTCACTGTAATGCGTTTGCAGGAATCACTGGAACTTCACTGCAGATGGAGCCAGTGTAACAATTAGCTGGGCCAGATACTTCTGCCTTACAACCTAAGTACACCAGCAGAGACAATGAAGGTAAGCCAGAAAATGGCATGTGATTTGTCCGAGGTGACTGCGCTAGTCATGCACATCATTGTGGCTGATGGCACATGTATATATATATATATTGTCAAAGTAGCAATCAGTGCATGTGGAGCCATTGTGACAATCTTGAGTCCTGTATCCACAGAAAATATCTGCAATCCTGAAGCCACCTGTCCACTGAAATATGGGTACAATGCAGAGTCCTTGTCAAACAGTTCACAGCATGACCCTTTCACGATCCATGGCTTACCTTGCAGTAGTGCTCAGTGGACATGTGAGTGCTGTATTCCAAACTCTCTTGTGGTGAGTTTGTTCTGGGGAAGGAAAGAGTGGTCCAGGGTATTGGTGCCAATTAGCAAAAGGCTTCATGTGTCTGGAGGATGGTAAGGAAAAGTGGTTTATTATATGACGTGGGTGTGCAAAATAACTATGTAATAAAGTCACAATTCTGTATCAGGTCCAGTCAGGTCATTTGTATACCCTTAGCTCAGTACTGGTTGGCTGTGGCTCAGAGTAGTCAGGCTATATCAAAGAAACAAGGGTAAAGCATTAAGAAGTACCAGAACACTTGAGTAAGAAGAAAATGCCACACAATAAAAATCTGACACCAATTTATATAAATAGGATGAGTTTTTATTTTTGAATATACACCTCAATGACAAAAGTCCCCAGAGAATTCCAGAGATATGTATTTTTAAGGAAACGATAAATCACAGCTTTCCACTCAATGCAATAAATCATTGAAATCTACTGTGACTCATGGTTTAGAGTTAACCACAACAAGTAACTTGAAAACATCTATAAGGGCACTCTTGTGAGGACCAACTCCAACAGGAAGCCAGTCACAGGCACCAAGAAGGTCCAGATGAACAGTTTACCTCCCAGTTAAAGAAGTCTCCAGTCCAGTTCCAGACTCTATGGTCAAGCAGGCATAGAAGTCAATGGAGTGGTCCTGATGCAAGGGATGCAGGATGCTGAAGATGCTCAAAGATGCTGAGGATGCTGAGCTTGTGTTGAGGGTCTGCTTCTGGCCACCCCTTGGACCACCAGCACGGGGAGGCAAC
Source organism: Calotriton arnoldi (assembly GCA_963921515.1). Classification (NCBI taxonomy): domain Eukaryota; kingdom Metazoa; phylum Chordata; class Amphibia; order Caudata; family Salamandridae; genus Calotriton; species Calotriton arnoldi. The sequence continues at coordinate 372,894 of CAWUFW010011939.1, forward strand.
TTTGGCCTCAGGGGTCGATGTCTGACAAAGTCTGGGTGAAGGCCAGCAGAAAACTAGTTACCACTGGCCTACTGGTCTCCAGTTAGGCAAAACCAGCAGTTTCTTTGAACTTGCAATAACTTCCTTGCTGGGTGACCAAAATGCACTCAAACAACTCTTTCAGGACCAGCAGACTTGGGGCCAAACTTTCAGAGTTGGGACTCAATCTCCCATGCTACATCTTGGCATCCAGACCCGGTCAGGCTTCTTGGAGCTGAACTCTCAAAGGAGCAGTTTTCTCAGCTTTTAGGGCCCTGTGGCTGAAACAGGGAGTCAGCCAACTGACCCTTGAAGTCACCTTCTCTGCCTGGGGCTCAGGGATGACTTTTCCTTGAGCAGGACACCACAGGTAGTGTCCTTTCTTTGCAAGCTTAAGATGCAGCAAGTGCAGTCCTGTCTTTGGTGCAGCTTCTCTTTGCTGGGTCCAGGGAACAACAGGGCAGTCCTTCTTTGGTCATCTCTTCAGTTCAGCTGCAATCTAAGGCCTGGGTGCTAGGGGTGACACTTTTATGCCCACTACCAGTCTAGTTGATGTGGTGACTAACTAGCCAATAGGTTACCTTGTCCCCTCCTTCCTGGTGACATCAGAATGAACTGTTCTGTCAACTCCGAAAATGGCCAAACCCCTCTCTTGGTGTATGGCGCTCCATAGGCCAACTCAGAGGTGTGGCTACCTGGGGGCTACATTCCCAATGATAGCATGCACGCTTCATTTTTCTGTCCTTTTTGTCTTTTTGTGACTAATAGGCAAGAAAAATGGCAATAGGACACATGACATGCCATTGAAGCAGAGATGTGGTGAAGACTGTTTCTCATTGTTTATTCCATTTGACAAATTGCTTCATGTATTTGTGTGATCTCTTGCCATCATGGATTGCGAATCCAGTAGGACAGTTAGGTTTTTTTGACTATATAATAGCTGTGAAGAGACACGGTTTACAAATTAATATTGTGAACAATGTGAATAAGTATTATCAATGCATGCTATTGTGCATCTGTTTCATTTTTAGGTCGCAGCCTACCATTCTGGTTTGCTAAAGACATTTTAGGGACTTTCAGAAAGTTGACCTAGGAATGCTTTATGCCCGTTGATTACCATTGACTTTGTGGTTTGTTACTCACATTTTCTGGCTTTCTATTTGCTTGCTTTATTTGTTTTCGGCTCTCCTGGTTCAGTTCATCCCTCCCGTTGCCTAAACCTTGTTTACTGTATTCTTCCATAAACTCCCTTTCTGTAAACAGGCCTTTAAATCTTGTTCTTATCTTGTCACATTTGCTGTGCATTAAAAGACCAAGGTGAAATGTAAGGTGCTGTCTTCCGACGGCGCTTGTTTACTTTTCTTTCTCTGACTTCAAAGTGAGAGGATTTATGTGGCAATCTTGCTGGATACTGGGGGTAGGAAAGAGATTTGCTCGAGCACACAACAACATTTAAATGAACTGTGTAAGTATTTCAGAATATATCAGAATTAGGAACACAAATGAAGCATGTCTCTGAAGAGTGCTGGAAACAAATACTTAAATATAATCAAAACAAATAATGACACTAGGGGCCTGATTCACAGAACTAACTTACGTCAAAAACGTAAAGTTAGTACTTTTTGGTATTCACAGAATACACTTACTCATTTTGGTATTCACAGAATGAACTTATTCATTTCGGTATTCACAGAAGTTAGTAGTCCTAACTTTAGGACTCCTAAATGCCTTCTGTGAATACTGAAAGTCTTAAAGTTAGATTTTCTCAGTTTAGGAGTAGTAAAGTTAGGAATCCTAACTTTACTACTCCTAAACTGAGAAAAATACTAACTTTAAGACTTTCGGTATTCACAGAAGGTATTTAGGAGTCCTAAAGTTAGGAGTCCTAAAGGCATTTAGGAGTCCTAAAGTTAGGAGTCCTAACTTTACTACTCCTAAACTGAGAAAAATCCTAACTTTAAGACTTTCAGTATTCACAGAAGGCATTTAGGAGTCCTAAAATTAGGACTACTAACTTCTGTGAATACCGAAATGAGTAAGTTCATTCTGTGAATACCAAAATGAGTAAGTGTATTCTGTGAATACCAAAAAGTACTAACTTTACGTTTTTGACGTAAGTTAGTTCTGTGAATCAGGCCCTAGGTGATGCAATCTCCACACATTTTCATTTGTGCACTGTATAGTTTTATTAGTAAATCTGTATGCCTGTGCAAATGTAATGGTTATTTCAATTGAAAATGTGTTGTCTGTAATGGCAGTGCGCTACCATACCATGCATACTCCGCTCGAGTCCACTCTACTCTGTAACCCTCCACACCACTGCACTCTACTCTGCCCCACTCCACTTTACACCACTCCATGCCACTGCACTCTGCACTACTACACTCTATGCCACTGCACTCTATGCCACTTAATGCTATGCTTCCATAATCTACCCTCTGCCACTCTACTCTGTGCCTATGCACTCTTTGCCACTCTACTCTACACCACTGCACTACTTGACACTGTACTCTACACCACTCCAGTCTAGGTCACACCAATCTTCTCTGCACAACTCCACTCTACCCTACGCCACTATGCAACACTGCACTCTACGCCACTGTACTCAATGCTAATACACTCTAACCCAATGCTCTTTACTCTGTAACACTCAACTCCATGCCCCTGCACTCTATGTCAATCCACTGTACGTCACTTTAATCTACTCTGCATCACTGCACTCTATGTCACTGCACCCTACACCACTTTACTTTATATCATTACACTCTATGCCATTCTACGCAACTGCACTCTACCCTGCACCACTCCACTCTACACCACTTCACTCTACTCTGAAACAATCTACTCTGCACCACTGCACTTCATGCCACTCTAATCCACGCTGCGCAACTCCACTCTATGCCACTGCACTCTATGCCATTCTACTCTTAACCACTGCACTCTACGCCAATACACTCTACACAACTGTACTCTATGTCACTGCACTCTATGCCACTGCACTCTACTCTGCATCACTGTACTCTACACCACTGCTCTTTAAGCCACTCTACTCCACTGTGCATCATTGCACTCTGACACTCTACTCTGCACTCTCCACCACTGAACTCTACCTCACTCTACTCTGCACTACTCCACTCTATGCTACTCTACTATACACCACTGCACTCTATGTCACTGCACTTTACGGCACTATAATCTACTCTGGACCACTCTATGCTACTCTAATCTGCACCACTCTATGCCATTCGACTCTACTCTGCACTCTACGCCACTGCACTCTATGCCACTCAACTCTATTCTGTGCCACTGCCCTCTGCATCACTCAACTCTATGCCACTCCACTCTGCACCACTCTACACCACTGCACTCTACGCCACTGCACTCTACACCACTCTACTCTGTGCTACTCTACTTTGTGCCACTCTGGTCTGCGTCACTCCACTCTGCATTACTGCACTCTACTCTGCACCACTATAACCTTCACCACTGCATTCTACGATACTGCATTGTATGCTGCTGAATTCAATGCCAGTGGACGCCACATCACTGCACTCTATACCACTATACTTTGCAATACTCTACGCCAATGCACTCTACACTAGTCCACTCTACTCTATGCCACTCCAGTGTATGCCACACTACACGACTCCACACTATGCCATTCCAATACACAACACTCTCTGCCGCTCCACTCTACAACACTGTACACCACTCTTCGCCATTCCACTCTATGACACTCCACATGACTCTCCTCTGCGCCTCTAACTTTTATCTACGCTAAACATCAGCCACACTTGTGAACAACATGGCTGAAACAATTGCCAAAGCTGATAGCTCTTGCATAGGCAATACCTATTGGCTTTGGCAATACTTGTTATCTTGTTGCTCTTATCACAACTAGATGCTGAGCACTTTATCTTTCCTAGCTCACCCTTTAAATGTTCTCTTCCTGCAGATTTGCATGTTGTGGCATGGAGTCGTCATCTGCCTCGTGGCCTTCCACCTCTAGTTGTACTCCCTTTAGCTATTATTTTTCAAAATGTAGCTATTATTTTTCAAAATGGATCAAAGTGCACTAAGCCCACAAGTCTGTAGGCAGAGGATATGTGGGTTGTGGGTAGCAAAGGGATGCTTTATAGCATACACTGTACTTAAGGCTATGGTAGAGGGCCCTCCACCTAAGCCGGAAGGGTAGAGAGGTAATCCTGGATGTGGATACGTCCTCCCGAATCAAATGCTACTCACTAGAGGTATCCCAACCTGTAAAATGAAAGCTCAGTGCTAGATTCTCTTGGCATCAACCGCTTAGACGCGGGAAAGGAAGCAATTCCTTTTTGTTATGTAACCCTCACACACGCTAGTGGTGTCATGCTTCATCATTGGGTTCACCCTGACTCCTAAAGGTCAGGGTGGGCTCGACGTATTTCAGGGAGCACTTAGGAGAGGTAGGCCAGGGGGTCTAAAGATAAAAATCCTCCTCCGTCTCCAGGTATCTCTTTATTAGTGGAGACGCAGTGGATGTTAAAAATTATATACAGAGCGGTCGTCAGGAAGTGATGGTCCTATGACCCTAGTGTCATGCCAACATGTTTCAGCCCTATATAAAGGCCACTTGGGACCCAGGCTTTCTTCAGGGCAAACAGAGGTTCCCTTCCTGGATATTCAGAAGGGGTTATTTCCCTAATGTTTCTAAGTGAGGATGCAGAAAGCTGCACCCTCGTGAACGGTATGGAAGGTATACTTATCTCCCATCCAGTATCCTTATGTCTTGTATCCGCCTGTAAGAGAAAAGTGAGAAGAAACCAAATTTTTACATTTTAAACATTTCACCCATGCACTACCAGCGTACTGGATGCTGTCAAGTGCTCTCACTCCATTTACTCGTAGTGATCTGTGACAAGAAAAAAGAGCTCTTTATGGGCCTCGCTGTCCCATCTAGTCGCATCTAGCGATATGCGACGAATAATCGCATTGTTTGTGCAAGTCCGTGAACACTATTCTATTAAAAACTCCACGATAAAATTATTATTGTGATCTCACAAAAACAATCCACATTCATCCACATCATCATCATCCCAGAGGTTAAGCTCTTGTTCCTCCTCTCACTCGTGGTGGTTCTCATATCATACAAATCTTACCCTACTGGGGAGGATTACATGTGTCTCAAGGGGTGCGGTAGTTGGGGTAGCCTTGTAGTCACACTCTGCGTGATGGGCATATTGAGATAAAGAGAGAAAAAGACAAGGCTCACATAATTAGCATCGTTTGTCCCCTGTCTCAACTACGAGGTTATACAGAAACCCTTTCCACTCGGGGCGGAACATATGTCATCACTTACTTTGTCAAAGGTCCTGCCCCTCCATTCCACCTACTTGGGTCCCTCGTCTCCCAGCATTCGCAATTCTCTCTTCCGGGAGCACGGTTTTTAAAGCCATCTTCTCCGTGCAACTACGTGCAGGACGGGAGCAGAGCCCCGCCTATGGCGCGTATGTGTTGCGTCATTTCCTGAAAGTCCTGGGAGGAACTACAAGGAACCCACAGCCTCATGGGGGATGTAGTCCAGTCCAGGGGTAACCTTGGTAAGCATGAGGTAACCTTGGTTACCATGCGTCAATAAACTTTCCTTCTCTTGACGACATATAATAAATGCCTCATATTCCTTCTTTTGGCAGTATGGCGAGATAGAATCTCTTATGATGAGACTAAAAAGACAGCCGATAATTAGGGTATGTGAACTTCACGTGTATAAGTGGGTATAGACGCGTTTGGAAAACAGATTTGTATCAACGGTTTCCCGCAACCAATATAAGGGCCAATCCACAATCCTTCGTGTACTTGGGAGCTGATCAATAGATACTCTAGCATGGGATGTAATTAGTTTTGTAAATATCTGTCTTCCACTCCCCTGTTACTACATAAAACAGTGGAGGGAATGAGAAAATATATATTGTCATGTGGAAGGGGTCTGCCCTAAGTATGGGTAAGGGTTGACGGTAATAGGGCTATCCGTGTCTCTCTACCTTTGTTGTTTCAGTTGGTTCCTGGGAATCGAGTCGTTCAGTCCCTGGGTATGTGTCTGTAGTCTATAGACCCAACGCTGTTCTTTTTCCAACAATCTCTTGGATATATTGGTCCCACCTTTTACTCTTTCAATAATGGTCCATTCCAGATCATTATCAGTATGTCCCTTTTCCACATAGTGGGCAGTGAGTTTAGTTGCCGTGATCGCTCGTTTGATCGTGCTCCTATGTTCACTGATCCGTACCTTTACCTTCCTAGTAGTCATGCCAATGTACTTTGCCTTGCAGGGGCATGTGATCATGTATACTGCGTTCGCATTATTACAATTTGTATGGTCCCTTTGTTCCCACTGACACGTCAAGCCTAAATCAACACTAGTGGTGTGGGTGATGAACTGACAGACCACACATGAGCCACAGGGGTCATGGCCCTTCACCTGTGTATGGCTCCACAGTGTGAGTCGTGTGTTTTGTTTCTGTCTCCAACTGTCAGTGTGGATCAGAGTGTTCCTAATGCTCTTGTCGCGTTTAAATGAGAACATGGGTTTCTCAACTGTCAGTTTGTTTGAGGTCAATATATGCCATTTGTTGTTGATTATTTTCTTTATGGCGTTAGATGACGAGTTATATGTGGTGACGCATATTAGAGCTTTTGTGTCTTTTTTGTGTTTGTTTCTAGCAGAGCAGCCCCTGGTATATTGCGGGATCTTTTCCGTGACTGTTCAATCACCTTTTTAAGGTATGATTTCTCCCATAACTTCACTGTGAGTTTATCCGCTTCTTTGTTGTAACTCTCCAGATCTGAGCAGTTTCTGCTTATTCTCAGGTACTGCCCAATAGGGAGATTCTCTCTCAGTGACCGGGGGTGGGCACTATCGAAATGCAACAGGCTGTTGCGATCAGTAGATTTAGTATACAACGTGCTCTCCAATTTCCCCTTTCTGGCTAAGATGTTGATATCCAGAAATGAAACCATCATGTTATGGGTTGTCATTGTGAAGTGCAGGAAAGGATTAAGGTTATTAACCCATGTTCCAAATGCCGCTGTGCTGTCTTGGTCTCCATGTCATATGATAATGATGTCATCTATATATCTCAACCAGCTGCGGATATTACCTGCAAACGGATTGTTTGACCAGATATGTTCGTCCTCCAGCTGGCTCATGTACAAGCAGGCAATACCAGGGGCAAAAGTGCTGCCCATGGAAGTCCCATGTACTTGTAGGTAGAGTTGATCTTCAAACCTAAAGAAATTTTGCGTGAGGGCGATATGCATGAGTTCCATGATCCACTTGATAGGTGCCTCCCAGGGCCACTCCTGTGTATGGAGTATATTTTCAATCACCCGTAGACTCTCCTCTTGTGGAATGCTTGTATACAGGGTCTCCACGTCCAGACTTATCTTTGTCTCACTTAGTGGGTCATAGTCAAACTCTGCCAAGATATTAAGCAGATGCTTCGTGTCCCTTACGTATGACCTGATTTTTGTTACAAGAGGACGCAAAAACCAGTCTGTGTATTTCGAGAGAGGTTCCAAACCAGACCCAATGCTGGAGATAATGGGCCTGCCTGGTGGACGAGTTTTACCCTTGTGTATCTTGAGGATAGTGTAGAACAAGGGGGTTCTAGGTTCTTCCGTATACCGGAAGTCTCTCTCATTTTTTGTGATCCAGTTCCTCTCAAGTGCTTCAGCGGTGATTGTGGATATGTTTTTTTGTAAACGTACTGTGGGGTCCCTCTGTAGTTTTTTATAATGCCTCTCATCCGAGAGGAGGGCCAGGCACGCAGTCCTATATGTATTAACCTCCTGTATCACAATCGCTCTGCCCTTGTCAGCAGGTTTAATAATCAGATTGTTTCGATTGCCCAAGGTGTTCCATGCCTCGCGTTCCTTCTTGCTCAAATTGTTATAGACATTCCTTTTTGGTTGAAGTGACTCGATCCCCTTGGTGACTGCCTCTTCAAATGCGATGACTTCGGGGGGCATGAGGGATGGAGGTTGACAGAATGTAGATTTTTGTCGTAAGGGGGTGTACCCCGTATACATCTCTTGTTGGGGGTTTCCTTCAAAGAATGTCTTGACCCGGATCTTCCTGAAGAACTCGCTTATTTTGCATTGAGTTTTGAATTTGTCGATGTTGGTAGTAGGGACAAAACCGAGGCCATTGATAAGTACCCCTAGTTCATCCGTTGTGAGCTCCACGTCCGTGAGGTTGACCACTAGGTCTACCTTGAGCTTGGACCTGCCTGTTGGTCCTTCATCTGGCTTCTCGTGTTCATCCCTCTTGTGTCGTCTTCCCATTGAACTCTCCTGTTGCCTCGTCTGCCACGTCTGCCTCTTCTCCCGCCCCAGCCTAAAAAATATTGTTGGATTTGGTTAGGCTGGAAGTATGGCATGCTTTGGTATTGGGAGGGTCCTTGAAATTGTGGGTGGCCGTACTGCCCTGGCCATGGGTACAGCTGTGGTGGAGGGTATGTTTGATTATAACTACCTCTTCTCTGTCTTCTCAGTTTGTCTCTCCAGCTCTTGGAGGACTTATCACTGGACCACTCGTCCTGGTCTGAATATGAGGACCCTGAGTCACTTCTATGAGATGAGCCGGTATCAGTGTCTGGCTGTTTGGTGTAGTCGTCCCTGATGTACGGGTTGACTTTCTCATGGGAGAATTTCTTCAAGTCCTTTTGCAATTTATTGATTTTGCTTTGCATTGAGTAATCTTTGTGTTTGCTGATTTCTTTGTTGACCTCCTCAAGCTTCTTCTAGTATACTGTTATGTTGATTTGTGTGCTCAATGCATCCTCACTCGTTTTGATGTTCATGAGTAGCGCCTCCGATAGGCGTTTCGCCGTGTTGATGATTAAGATCAACCAATTACGCGTGCATCTCCACGCAATAAGTGACCATTCTTTTTTGAAGACTACACAATGCAACCAAACAGCCAGACACCAATACCGGCTCATCTCATAGAAGTGACTCAGGGTCCTCATATTCAGACCAGGACGAGTGGTCCAGTGATAATTCCTCCAAGAGCTGGAGAGACAATTCGAGAAGACAGAGAAGAGGTGGTTATAATCAAACAAACCCTCCACCACAGCTGTACCCATGGCCAGGACTGTACGGCCACCCACAATTTCAAGGACCCCCCCAATACCAAAGCATGCCATACTTCCAGCCTAACCAAAACCAACAATATTTTTTAGGCCAGGGCGGGAGAAGAGGCAGACGTGGCAGACGAGACAACAGGAGAGTTCAATGGGAAGACGACACAAGAGGGATGAACTTGAGAAGCCAGACGAAGGACCAACAGGAAGGTACAAGCTCAAGGTAGACCTAGTGGTCAACCTCACGGACGTGGAGCTCACAACGGATGAACTAGGGGTACTTAACAAAGGCCTCGGTTTTGTCCCTACTACCAACATCGACAAATTCAAAACTCGATGCGAAATAAGTGAGTTCTTCAGGAAGATCCGGGTCAAGACATTCTTTGAAGGAAACCCCCAACAAGAGATGTATACGGGGTACACCCCTTACGACAAAAATCTACATTCTGTCCAGCTCCATCCCTCATGCCCCTCGAAGTCATCGCATTTGAGGAGGCAGTCACCAAGGAGATCGAGTCACTTCAACCAAAAAGGAACGTCTATAACAATTTGAGCAAGAAGAAACGCGAGGCACTGAACACCTTGGGCAATCAAAACAACCTGATTATTAAACCTGCTGACAAGGGCGGAGCGATTGTGATACAGGAGGTTAATGCATATAGGACTGCATGCCTGGCCCTCCTCTTGGATGAGAGGCTTATAAAAAACTACAGAGGGACCCCACAGCACATTTACAAAAAACCATATCCACAATCACCACTGAAGCACTGGAGAGGAACTGGATCACAAAAAATGAGAGAGACTTCCTGAATAGGGAAGAACCTAGAACCCCCTTGTTCTACACTATCCCCAAGATACACAAGGGTAAAACTCCTCCACCTGGGAGGCCCATTGTCTCCGGCATTGGGTCTGTTTTGGAACCTCTCGCGAAGTACACAGACTGGTTTTTGCGTCCTCTAGTAACAAAAATCAGGTCATACGTAAGGGACACGAAGCATCTGCTTAATATCCTAGCAGAGTTTGACTATGACCCACTGAGTGAAACAATCATAAGTCTGGATGTGGAGGCCCTGTATACAAGCATTCCACAAGAGGAGAGTCTACGTGTGATTGAAAATATACTCCATACACAGGAGTGGCCCTGGGAGGCACCTATCAAGTGGATCATGGAACTCATGCATATAGCCCTCACGGAAAATTTCTTTAGGTTTGAAGATCAACTCTACCTACAAATACATGGGACTTCCATGGGCAGCACTTTTGCCCCTGGTATTGCCTGCTTGTACATGAGCCAGCTGGAGGACGAACATATCTGGTCAAACAATCCGTTTGCAGGTAATATCCGCAGCTGGCTGAGATATATAGATGACATCATTATCATATGGCATGGAGACCAAGACAGCACAGCGGAATTTGGAAAATGGATTAATAACCTTAATCCTTTCCTGCACTTCACAATGACAACCCATAACATGATGGTTTCATTTCTGGATATCAACATCTTAGCCAGAAACGGGAAATTGGAGAGCACGTTGTACACTAAACCTACTGATCGCAACAGCCTGTTGCATTTGATAGTGCCCACCCCCGGTCACTGAGAGAGAATCTCCCTATTGGGCAGTACCTGAGAATATGCAAAAATTGCTCAGATTTGGAGAGTTACAACAAAGAAGCGGATAAACTCACAGTGAAGTTACGGGAGAAATCATACCCTAAAAAGGTGATTGAACAGGCACTTAAAAGATCCCGCAATACACCTCGGGCTGCTCTGCTAGAAACAAACACAAAAAAAGACACAAAAGCTCTAATATGCGTCACCACATATAGCTCGTTATCTAACGCCATAAAGAAAATAATCAACAACAAATGGCATATATTGACCTCAATCAAACTGACAGTTGAGAAACCCATGTTCTCATTTAAACGCAACAAGAGCATTAGGAACACTCTGATTCATACTGACAGTTGGAGACAGAAACAAAACACACAACTCACACTGTGGAGCCAAACACAGGTGAAGGGCCATTACCCCTGTGGCTAATGTTTGGTGTGTCAGTTCACCACCCACACCACTAGTGTTGATTTAGGCTTGACGTGTCAGTGGGAACAAAGGGACCATACAAATTGTAATACTGCGAACGCAGTATATATGATCACATGCCCACTGCAAGGCAAAGTACATTGGCATGACCACTAGGAAGGTAAAGGTACGGATCAGTGAACATAGGAGCATGATCAGACGAGCGATCACGGCTACTAAACTCACTGCCCACTATGTGGAAAAGGGACATACTGATAATGATCTAGAATGGACCATTATTGAAAGAGTAAAAGGTGGGACCAATATATCCAAGAGATTGTTGGAAAAAGAACAGAATTGGGTCTATAGACTACAGACACATACCCAGGGACTGAACGACTCGATTCCCTGGAACCAACTGAACCAACAAAGGTAGAGAGACACGGATAGCCCTATTACCGTCAACCCTTACCCATACTTAGGGCAGACACCTTTCACATGACCATATATATTGTCTCATTCCCTCCACTGTTTTATGTAGCAACAGGGGGGTGGAAGACAGATATATACAAAACTAATTACATCCCATGTTAGAGTATCTATTGATCAGCTCCCAAGTACACGAAGGATTGTGGACAGACCCTTATATTGGTCGCGGAAAACCGTTGAAACAAATCTGTTTTCCAAACGTGTCTATACCCACTTATACACGTGAAGTTCACATACCCTAATTATCAGCCATCTTTTTAGTCTCACCATAAGAGATTCTATCTCGCCATACAGCCAAAAGAAGGAATATGAGGCATTTATTATATATCGCCGAGAGATGGAAAGCATAATGACACATAGTAACCAAGGTTACCTCATGGTTATGAAGGTTACCCCTGGACTGGACTACATCCCCATGAGGCTGTGGGTTCGTTGTAGTTCCTCCCAGGACTAGCAGGGACAAAGTAAGTGATGACATATGTTCCACCCCAAGTGGAAAGGGTTTCTGTATAACCTCGTAGTTGAGACAGGGGACAAACAATGCTAATTATGTGAGCCTTGTCTTTTTCTCTCTTTATCTCAATATGGCCATCACGCAGAGTGTGACTACAAGGCTAACCCAACTACCACTCCCCTTGAGATACATGTAATCCTCCCCACTAGGGTAAGATTTGTATGATATGAGAACCACCACGAGTGAGAGCAGGAACAAGAGCTTATCCTCTGGGATGATGATGATGTGGATGAATGTGGATTGTTTTTGTGAGATCACAATAATAATTTTATCCCGGAGTTTTTAATAGAATAGTGTTCACGGACTTGCACAAACAATGCGATTATTCGTCGCATATCGCTAGATGCGACTAGATGGGACAGCGAGGCCCATAAAGAGCTCTTTTTTCTGATCACAGATCACTACGAGTAAATGGAGTGAGAGCACATGACAGCATCCAGTACGCTTGTAGTGCATGGTTGAAATGTTTAAAATGTAAAAATTTGGTTTCTTCTCACTTTTCTCTTACAGGCGGATACAAGACATAAGGATACTGGATGGGAGATAAGTATACCTTCCATACCGTTCATGAGGGTGCAGCTTTCTGCATCCTCACTTAGAAAAAATAGGAGAATAACCCCTTCTGAATATCCAGGGAGGGAACCTCTGTTTGCCCTGAAGGAAGCCCGGGACCCAAGTGGCCTTTATATAGGGCTGAAAACATGTTGGCATGACACTAGGGTCATAGGACCATCACTTCCTGACGACCCCTCTGTATATAATTTTTAACATCCACTACGTCTCCACTAATAAAGGGATACCTGGAGACGGAGGAGGATTTTTATCTTTAGACCCCTTGGCCTACCTCTCCTAAGTGCTCCCTGAAATACGGTCGAGCCCACCCTGACCTTTAGGAGTCAGGGTGAACCCAATGATGAAGCATGACACCACTAGGGTGTGTGAGGGTTACTTAACAAAAAGGAATTGCTTCCTTTCCCGCGTCTGAGCGGTTGACGCCACAAGAGTCTAGCACTGAGCTTTCATTTTACAGGTAGGGATACCTCTAGTAAGTATGCTTTATAGCATGCCTTGATCCTGCAGTGTGCAATTTTGAACCTGCTCTGCCTTGCGATTGTGGGCTAGAGGTATGGGGTCAATCAACAGACCCCATATGCACTGTCACTTGTCTGGGATTGAGACGATTGGTTAGTTATGTATGGCACCTTATGATTGACAGGTGTATTGGTATCAGACCAGACTTTGCAGACCCTACAATACTTGTGAGAGCTACTTTCCAGTTAAGAAGCACTTCAAAATGTGCCACCTGCTTAGATTTAGGTTACTTTCCTGAACTAGAAGTGGCAACTTCTAGCCCCATCCTCCCAGTTACCTGGATCTGGACCAAGGCAAAGCTGCTGGGTATAGGGGCATTTCGGTAGAGGCACTGACTTTGATCTTTCATTATGGAAGACACATCAAAAAAGAAATGGCAGATAACCCAAAAGGCTGGTGTGGCCACTCAGTGTCAATGTTCTCCCCATAAAAACATTCAGGGGCTATTGTTTTTTGTGTATAAACTCTAAATCAATGTCCCCAGTACATGTGCATTTCAGTCCATTCTCACTATGCATGTCCCTTACATTCACTTTACTCAAACAAGCGTCACTTCCACCTGTGTGCTTAGTAGCTCAAGACTTAGAGACAGATCTATCAATCGCATCAGATCTAACAACGCAGCAAGCCACCTTGCTGCGCGTGCTGTGGGAAAGGGCAGGAATGCACTGTATTTACCATTATATGGTGCATTCCTGTTCTTTGCTAGTGCTGGCAAACTTTTGCCTGCCTAGCGCCAATGCAGGCACCCTTGTGTCATGTTGAAAGGGTGCTTGCATTGTAGGCAGGATTGATTTGCATCTTCCTGCACAAAAACAATACTGAGAGGCATTTTCCTCTTTCTATGTGAGCTGCAGAATGCAGCACACATAGAAAGAGGAAACAATGAGGAGAAATAAAGATATTTTCCTCGTTACACTTCACCTGGGGAGGCATATCATTTTGACGCATTTCCAGGTCTACCACTAATGGTAAATCTGTGCCAAAATCTATTGGTGGATGCTTCGGAACACCGACACTCCACCGATGGAATGCTTCCTTGCCCCAGAGTATTGCAAGACAGCATTTTGTGCTTCCTTGTGTTACTCTAGATTTATCAAGAGTAACCTTGCATGGCTAGATAAATCTCACTTAGGTTTTGCATCGCCCTTGCGCCCCCTTGCATGATGCAAGGGCGACACAAAACCTTGAAAAATATGGGCCTTAGTGCGTGCCCATTCATGACTGAAGATTGCCTTTCCTATGTCTGCTTCTTCTCTTCCTACATTAGTTTGTACTCCTGCCTGCTTCCAGATTCGGGTGTCTCGTGTTTACGTCATTAGAATAGCCAATCAGGTTCATAGCATTTCACCAGTCTCAGCTTATATATGGCACTGAGTCAAAAAAATTAAGGAGTAATGTGTCCCGCCTAGGTTATGCGATTGACATTGCACAATCTCTATGCATATTCAGTGAGTTCTGGCCTTGTCTGTTTCTCTAAACATGTTGCATTTTAGATGGCACATGTTCCATCTATTGCTCCATTCACATTTTGGAAACTGACTGTTGTATAGGGATCCTTTTTAGATGCTGTAATTCTGCATACATTTCTGGAAAATATTTGTGTGAGTCCTGATACAAATCAACATGTTTGTGAAGAACTAGTCTAGGAGTGTGATACCTGCAGTCTGACATTCCACAGGCGATGCAGCCGCTGATTGATAGCTCCTGGAGGTCAACAGCTCCAAAACGCGCAAGACCAGTAGATAGTGCCTGGCTCCGCCCTGTGTCCTGTCCCATGAAAGGGTATGCTTAGTGAACTTTCCACCCTTTGCTTGAATGGTCTTTCTTTTTCTAGTCTCTTCCCATTTCTACTGGTCCTGGCACCAGGATACCTTGTTAACGTCACCCATCCAAAGGATATGAACTTTAAGTATCCCCAAAGCCCACTACGTTTATCTCTTTGTTTGGTATCTGGATTCAGAGTAGTACATGTTCCTGGGCCACCAAATCACCGTCACCCTACCCGCCTGTCCAGTGCATTGTCTGATGTCATAAACTGCCAATATTTACTCTCTGTCGGAACCCACTGCAGGGCTGGGAGCAAATTCAAGTACTTGAAGCCTCTCTGTCCTCGCTTGACAGTATCAAAGGTTCTCTGGTTTTGTTTAGCTTGGAACAGTGGGGCTGGTTAATTTCAAAAGCTGTGAGACGGGCTGTTTGGAGATGAGTTTGATTTATTAAAAAGGGGGTGCCTAAAGTTACGGATATTTTGGCACTAAAATGAAAGTTCTGTACTTTGCAAAAATTATATTTTTTTGTGCTTGACAAAACTAGGTCAATATGCCATCTTGAATCCTAACTCACCCATGATGTGTGTTTTCACTTCTCCTCTCATTGCACAGAACAAAAAGTGAGGCAGAATAATGCTAAGTGCAGTAGCGGCCGGTGTCACTGCAGCATGGAGGGCAGGAGGGCAGGGGGGATCAACGACGACAACAAAAATACATTAAAAAAGAAGAGAAAGTAATTTACCTGCCGCCCCACCTCATCACCGCTCTTCTGCTCCTCTCTGGCTCCACACAGGCTCCCAGACTCCCCTAAGGCTAATCCTCATGCTGCTCTGCATGAAAGAAGTGTCAGGTTTGGTCTGAGTGGCCAAGATGTATGCTCCCAGAGAGACTGGGAGCCTGTGCCTGCTATCTCCAACCCAGCAATGCAGCTCGGGTTGGAGACAGCTCAGCGTGCATGTCGGTTTGGCAGTCCAAAGACAGCCGGCCAAACCCACATACGCACTGACAGCACTGCAACCACTCCCCCTCTGCGACTGTCATCCCCATGGCCCCGCCCCCAAGATTTGGTCCTTAAAACTTGAAAAAAACAATGAAAATGAACCTGCTTTATTATCGTTTTATTTTTCAACTGTTTTGAGGCTGCTAGCAGGGGGGCGATGCTCCTCCATCATAGCGGAAGCTAAGTGTTGACATGCTCAAAGAAACTCCAAAGGAAGCATTTGGCTACATTTCAAGGCTCTTCCTGCCTTTGTTACTGTTGGCATATTCATTTTATGAGACTGTCATTGTTTTCAGTAAAACTTGATTGGACTAACACATCTGATGATATTAGGTTAAAAGGGGTGATTTTAATATTCATATAGGGAGTGGAGTTGGGATAGTGCTAAATGATGCTGCATTATATTTTGTGTTCTGATTTGCCAATTTGCGTAGTGACATTGTTAATATTGGGGGGCCCTTTTGTCCGTATATTTTAGCATTTGCAAAACCATCTTGTAATCTGGACGCCATTTTGTATGATAATTGAAACTGCTGCTTGGTTATTTTCGAGAAACTGTCCTTGGTAAGTTTCGTTTCCAAAGGTTGAGCTTTTTCTATTATAATTGCAAGTATCCTCGTTAGTGCATGCCTTTCTTGTTAGATGGAGCCTTTCTCCCACCTGTATGGTAGGAAGAATAGGCCAGACGACCTTGGGCAGTAGATAGCCTGTGCCCGGCTGCAGAATTGAAACTTATGCTCTGTTCCCCCATTGTATTACGACACCTGCTAGTGTTTTTCCATAGTAGGCGGGCCTTTGTGGACTTTGCAATGTACATAATGTAATTGTATGCTTATGGGGTTCAGTCCCTCGACAGCCACCCCAGGAGGCTGGTCAGACTGGGCTCCGCTGCAGTGTAACTTCAATAAATATTTTTTTGTATTCTCTACTGTCTGACCGACTCTTCATTTGTAGGAAGGCAGAGAAGGTGGTCGTGAGTGACCCGAGTGGCCCTTTTCGGGTCACTTCCTTCAACATGATCATCTTATGCTGACACTGATATTTTCATGGTGTATTTGATATTTAAGGAGCTGTTTTGGAGGTGAGCCATGAGTCTGGTTTGCCCTGGCTTAGAGAGCAGACCCATGTTAGTCTGTCTCTTGCTTAAGACTTAGAAACCTTTCACTCTGAGACTTGACCATGTAAATCTCTTTGCTGCATTTGATTGAGTATTATGCTAATTCCCTACATTGATTTACCATGCATTTTAGCTAACTATAATTTTTCCCTTCTGTGCTGCACTTTAATTATTTAATAAACCTTCATGGTTCCAAAACGTTCAAAAGGCTCAAGTCCTTCAGGTGGCGCCCGAACAGGGACTCCATCGGGTGACCTCATCCTCGCCCGCGGACGGGTGAGAAGGACGGGGCCGCGTTGGGTCGGATAGGCAGATTCGGGGACCCCTGCACGATAGAGTTTTGCACTCGCAGCTGCCCGCCTGTCTGATCGGGCGGTGCCCTGCCCAGTGGTCATCCCGACTGGGGTCCTGAATGGCGAAACCCTTGGATCTGACCGTTTGGTCCGAAGAGTCGGCAGTGGAGAATACATTTGTTTGACCTCTGTGCATCAGGTGAGCTTGTTTGGTTCTTTGTTGTCATGACGTTTGTTTGACGGGTACTTTGGCTGGTCTAAGAATCAGTTTTTGACAAGCGCTTGCATTTTGATTTTGAAGATTCTTTTTGAAACATGGTACCATTTTGTTAATTTGTGATTGATGCCGCCCGCGGAAGCGATTTTTGGTAAAGGTATGAGTACATTTTAGTGTGATTGTGTGGTGAATGTGTTTCTTTGTGTGAACAGAATGCCTTGTTGGAGTAAGTTGTGTTGTGTGAGGTGTCGTTGTTGTTCTGCTGATGCTCGATTGGAGGAAAAACAGCCCGCACCTGCGGAAGGCACTCCAAATTATGACATGTATGTCAAATACGGTCTTGGCCCTATTATATTTAGTACATTATTGCACAAATATACCAGGGACAATGCTGAATTGCAGTGGCCGTCTACGGACACCTTTGATGAGCAGAAATTGAATTATTTGGAAGAAAAATTGTTTGCTAAACGTAGTTGGCAATCGATGTTTGATTATCTTCAGGTGTGGCGGAAGGAAGCTAAACAGAGACGGCTGAGGGCGGAAAGGGAGGCACGGAGGGAGAGAACGCAGACACTGACTCAAAAAGCAGTGGCGCATGATAAGGAGAAAGTGGAGAAGGGTATAGAATGTGCAGATAGGAGGAATCGATTGCAATGTGAGAAGTCTTATGTTACTAGAGAGGAAGCAGACACTTTTATGGAAGAATTATTGGAAGACCGACAGCCTCCCCCTTATGCCCCGAATAGAATATATCCTGTTGTTCCACAGTCCTTGTCATCTGCCGCTGCCCCCCCTGTTCCCGTTGTATCTGGTATTGATCGAAGTGCTTTGGTTCCGGCATCACCAACTTCTTCTTTGGCTCCGTCCCCCACAGTCACTGCGACTGCCAGTCCTCCTGTCACCTCTGTTGTTACGACGTCACTTTCTCCTTCACAGACACTTACTACTCAGCCGATGTTGACCTTGATGCCCCCCTCTTTGATCGCTGTGTTGTCCCCTTTTCTTACTCCTACCCCCTTGTTAGATGCCGAGACACAGGTGCGTGGTCAGGACGATGGAGCTGGGACAGTTGCAAAGGAGCGATTAGGACAGGTGTTGATTCGGTCTGATGTGGGAGATATGGAGAAAAATATGGTGGCCAATCAGGCTGCCCAGTGGGCCCGTAGTCCTATTTATGGTGTTGAAGATGTTTGGAGTGTGTTAAAGGATTATGAGCCATTTGTCCAGCAGCATGCCCTTAAACATATGTCGGCCACTTTGATTGGACTATGGGAACAGTGTTTTAAAGGTGTTGCACCCCAGGCTATTTACGATATTAGGGACCAAGTATATGCCGCGGGCATGGCTCCCAATGAAGTTTTTGCTAGTGTTACCACATTGATTGGATATCGAGGTAGATTGCATCAAAAATCCCCGACGACAATATCTCAGTTCCCGATGAGTGAAGTTCACCCCGTTTTTCACCCGCAGATACCAGAGTTACGTGATCAACATGATCAAGTGACTAGACGAGTAGAGGCCCGTTTTAAAGAACAATGGGTTTATACTCCATGGAAGAGGAGTGAAGTCCTCGCAATTAAGGCTCAGTTGCCTGAACCCAGGAAAAATCCTACTGCTTACTATGAAGAATTGACAGAGGCTGCTGCATCGATGGTAATGACGTTGGCAGATATTGAAATGTTTTTTGGCTTATTGGTACCAGTGGATATCTGGCGACAGGTGCACACTCAGAACCATGCCCTAGAATTGGGTGCTACTTGGGATGAGATTAAGGCGTGGGATAAGGAGAGGAAGCCTGATGAAAAGCCTAAGGCTGAGATCTTGGCTTTGCCAGATCGCATCATTATTTATATGCACTCTCTTATTCCACCCCGGAAGGTGGATTGGGATAAGCTAGCCGCATGTCGTCAGAAGAAAGATGAGAGTGTGTCTGATTTTGAAGGTGTGTTTTGGGATTTTAGTGGCCAGGATTTGTCCTTGGAAGGGGGTATCAGATTGTTTGTTAACAGATTTGTCACTAATTTGTTACCAGAGATTGCAACACGGTTGCAGGGTGCCGAGAGCATGTGGACTACTTCTACCCCTTCGGTGATATTGAGTATGGCTCAGTATTATGAGCACAGAGAGAATGAGGAGAAAGAGAAGGTGGAAAAGAAAACGAAGGAGTTGGAGACTAAGGTACTGATGCAGCAGGCAACTAGGGGGCAGGGACGGGGTCGGGGTCGAGGCATTGAACTGGCCAGGCAGCTTCCTCGTACGAGCTGGAGTGCTGTGCCTGTGGGCCCAAATCAATGTGCGTATTGCAAGGAGGAAGGGCACTGGCGCAGCGAGTGCCTGGTTTTGCTGAAAAAGGTTGCAGCTCCGAGAGGATGGGGAGAGAGAGGGTGAGGACGGGGAGCAGCCAGTCAGGGTGGGGATCAGGCTACTGGAAAGTCATTGGGCTGGACTGATCAGAATTACTTTGATGACGTGCGGGGCCAACAGTATTATCATGATGATTATGCTTTGGATGAGGTGACCGGGATGTCTTACAGCTAGGACAGCCAGGGACAGGGTAAGGGACCAGTTCTGATACCTGTAGATCAGCATGGACCTTATATTAGTGTGGATTTGCAGGGCTCGGAGAAGAAATTTTTAGTGGATACAGGAGCAATGAATAGTTCTGTTGCGAGGTCACTGGTCCCTGGGGCAGCCCTGTCTGACCATAACAATATTTTGGTTGGTTTTTCTGGTGTGCCAGTAGTAAGCCCCATCTCCAAACCCCTTGCTTTGACTATAGGCCCCTTTACCGTTGATTCGCCGTTTTTGCGAACATCAAATTGTGGAGAGAACCTGTTGGGATTAGATCTGTTGAAAAAGTTACATGCTACTATTTACTGTTCCCCGGATGGTGTCCATTTGACAATGGGTCCGAGTGTGGTTAGTACTACACAATGCTTGTCTAAAGATGCCCCCCTCCCAGTTGAGTTTAAGGATGTTCCATCTACGTTGTGGGCTACAAGTGATACAGATGTAGGACTTTTGCAAATACCTCCAATTTCTATTCAGGTTAAAGAAAATGCGATATTGCCTCGTATCCCTCAGTATAAGATTTCTCACGCAGGAGAACAGGCGTTGTTGTGCATAATACAAGATTTGATTCAGTCAGGAGTTGTTGAGGGGACAGCGGTGAATGTGTGCAATAGTCCCATCCTTCCTGTTCTCAAGAGGCCACCTCCGGGTTCTCCCGATGATGTTGCTGATGTTTATCGTTTTGTGATTGATCTGCGCGAAGTTAATAAAATTGTAGTCCCTCAGTTCCCCGTGGTTCCTGACATTACTGCTCTTTTGACTATGATTCCTTCTTCTGCCAAATTCTTTTCTGTTATTTATTTGAAAAACGCTTTCTTTAGCATCCCTGTTCATCCAAATAGCAGGCACCTGTTCGGGTTCTCCCTGGCAGGTCATAGCTTTAGATTTTGTCGAGTTCCTCAGGGCTATACTGAGAGTCCTAGTATATATAGCCAGGCTCTGAGGGGTCAATTGGACTCCCTTACCTTTCCCCCAGGTAATGTATTGCTACAGTATGTGGATGATCTTTTGATTGCGTCCGATACTGAAGAAGGATGTAAAGCAGCTACAGTCAAATTGTTGCTGCATTTGGCTCAACATAGACACAGGGTGTCCCTTTCCAAATTCCAATATTGGCAACAGGAGGTCACCTATTTAGGTCACCTACTGTCGAAGGAGGGTCGGAAACGAACTCCTGAACGTATTAATGCTATAATTAACATGCCTGTTCCAAAGACCCAAAGGGATGTACGAGCCTTCATTGGTATAACTTCCTATTGTCGTCATTGGATACCAAATTTTGCTTTATTAACAAAGCCTCTGCTTTATTTAACAACTAAAGATGTGCATGAACCTTTGCCTTGGACGCCTGAATGTCAACAAGCTTTTGAGCAATTGAAGGTTGCGCTTTGTTCGGCCCCTGTGCTTGGCACACCTGATTACAACAAGCTGTTCGTGTTGTATGTACACGAGTCGGCCGGTTGTGTGCTTTCTGTCTTAACACACACCTTTGGAGGTAAGCAGAGGCCGTGTGCGTATTTTTCTGCTGTGCTTGATCCCGTCGCGAAAGCCCTCCCGAGTTGTTTAAGAGCAACTGCGGCCGTGGCCGTCTCTATTCGACAATCGGCAGGGCTTGTTCTTGATACTGATCTCAAAATTATGGTACCTCGTGCTGTGGATACGCTTTTGAACAGAACAAAGACACAGCACCTTACCAGTGCACGTCTGACTGGCTATGAGCTAACCTTTTTTGCACCACATATTACGATCAAACGATGTGCCACTCTGAATCCTGCCACGTTACTACCCCTCCCTTCGGAGAGTGGGGAGATAGACATACATGATTGTATGTTTCGAACCGAGGAGGAGACAAAGGGACGGGTAGACTTAACTGATGTTCCCTTATCTGACCCCCAAGGGGAACTCTATGTCGATGGTTCTTGTTTTAAATTACCAGATGGCACCACAACTGCTGCTTATGCGATCACAACACTGTACACGATAGTTGAGACATCACGAGTCCCCTATCAGTCGGCCCAAGCTGCAGAGCTGGCAGCTCTAATTTGGGCCTGTGAGTTGAGTCAGGGACTGGCGGTTAATATTTACACTGACAGCCAGTATGCCTTTAGAGTCGCTCATAATTTTGGGCGGCTCTGGGCAGAGAGAGGATTCCTTACCTCCCATGGCTCGAAGAGTCAGCATGGCCCTTTGATAAATAGACTTTTGTCGTCATTGACCCTGCCCAAGAAACTGGCAATAGTGAAGAGTAGCGCTCAGAAAGCAATTACTGATGATGTGGGGAGGGGGAATGCTTTTGCAGATCAAACAGCTAAGGAAACGGCCCGATCTAAGATGAAAAAGATGTTTGTAGCAGGTCCTGCTAGATGGGTGCCAGAAGTTACGATGTTTGAGGACACACTAGATAGCGTGAAAGAAATCCAGAGCGAGGCGACGGTTGAGGAATTAGCAATATGGCAGGAAAGTACAGCGCAATTGGATGATGATGGGTGCTGGATAGATAAGTCAGGGAAACAGAGATGGATGTTGCCAGATGCATATGTTCTCCCCATAGTTATTATGGCTCATGGACCAGCTCACATTAGTGCTAGGGGTATCTGTAAGTTGCTCGACCCAGTATGGCAGAATGATAATATTCCAAAGACGGCTGCCCATTTGGTAAAACATTGCATGGTGTGTATGCTGTATAATCCAGGGAAGGGCACTCCTACACTTCCTGGTAATTTTGCACTCCCTTCTTTCACTTTTTAGGTCCTGCAAATGGACTTCATTGAGATGGAACGGGTGAACAACTTGAAGTATGTGTTGGTGGTGGTTTGTGCATTCAGTAAATGGGTTGAGGCTTACCCTACCAAGGAGAATACAGCTCTGGCAAGGGCGAAAGCTCTTTTGAAGGAGTTTTTCCCTCGTTTTGGTTTGCCCCGTTTGATTTGGAGTGACAACGGTAGTCATTTTAATTCGAAAGTCATTCAGTTAATGTGCGATGGCTTGCACATTAAGAAAACGTTTCATGCTGTGAATCACCCCCAGTCAGCAGGTTTAGTTGAGAAGTACAATGTCACTCTCAAACTAAAGATGGCCAAAATTCAGGAGAATACAAGGTTGAAGTGGCCAGATGCTTTACCATAGGCTTTGCTGTCGACGAGAGTTACAGCCCATACTAGAACAGGGTTGTCCCCCGATGAGGTTGTCTTTGGTAGGCCCGCTAATGTCTGGGGAGTTCCAAGACCCCGTCACTTCTTCGAGATAGTGCACCCCTTGTTCATAGATTATTTGTACGAGTTGACTAAAAATTTGCGTTCTATTCATCAGCAAATTCAAGAGGCCTTGCCATCCCCTACAGAGGGACCCGATCACGACCTTCGGCCTGGGGATTACGTTTTGATTTGTCATTTTCAGCGCAAAGGCAGCTGGAGCCCCGATGGAAAGGGCCTTTCCAGATCCTCCTTGCCACACGCACTGCAGTGAGAGTGGACGGTCGGAAGAATTGGATTCACTCCACACACTGTAAGAAGGTGCCGCTTCCCCTGCCGTATGACCAGTGGAGGATCGACGGCATTGGGGACTCTGAGACGGAGAAGGCTCCCCGCTTCATTCCTTTCTCTGATGCCAGAATAACGTGGGCACCCTCTGAGGAGGAGAGTGATGCAGTTCTGAATGAAGCAGTGCCACCTGAGGATAAGGCCAGCCAAGAGCTCCAGTCAGCTGGCCCGTCTGTGTTTGAATCCGAATCAGTCAATACCGCTGAAAGTGAACGTTTGTTTCTTGATCCCTCTGTTCCTGGAGTTGTTAAGTACAATTTGCGTCCTCGACGAAGGAACAGTGCAGCAAAGGAAAAGTCAGACTAGTAGGGATGGACTTCATGGATGAAGAATAGGGACAATAGAGCAGGGACAGGGAATTTGGTGCATTGTTCGAGACACTGGACAGGATAAGTTTGGGATGCTTTCCCAGGAGGGAGGATACCCTATCCTGATAGAAGTGGATTTTCCTCAGGAAGGGCTGCAATCATGTAGCTCCAACGAGAAGTACTCGATAGCACCATCGTGGATGAACAATAGGAGCCTGCCAGCGAGGTTCACAGGAGAAGAAAAACGGACGCTGGAAAGAAGATTATTTGTTTGGTTTCATTAAGGCTATATTACTAGTACCTTTTCGTTCTGCTATCATGCATCTTTTTGGCAGGCCAATGATTGATGAAGAACAGCCCTTGGGTTTTGTTGTATTGCCCCGATCATCTTGGGTGAAGCAACGGAGAGTGCTATTCCTTCTTTTTGCTATTCTGCTGATGATTTTGTTTTATGTGGAGTTCTTTGGGCGTTAGAATATGCAAGTAATTTGCCTACTTCTGACAATGATATCTTTTCACACCAAGACGGAAAAGAATGCTTTCTAATAATGTCTTTCTAGATACTCATAAGAGAATTTTTGGTAATGGTGTTGCTTGTTATCCTACTGAATCTGTAACTAGCCTATGGACCGCTTACCCTTTGTCTTTGATAAATTATACATACTCTAAGCCGACAAATTTTGTTGAGGTAATAGGGGAGTTTGGTTTCGGCTACCCAGGGCCATGCTTGTACCATCATCAACCCACAGGAACAGGTTACCCCGGTTGTAACAATAATACGTATTGTGATAACTTCTATTTGGAAGAGCAAAATATTACATTGGTGGGTTGGCATTATAAAGAAGTGACGGTTCCCCGAAAAGCTGGCTACTACCCTGCTTGTTGTCCCATCATAAATAGTACTGATACCATTTTGTATATCAATTGCTCAGGGGTGATCATATCCAAAGAGACATTCCCTTTGAAAGGTTCAAAAGGTTCTGACACCATTACAGGTAATTCTCGCTATTCAGCTGTGAACTATGACAGGCCAATATATGCCCATCCCGGGTTCTTCTTTTTGACTAATGGAACGTACTCAAATGTTTATAATGGCACCAATGATGTAGCTCTTGGGATGGTGCTGTCCCTGGGGGTCCCTTGCAAATATGCCCACAGACAGGTAAAATGTTATGTTATGTTATTTGCATTTATAACGCGCACGGCTACTCAAGAGTGTCCCGGCGCGATACCTTAAATTAGCGCTGAGGGTCAATGGAGAAATTACACAAAAAGCAGAGTTTTCAGCTGTTTTCTGAAAAGCTTTGGATCCTGGACGCTTCGAAGGTCTAGGGGAAGTGAGTTCCAGGCCACCGCTGCCTTGTAGGCCAGGGAGCTACCACCCATTCTCATAAGGCAGAAGCGAGGAATAACTGCCAGGAGCTGCGCCGCAGAGCGCAGTTGTCTCGGGGGCACATAGAACTTGAACCTTTTCCTAAGATATGCCGGGCCAGATTGGTACAGAGCTGCATGCGCCAGGGTAAGGGCTTTGAACTTAACCATTTCTGCCATGGGAAGCCAGTGAAGATCGTGCAGATGTTGCTTTATGCTAGATCTTCCTGGAATGTTAAGTAAAGACCTTGCCGCTGTGTTCTGTACTACCTGCAGTTTCCTCAGCTGGTACCCAGGTAGGCCAATGTACAGAACATTCGCCTAATCAATACGCGAAAGGAACGGGGCGCGGGTAACAATTTCTTTGGCGGCCCTAGGCAGGAGAGGGAGAAATTTCCTAAGTGACCTTGAGTGCCGAAGCATTGCCCCGCTAGCTTCTTGATCTGAGTCATAAACCGGAGATCTTCATTGAACCAGATCCCTAGATTTTTAACAGGCTGAGCTTCGGAATTGGGTAGTGGGTATTCAGCCGGCCAGAGTGATTCCTTAAACTGCGAGGGAAAAGTCCCATACAAGAGGATTTCTGACTTGGCCTCATTGCACTTGAGCTGTGCAGAAAGGAGCCATTGAAAAACGGCCGTAAGAAAGGCTCTAGCTCGAGCAGGGGATGACTCATTTTTACTCCATGTAAAGAGGAGCTGGGTATCATCAGCATATGCGATGATCTTAGCGCCCAGCTCCTCCGCCAAATAAATCAGAGGGGTGACATATATATTAAAGAGGAGGGGACTCAAGGTAGAACCCTGCAGCACTCCAGTGGTCACAACTTGTGGAGCAGAAGAGGACGGGGGCAGCCAAACCTGCTGCGATCTGTCTTCCAGAAATGATTTAAGCCAGTTCCAGGCAAATCCAGTGATACCAATATCTGAGAGATGGGCCAATAGCAAGGAGTGAGGTACGGTGTCAAAGGCCGCAGAGAGGTCTAATAAAATCAGAGCCGCTCTGCCACCAGCGTCCAAACACTCTCTAATTGCTTCAGAGATTTCAACAAGGGCCGTCTCTGTACTATAATTGGCTCTGAACCCCAATTTAGCTGGATGGAGCAAGCCAAAACTTTCCACAAATTTGGTAAGCTGTTTGTTAACCGCCTTCTCACAGACGTTCGCCACGGCCGGGAGAAGAGATAGGGCGGTAGCTAGCTGGAATCGAAGGATCCAGAGAAGGCTTTTTCAGCAGAGGCAAAAGTTTGGCCTGCTTCCAAATTAGAGGAACAGTAGCGGTCTGCAAGGACATATTAATCAGAGTATTGACCTCTGGATTAACTGCCTCAGCAACTGAGGCTAACAACCTGGCCAGACAAGGATCTGACAAAAGCCAGATTTGAGTGATTTTAGAATTATCAGGGAGTCTTGTGGGGCAATAGGTAAAAAGGCCATCAGGGAAGGTGATATGTGAAAATGGGTAAAGAGAACACTTACAAAGGAATTTTGCGAAGGAGTGACGGATATTGAGATCAACAGTTACAGTCATGGTATTACATTTGGTTATATTCTGTCTGCTATTTTCACATTAGGGGGAATGGCTATGAGTAGGACTGAAAAGGCACGGGAATATTTTGGCTGTAAATTGCAGATATTGTCAAATACCACAGTAGCAGCATTCCGTGACATCACCATTCAATTAGAGAGTATGGGGATCTATTCTGAACAAACCAGATATGCAGTGGATTTTATTTTTAACAAAAAATGGTGGTGCATGCGCAGTTATTGGCGATCAGTGTGTAGTGGGCATAACAAATATGGAAAAGAATATCACCAAGCATATCTTGGACATTATTGAGAATGTCAAAGGTATGGAACCATGTAATTGGAGTTGGTCCCTTTTTGGAACATGGGAGCGGCTAATAGAAAAGGCAATATATTTCATTGTTATATTGATACTTTGCTGTGTTCTTATTCAATGTCTTCCAATGTGCTGCACATACTGTATCTCTGTATTGACTCCAAAGAGGAAGATATCGATTCATGACACTAATGCTGCAGTAATGTTACAGAAAGCAATAGATGACATCATGGCCATAGATGAGGGTGTCTTTGAAACATCTTCTCTTCTCTTGGAATATACTCCCACTGTTGATAGCATAACATGTGCATAAAAAGTTATGTGCTTTATTATTCCTTTATGTTTTTGCTTTTTCGATTGTAGATGGTTAGCTCATGCTAACAGGAGGGTTAGTTAATATTGGGGGCCCTTTTGTCCGTACATTTTAGCATTCGCGAAACCATCTTGTAATCTGGACGCCATTTTGTATGATAATCGAAACTGCTGCTTGGTTATTTTCGAGAAACTGTCCTTGGTAAGTTTCATTTCCCAAGGTTGAGCTTTTTCTATTATAATTGCAAGTATCCTCGTTAGTGCATGCCTTTCTTGTTATATGGAGCCTTTCTCCCACCTGTCTGGTAGGGAGGATAGGCCAGACGACCTTGGGCAGTAGATAGCCTGTGCCCGGCTGCAGAATCGAAACTTATGCTCTGTACCCCCATTGTACTACGACACCTGCTAGTGTTTTTCCATAGAAGGCGGGCCTTTGTGGACTTTGCAACGTAGATAATGGTGCATTTTATGCTTACGGGGTTCAGGCCCTCGACAGCGACCCCAGGAGGCTGGTCAGACTGGGCTCCGCTGGAGTGTAACTTCAATAAATATCTGGTTTGTATTCTCTACTGTCTGACCGACTCTTCATTTGTAGGAAGGCAGAGAAGGTGGTCGTGAGTGACCCGAGTGGCCCTTTTCGGGTCACTTCCTTCAACATGATCATCTTATGCTGACACTGATATTTTCATGGTGTATTTGATATTTAAGGAGCTGTTTTGGAGGTGAGCCATGAGTCTGGTTTGCCCTGGCTTAGAGAGCAGACCCATGTTAGTCTGTCTCTTGCTTAAGACTTAGAAACCTTTCACTCTGAGACTTGACCATGTAAATCTCTTTGCTGCATTTGATTGAGTATTATGCTAATTCCCTACATTGATTTACCATGCATTTTAGCTAACTATAATTTTTCCCTTCTGTGCTGCACTTTAATTATTTAATAAACCTTCATGGTTCCAAAACGTTCAAAAGGCTCAAGTCCCTTGTTGACTTGACACTTATTTAATTGACTATGTTGATTTGTTTGATGTTAAACTGTTATCTATTGGAACACATTGCCTCATGTGTTTTTGATGTTAACACCATCACCCATCCTGCCTAGGTCTTTATCTTAGATTATCTGATAAGATAGCATCAACAGACACGCGTGCACATACTCACACCCACCTTTTCACAAGCACACACTTGTACATACTCGGTAAAACCCATTCACAAACACACACACACACACACACACACACACACTCACTCATTCAGAAACACATATGGGCAAATGCACATATATTCATAGATACGCATATCCAAACTTTCAATGATGTACTTACCTGGTGGACAAGTGGGACGGGTATGCCCAGACGTGGGTCCTGTGCTCGCCATGCCACTGGAGACAAGCTAGCCTGGCTGATGAGGGGTGATACCCCGAAACTGGTCCCAGGATGTTTGTTTCTGGTCCGGGGAGAACCTGGCCTGGGAGTTCGGGCTGGACTGTTCCCATAGGGAGCAGAGTCAAGATTGAATTGGAAATGGCTGGGTCCAACCTGGAATGGCATGGTGAGCAAAAGAAACAGTGGATTTAGGCCCAGGTCTCTCTACTGGGGTTGAATGT
Organism: Calotriton arnoldi; assembly: GCA_963921515.1. Taxonomy (NCBI): domain Eukaryota; kingdom Metazoa; phylum Chordata; class Amphibia; order Caudata; family Salamandridae; genus Calotriton; species Calotriton arnoldi. The sequence continues at coordinate 402,091 of CAWUFW010011939.1, forward strand.
TTGAAATTGTTCAGTATTCTGTCCATCAATTGTTCTTCTTGAATTTGTCACCCTGAGTGGGACGGGTATGCCCAGACGTGGGTCACGTGCTTGCCGTGCCACTGGAGTCAAGCTAGCCTGGCTGATGAGGGGTGATACCCCGAAACCAGTCCCAGGATGCTTATTTCTGGTGTAGGGAGGACCTGGTCTGGCAGTTCGGGCTGGATTGTTCCCATATGGGGCAGGGTTAAGATATGGCTGGGTCCTAACTAGAATGGCATGGCGAGCAAAAAAAATGATGCCTGTACTGGTGGTTCAGTTCAGTTCAAGGGTATGTTTATTTAGACCAATGGCCTTTAAACAATGCAACAGTAAAAAAACAAATGATAAACAAAATACATATATAACACTAAAACCATATATAAATTATTAAGATAAAATATATCTTCCAATAAAATTCTGCCAGTAATTTTATAAAACACATCCATACTCCTACTGGTTCTCAATTAACATTGCAGTAACTGCCCTCATATATCTTCCAATAGCACATGCTATATCTAAAAAAACACATCTCAGCTAAAAATTATATAGCATGCCCTTGAGTCATAATTTCATATTTCAGGAATATTGGACGTAACCATTGCCTCCGCTGTTGTTTGAGTTTTAGGCAATCCAACAAAATGTGCAGCATGTCACATTTGGTATTCAACCCACAAACACAGTTCCCTCCGGTACCAATCATTTTTGGTTTTGCAATAGCACTTATCTTACAAGGGTTGAGTCCAATTCTTACTCTCAGTACTTCGTTTATTAACATCTGGTTTGGTAGGGTATCCACATATGGGTAGCTCACTTTATGCTGCCATGCGTTTAACATAAAGTGTACAGATTGTTTCTCTTTAAGTATTGGTAGTCACTTTCGTTGGACAATTCTGTGCCTAACGTCTTTAATTCACTCTTGGAGATTTCTATTTGTAATGTCTATGGGAGCTGCATTACCCTCATAGCAGTGCAAACGGCAGCCAGGTTAGACCTAACCTCTTTTGCCCATTTTAGTTCACTCTGCAGAATTTCATTCTTGCACCACTGAAACATTTTCTACCCATCCTCCCCACTCAGTTTACCCCAGAATCTTATTAGGGCTTTTGCAGCCAGCATATTCCATGAAATCATGCCCGTCTCTAATCTTATTGCTTGTATCATGGCTAAATTGGGAAGTTACAGTAAATACTTCAGACATTTCCCCTCCTCTGCATCCCACCTGTTTTTACCACTGATATATAGCAATTCAGCTCCATATTTGAGTTGCGGAGGGATCATTGCTTTGTAGGTTTTCAGCACTGTTCTACACAACATTTCTCCGAAGGCCTTATGAAATTTTTTCAGCCCACTCACCGAGGCAATAGCCCTGGCCTTTAAGGCCTCTAGGTGAAATTTCCATTTCAAAGACCGCTCAAACCAAACGCCAAGATACTTATATTCGTTTACTACTTCAAGTCTCTCCGTGCCTAGATGCCACTTAAATTTGCTTTTAGTTTTCCCAAAGCAGATCACTCGTGTCTTATCCATATTTACCACTAGTTTTTTCCATCTACAGTACTTCTCAAATTTCTCTAATTTCCTTTGTAGGCCTATTTCAGTCTGGTCTAAGATCACAAGATCATCTGCATACAAGAGGCATGCCACGTGTTTACCATTCATTTTGGGGCTAAAATCATTTGTGGCGGCTAGAGTCGCAGGCAGGTCGGCAACAAACAAGGAGAAAAGTAGAGGGGCCAGTACACAACCCTGTCTCAATCCATTATTCACTTGTATTTTTTGTGTTAGCGTTCCCAAAGTGTCCAGGATAACCTGAGCCCAGCTCCTCCTGTGCAGCTCCTGAATTAGCCTTAGGAGGTCTTTAGGGATATCTAATTTTCTCAGTGCCTCCCACAGTCGGTTTCTGTCAACAAGATCAAAAGCTGCACGGAAGTCAACAAAGCAGCAGAAGAGATTACCCCTCTGCTCCACAGACTTACATGCACTGGACCAGTCAATTGTCGAGTGCCGTTCCTTAAAGCCCCCCTGTTCCGGGGGTACTATACCATTAAGATCAGCCCAATCTTTTAGCATTCCCAGAATTATTTTTGCAAATACCTTTTCGGCCACATCCAGGAGGTTAATCAACCTATAGCTTTTTGGGCTTTTTATATCTCCCTTTTTGTGTATCGGTCTGATAATTGCCCCTCTCCAGTTTTCAGGTATAATCCCTGTGTCCAGGATTTTATCAAACAACCTGTGAAATAATTCCACTCACCAATCCGGACCACTGTACTGGTGGTGAATGTTTGACATTATTAAGCATTCCGTCCATCAATTGTTCTTTTTGTACTTACCTGGTGGCCCCAGTGGTAGAAGGCAGGACTGGGTGGCAGAAGGGAGAAGCATGTTGGCCTGGGAAGCAGCTTGAGGCTTCAGGAGGGAAGCTCGCACCGGAAGATCCCACCACCGCCTCTCTTTGGCTAACCTTGTCCAGGGTCAGTCAGTCAGAAGGGAACCTTCCCTAACTCTTCACAGGGTGGGGAGGGTGTCATCGAGACTTGCTGGCCCCAGCCAATTCTGTGGTGAATTGGGAATGAGTGGTGGGAGGCCTCACTGATTGACTGTCAGCCCTAGGCACTTCGTTGCTTAAAAATAAAGCTTCCAGGAATGACTCTATCAATGATGCTTCCCATTGTCATCAGGGAGATCCTCGCAGAGCTTTGTCAGGCTAATAATGTCACTGCCCTCAGGGCTGTGAGACCTTCAGCCAACATTTGCAGGATCTTCGGCCCTGCAAACGTTGGCTGCATTGTCCTTTTGTATTAGTGTATGGAAAGTGCCTGGTTGCCTGATTTGAAATGATAAGTGCCTGTCAGACTGACCTTCGCTCAGTCTGACAACCCTTCAATATGCACTGGAAATGGAGCAGGTTGAAACCCAGATGCCCGAACTGACGAGACCCCCAGTGACCTTGGGAAGGTCAGAAAAGGCCAAAATTAAGGTGTAGTCATATTGCAGAAACCACTTCACTCTCATTTTCATATCTTTCATGTGTAAAATCTTTCATTTCTATGGTGTACAGGGTTTTTGGAAATGTTTTATTACTATGCAATTTACAAGAGAGTTCTTTTGGCTTCAAAATGGGGATGTTCTACTCAGGAAAGATTGGCAATATGGGCTGAGAACTGGTAGGCCTCATATACTTATGCCTGCAGAATAGCATCTCTACGTCTAAATTTGAGGATATAAGTGATGATTGCTGTGGGTCTGCTCCTTGATGGAGGGGTGGGAAGAGAGGGCATGCTGTGCCCTCTCCGACAGTTTGCACAAACTCTTTGGCTGCTATACATCCAGAATAAGTGACTCAACAAAGAGCTCTACTGAGGGTCCCTGGGCTCGATCAAGCACCCCATCTATACATACATTGCTTCTATGGAACAGCCATTCATGTATTGAGCATGTGCAGTGAGTCACTGGGCATCTTCTCTCAGTGCCTTTATTTCTTTTTTCGTATTATGAATTTCTATTGACGTAAAGCCTCTGCGTTGTAGCTCCATCTTATATAGGCCCGAATCCATCTTGACTAATAGAGGACACCATCTTCCTACTCTCAAATACTAGAAGTCGCCATCTTTCCCGATTTATGCAGAATCATTTACATGTCTGACATTAGACACAGATGTTGCCTGCCCTTATCATTCTAAGAACTGTGAAACCATCAAGCCATTCAATTGATGACACAGGTTCCACAATCAATGTGACATTTGTCTGGGTCAAATGTCTACTTTTCACCATGTTAAGGTTAAATAAGAACACATACAGACATATAACCGAAATAATGTAGTCTGAATTGATGTCCTTTTACCTTATCTGTTCATTAAAAAACGTCTGGGATGGGTACCTTGATGCACATAATCTATGTCAGACATTCCTAAACTTATGTCATAAATTTCAATTTCTGATAAGATTTAGGGCCTTATTATGAGTAACCGCGGTGGCGGTCCGAACGCAGCCAGCTCGGTTGTCCGACCGCCGTATTACAAGTTGTGCAGAATGCAATTGGAAAAACCTCGGTTGAACTGCCTACACCGCCAGCACACCGCAGACCTCCTGGGTCACGGTCGGGGAAAAGCAGCTGCCATAGGGCAGTACAGGGGAATTTCACTGCCATTCGTATTACAATTTGGCTTTTCTACAAGCTGACCGCGGTGGTGAAACCACCAGCTTCAAGTCAGCGGAAACGAAGGCTTTGCATAATCACACCTTTCTTGTTCTTTCAGCCAGAGTTCGATGTGGATCCCTTCCTTCGGGTCCCCCCTTCACAGCAGCATCTTCACCCCGAAGATTACGACCCTATTTACGGCGATATACAGGTGAGTCCTTTTTGTACATTATACCCATTGCTTGGACTCCCGACATATGGGCTCGACTCCAGCAATGGGTAGATAGTATTTTTCCACATGTATCATGCATATGTGTGCATTTGACACATATGCAGTTGAAATGCTCACACAGGCATCGATACATATGGAAAAGTAATCACCACTGCCGCAAGATCTCCGCACCCACACCGCGGGCACCGCTGTTAACTTGTATTATGGCGGTTGGAAGATCACTGGCACTGTGGTCTCCTGGCAGCTGCAGTGTTTGGGCGGTCAGAACGCCAAACTCATAAGAAGGTCCTAGTATATTAGGCCTACCACTTGACCACTTGTCAGGAGAAGTCCTTCCCCTGGTTTGTCACCCAAGATTCTGCCAGAGACAGTCTCACCTACTGTCAGCGCACTTCACACTTCGCAGATGCTAAATCTCACCTAAAGCTGGAAGTTGATGAAGTCGAGTCCGAAGGAAGACCGACCTACTGCTACCGCAGTGTATGTTTGCCCTTTGTTGGGTACACTGTCTTCACACCTTTGCTGATAAGGACAGCATTGCAAGGTGTGCAGTGCTTCTCTTCTCTCTAAGAAACTCTAAGCTGCAAGTTGCTCTGCCTCCCATGCTCTCTTAGTGTAGTGCATAGAAGTAAATGTTAGGGTGTTAGGTTTTAGATGACATTTTAACAATGCTAGAAATGTTCATTTTATTCTTGTTATTCATAACAAGTCTTCTTGCTGTTTCTATAACACTCTATGTAGTTGTTTTAGATGTACTGAGAAACAGATTATTCCTGTAGTAATAAATACTTTTTACTTAAAAGTGTTCATTCTTCTCAGTACAGTGTGTGTGATTCTGTGAATTACAAAATAAGGTTTGTTGCAGTTATCACGGTGCGCCTGATCCATTTAGGGGATTGTTCATAACCCAAAACTAAGCAATACCTCCATTTCAATTGGACATTGAATAGTGTTTTGTGGGCTACAATAACCTGTCCTTCACATTCATTGCTGGTGCATTGAACCAAGTTCACCCGTGTGTTGGGTGGAAATGTAGTAACACGCAAAACTATAGAATGATCCAGGGTTGTTTTTATAACAGTTTGTTTTTTCAGCAGTCACTGTCCTGTGAGAGATCTTCTGTAGATCCATGTGTAATAAAGGAATTTCTAATGTCACAGCCCCTATTTTTTGTTCTATGATGATCGTGGATTCTCTCACTTCTTCTTGCATTTATTTCATCGACAAGACTCCTTTAGTCTGTATTCCCTGAAGAAATCATATTTATTACAGCTGTTTTGTTGCCCCATCCTAGCAGAACTCTCCCAGCCCATAGTGCCACCCTAGCCCCTTTTCACCCACTTCCCATAGATGGGATACTGTGAATCACATTACTTGTAAACTCAATATACCACAAGTCCCTGACTGAGAGGAGGGCTTGCTTCTTCCTGCTGTGGGGGTGCAGGAAGGGAGCGACCTGCTCTGCTTAAAACAGCAGGAAATTCGAGTGAATCTCTGCGACAGCAAAGTATTTCAAATATCCATCAGGGAGGATAGACAGTGTGAGGTAAAGGGTGACGACTCTTGGGTCACTTCCACCTGCAAGTGAAATACAGGGTCAGTTTGGTAGCCCATATCCCCCACGACATCTTACATTACAGTTACCACAGATGAAGGGTTTACCTGAAATGCATTGGGTCCACGATGAAGTGGGATACCACTATTTACTGTGATCCTGAACTGTAACGTGCTGTGGAAATTTTTTGAGCAGCATTTCATATAAAGATTGAATATTGCTAAATTCAAGACTTCAATAAAGGAACAATTGAAGAATTGGACACTACTGTTTGTTTTTGATTATTAACAGCTTATCTTGTTTATATTGGAAGCCTGCGGGCCTGAAGCAAGTGCGTCTTGGGTCTGGTTAACTGTTTGGTTACCAGCTATACAGACTCTAGTATTTACACGTGTGTTCTGGACAGAGCATGTACCAAGGCTGCACACCATAAAAATTGATTATTATTATTGTTAAAATTGTGAAGCTTGTTTAAAATTTGGGAGTGCTTTCTATTACTTATATTCGCTGGGTTTCTTTTTTGCTCATCTCGCCACCAGCTCATCTTTGTCACCAGCCCACCTTCAAAGTGTGAAGATTAGTACATATCTGATAGAGACTTCTAGCCACAGATTCCTTACCTTAGAATAATCCCCAGGTGTCAGACTGGATCTGGAAATTTTTTGTGAGCAGTACCCCTGCATGCCGGTAGGTGGCATTGTTCAGCGCTCCGCGTGGCATCGTCCGTGTGAAAGTGATGTGCGTGGTACCTATATAGGAGCCACCGGAGCACGCTGACATCAATTCTTTTCTTTCCGCACCAGTCAGTACAGATTCGGAGAAAAGCTACCCCCATCCTCTTTGTGGCTGGCCTTTTGTCAAAGATTTTTGAGACTTTGTCTCCTAGTGTGTTAGGATGTCCTCAAGGAAGGCTGGTCTCAAGCGCTGTGGTGCCTGTCACTGGCAGATTTCAGTGATGGATCCACCTGTCGTCTATCTGTGGTGCCTCGAGCACGACCATGATGCCAAGACCTGCGTCAATTGTCTCGCCATGCACCCCAAGGCCTTGAGGGAGTGGTCCCTTCAGCCCCTTGCTGCTCGACATGCAATGCCGCAATGGTCTGGATTCCGGTTGAGAGGAAGGTACAGCGATCCATCGTGGAGCCATTTCAAATGCTCGTTGTTGCAGTCGAAGCCGCCTGGGCACTCAAGTAAGGATCACAAATGAAAAAAGAGCAAGAAGTAGAAGAGGTCTTTGACTTCCCCCGTCCGTCAAAGTCATCCAACTAGGGAGCCTCAGAATTTGAGGCCTGGCTCCGCAGTTGGGCCTGTTCCTGGGCTGCCTACACACCTCCCTGAGTTTCCAGGAGCTGGAGTGACCTCCGCCCAACTTCATCAATTTTAAGAGACCCTGCACCTCATATTTGCACAGCCAGTCCCCACTGGAGCTCCTTCAGGACCGCAGCCTCGGGAGGGGCACCTACTGGTCTTCCACTGGCGGGTTCGCCCCTGATGCCAGTCAGGCCCCTTGGATTCATGGATGGATCTGGACCAGCGCCAGTCGAGCCCCCTCGATTTTCCTTGGTGCAGGCTCCACCGCAAACATCCCCGGCGCCCACAGGCAAGGCAGTCCCCATACTCATCCCTGACTCTGACAGAGCTGGATGGGCATCATCCGAAGCTGACTCCAGTGCCAATTGGGGGCAGATCACCAAGGCTGGAGTCTGAGCCCTATTCCTTTGGGCTAGGACTTGGGGATGATTGGGAGGTGCCACTGGACCCTGATGAATACCATTGCTTAGATGTCACAGAGGACACCTGGTGTGAGGATTTGGTGGATGGCACTGGACTGGATGGACTGGACACTTCTCCAGATACTGGCTTGTTTTTTTCCTCCTACCATGGCTACAGAGGAAGGAGCCTCATTCGCTACGGTGGTGAGGAGGGCGGCTGAGGTCCTGGACCTTCAGTTACCCACTGTGGCTGTCAAGACAAATGTCCTGACTGAGGTGCTTTAGCCGGGAGTCACCACATCTGAACCGCTTCTTCCGTTTAACAAAGCCCTCATGGATGTCCTTCTTGGGGCCTGGTCCATGCCCAGCACAGGAGCTCCTGTCAATAGGTCGATTGTCCGACTCCCTCTCCCCTCCCCTCCACAGGGGTCCCCAGTTTCCTCACAACACGCTCCCCCCTGGAGAGCTTGGTGGTCCAAAACTCCACTTCCAAGTTAAATCCTGGAGCATTCCCTTCCAACCCCTGGATAGGGAGTCCAAGAGGCTGAACATCTTGGAGAAGAAGATGATCTCTTCCAACAGCCTGGCACTGCGGTCGGCTAGCATAGCGTGTCTTTTGGGTCGATATTCCCACTCGCTCTGGGATTCAGTTGCGCAGGTGCTGCAAATGATCTCTGAGGAGGCCCGGGCCATACTCTCCCAAGCTATTGCTGACGGGAGAGATGCAACTAAGTTTGTCATACATTGTGGGCTGGATACGACCGACTCTCTAGGCAGAGGGGTTTCATCATCGGTGGTCTTACAATGCCATGCCTAGCTGAGGACAACTGACTTTTCTGGAGATGTCCAAGCCTCACTCATGGACAGCCCCTTTAATGGCTCCCGTCAGTTCAGAGTCAAGGCATACTCAGCGCTGGAGCACTTCAAGGACAGCAGGGCTATGGCCAGGTCCTTAGGCCTTTCCATGGCCCCTCACCAATCACTGTCCACCTTCTGCTCCTTTTGAGGCCACAGAAGGGGCTTCTAGCCACATTTCCAACTGCTTAGCCACCATGGCCAGCAGACTTCCCAGTCTTTGTGTGGCCGAGGACGCAGCACTAACCCTGGGCGGAGTATGCGTAGTGATGCTCCGCGTAGTTCCACGGAGTAAAAAAAAACTCTGTGGAACTACGCGGAGCTCCGCTCCAGGCCCACAAAAGAGTTTACATTAAAAAAAAAAAAACCACTTACCTTCTGTTCTGCCTGCCCTCCTCCTAGCCGCGGTGTCTCCCTTCTTCCGTCGTCCTCCTCCTTGTGTCCCTGTACCTATTACATCCTGCGTGAACTGCGCCCCACTGCCCCACCACTCTTACCTGCATGGGCCGTGGCTGGTGGCGAGCCCAGGATATTTAGGCTATGATACCGATGTTTCAGCCTCTATCCTGGATTTTGGTGAGACTGACTCCGTGGCTGCTGGGCCTCATGGCCTTCTGCATGCAGCTTGTGGCACATGCCCGTTGCATATGCGGGCTCTGTAGTGAGATCTGAGATTCCAGTGGGCGCAGCATCAGGGCAATCTCTCTGACATGGTCCAGATCACGGAGGTCACTGCAAAAGACTGCAGTTGTGGCTGACGAACCGCGATTGGGTCAGCAGCAGACCCCTCTCCCTTCCCCAACCAGATCTGACAGTAGTGACAGATGCGTCACTCCTGGGATGCGGTGGCCATCTGGAAGAGGTGCAGATCAGAGGACTTTTGGTCTCCGATGGAATCTGCACTCCAAATCAATCTTTTGGAGCTCTGAGCGGTCTGGCTGGCATTAAAAGCCTTTCTACCCACCATCAAGAGAAGGCTAGTGCAGGTGTTCCTAGAACAACACCACATGATAATGCAACAAACAGGGCGGGGTGGGGTCATGTACCTTCTGTCAAGAGGCCCTGTGTCTCTGGACATGGCTGGAGAATCAGGGCAATTCCCTGGTGGTGAAGGAAGTGACCCGATTAGGGCCACCTGGGTCACTCGCGACCACCTCTCAGTTTTCCATACAAATGAAGAGTCGGTCAGACAGTAGAGAATACAAACCAAGTATACGTTCATTCAGATACTCTCGAGCAGAGCCCCGTCTGCCCGGTCGCTTAGGGGTGCTGCAGAGAGGACTGACATCAGCAAACATAGAGATACATTATGTACATTTCAGAACCAAGGCAGACCCGCCCATAATGGAATTTTACAGGCAGGTGCAGCTCGAACAAAGAAGTACAGTAGGATGAGCTTCGACTCTGAGACCGGGCACACATTTTCTCTATGCCAAGGTCGTTCTGTCCGTGTGTACCGCTAGACTAGTGGGAGAAGGCCTCTATCTAGTGGGAAAGGTATGCGCTAATAAGAACAGTGTATTCATTAGCAGAGCAAGGCCTAACCTTGGAGAAATGAAACTTTCCACAGCCTGCTTCTCAAGGAGGGAATACGCAGTTAATGGCATGATTCAAAATGGCGGCTAAACATAAAATGGTGCCGCGAATGCTAACTTACATGGAACAATCCACGAACAAACAGCAAAAACATATTCATTTCATCAGACCCTCCTTTTAGCATTACTAACAAATTTTATATGGAAAAGACTTAACATGCTTATGAAGAAAAGGACATCATTGTTCGGAACAATCCATATACTCAGTGTCAGGAATAGAAGCTGCAAGGGATGATGTAGAATCAAAGATGCCCTCATCAATCTGCATAATTTCATCAATCTGTTTCTATAACATAACTGCTGCATTGGTATCATGAACTGGCATTTTCGGCTTGGGAATAAGGATAGTGACACAATAGGAACAACAAGCTGGGAGACATTGTATGCAGAGGCAGCACATGAAGAAAACACCGGCAACTACAGCCAGAAAAGTGAGGATCTTCCAACCCCGGAGGTGAGTATATTCCAGAACCACCCAGATAGGGTCCCAGTACCTGTCTCTTGGTGTTTGTCAGACGAAAGTCTATGCAATTTTTGTATAGCTGAATACACGCCGGGGGCGTGGTCAGGTATGTAAACACAACAGCTGCTGCCAATGACGTGACAGGCCCCTCCCTGACCTGCAAGGATGACGTCTAACACCATCCGGTTCTGCAAAGTGACTAATCTGGTAGCCTGAAGCTCAGCAGTGATGGTTGTCAGTATTCCGGCAGTTGTATTAATAACCCCCTCCACAACTCTTGTTAGCCGATGAAGTTGAAGACTATTAGCCATGGGGCCCCAAAAGGGTAGGAGACCCTTTATGGCATCCCCAAACTGTTGTGCGGTGGTATCAGTCTGATCTATATCCTTTGTGTCAACAACCCTTCTGACTCGGGGCAAGTATGTACTCCTACGCTGCAGCTGATGATCTTTATGATAATTGGACGGGGCAACATACAGGGGGAAGGAGGAAAGAGAGGTAACATCTGCCTGACCATCCCCTCGGAAGCCAGACATGAGCTTGGGATCCACAGACAAAATAGACATTATGGGGTAGGATCAAAGGCGGATTATTAATCGTTCTCAGTCTGTAGGTGAAGTTGCATTTACTCTCCCCACCTTTACCTCCCCAGTCCCCTGGACACAGAAACTAGCTGTTGTGTTGACCACGGACACCGGCATCGGTTTGTCCTTAGTAATATTGCGAGCTTGGAAAGATTGAAAATACTCAGAGGTGTTGAACCTTTGGAAATCAGCCATTTCCATTCGGAGCCATGTTTCGTTCTTCACTTTTTCATATGTGCTCATACAGGATTTTGGGGACAGTGTACCGGAGGTCCCTTGTCCTGCCGATCCTATGGGAGTAAACCCTTGATGAAAACGTATATACTCTACCACAGTGCGAGAATCAGCAGGTGTCATAACCAGAGTATAGAGTTGGAAATGGTAGTGCACCATAATGAACAATTCAAACCAACCTTCACAGCTACCAATATATGACAACGGCATGGACAACAAATTGTCGCTCTTATGAGTAACTGAGGGGAGCAATCCACAAACCCAACAATTAGTTCTATTGGACACATCATGGGCAACATTTGTATAAATACATTGTCTGTATAAGACTTTCTATGCTCTTCTTTGTGAGGGGCCAAAGTAACAAAAGTGTGCTCAGGGGGAGTGGACGTTGTACCAACCAAGGATTGTACAGGATACTTCCCCTCCAGAAACCAGGATATTCCAAGTATCGTTATTAGCGTAATCACAACAATTAATATGCAAACTATTTTACTCTTTGTTAACCACCCCGCGCTAAACACAGTGGTGCAAATGGCTGTTCCTCCTCCTCAATAGGTCGACCAAACGGATGCATTATGAAGCAAGAGGAGGAATGCAATAAACTGAGAGCAAAGGTAAGTGTTCCCAGTGTCCGTCAGAGCCTCACTGGTACAGGCTCCTATTGTTCATCAACGTTGGCGCTCTTGAGCACCGGCTGTGGAGCTTGCTCAGTCCTAAGCTCACGATGAATCCCACGTCACACAGGATAATATACCCCCCTCCTGGGGAGTACATTCGATCTATCCTGTCCAATGTCAGAATTGTGCACCAATCTCACGACACCCTAAACTAACACCGTTGGTACTATAGCAAAGTACACCCTAACTTACACAGTCCATCCCTAACTAATCTGACTTCTCCTTTGGTGCACTGTTCCTCAGCCGAGGACTCAAATTGTACCTGGTGACTCCAGGCACAGAGTGGTCAACAAACAGCGGCTCCTTAATGGCTTGAATCTCTGGAGGGACCGCTGCATTTAGCACCTCATCATTCTCCGCATCCCTTTGGGTCCATGTAAGCTTTGCATCGCCGAAGGGGACAAACTGAGGCACCTTCTGACACTCAGTGTCCCCTATGCCATCCCTCACCCAATGATCATATGGCAAGGGTAAGGGTATTGAGCGGCAATGGCTGGTATGAATCCAGTTCTTTCGGCCTGCGACTTTCACAGTGGTTTGAGTTGCCAGGATGACCTGTTCAGGTCCCTTCCAACGGGGCTCCAACCTCTTCTTCGGCTGGAAGTTCTTTATTAACACAAAATCACCCGGCCGAATGTCATGTCCGGGCGCCTCTGGTGCGGGTGGAAGGGACTCGCGGACTTGTTGATGAATAGAAGGCAAATTTTCAGTTAACTGACAAAGGTAGTCTGTCAACAATGGGTACTCAATATCAGAAAACTTACGAGGGCGCGGGACGCACCAGACATTTGCCGGGCGCCCAAACACGACCTCGTAAGGTGAGAATCCTGTTCTAGAATGTGCTGTTGTTCTTGTCGACAAAAGAGCTAATGGTAAAGCATCTGGCCACTGCAACCCTGTTGTCTCCTGAATCTTTGCCAATTTCAGTTTGAGAGTACCATTGTACTTCTCAACCAAACCTGCTGACTTGTGGGTGATTTTCAGCATGAAACTTCTGCTTTATGTGCAAACCATCGCATATTAGCTGAATGACTTTGACATTGAAATGACTTCCGTTGTCACTCCAGATCAAATGGGGCAAGCCGAAGCGAGGAAAGAACTCCTTCAGGAGTACCTTTGCAGTCACCATGGCTGTATTGTCTTTGGTGGGGTAGGCCTCAACCTATTTACTGAAAGCACAAACAACCACCAAAACATACTTCAAATTATTGACCCTTTCTAGCTCGATGTAGTCCATCTGGAGGACCTCAAAAGGGAAAGTGGGCGGTGCGAAATTACCGGGAGGCGTGGGGGTACCCTTCCCAGGATTGTGCATCATGCACATCATACAGTACTTCACTAAATGTGTAGCTGTCTATGAAATTTTTTCATTTTGCCATACGGGGTCTAACAACTTGCAAATACCCTAAGCACTGAAATGGGCTGGGCTATGAGCCATCGTGACTACAGGAAGAACATATGCATCTGGCAACATCCATCTTTGCTTCCCTGACTTGTCAATCCAACATCCCTCATCATTCAATTGTGCTGTACTTTCTTGCCACACTGCTAATTCCTCCACTGTGGCCTCACTCTGAATCTCCTTCACGTTCTCAAGTGTATCCTTAAACATTGTGGCCTCGGGCACCCACCTGGTGGGATCTGCTACGAACATTCTTTTCATCCTAGTTCGGGCTGTTTCCTTAGCTGTCTGATCTGCAAAAGCGTTCCCTTTACCTACATCGTCAGTAATTTTCCTATGGGCGCTACACTTTACTATTGCCAATTTCTTAGGGAGTGTCAAAGCGGACAGAAGCCTATATATAAGAGGACTGTGCTGAATCTTTGTCCCATGGGAAGTAAGGAACCCTCTCTCTGCCCAGAGTCGCCCGAAATTATGGACGACTCCAAAGGCGTACTGGCTGTCAGTATAAATATTAACAACCACTCCCTCACTCAATTCGCAGGCTCGTATTAGGGCCACGAGCTCTGCAGCTTGGGCCGACTGAAAGGGAACTCGTGATGTCTCAACTACCATATAAACCGTAGTAATAGCGTACCCGGTAGTTGTAGTGCTATCTGGTAATTTAAAGCAAGAGCCATCGACATATAGTTCCCCTTGGGGGTCAGATAAGGGAACATCAGTCAGGTCTACCCGTCCTTTCGTCTCTTCTTCCGTCCGGAAGATACAATCATGTATATCAATCTCCTGATTCTCAGAAGGGAGGCGTAGTAACGTGGCTAGGTTCAGAGTGGCACATCGTTTGATCGTAATGTGTTTAACGAACAGCTTTAGCTCATAACCTGTCAGACGTGCACAAGTGAGGTGCTGTGTCTTTTTCTTATTCAAAAGTGTATCTACAGCATGGGGTACCATGACTATGAGGTCGGTATCAAGTACGAGTCCAGCCGATTGTCTTATCGAGACTGCCGCAACCGCTCTTGCGACTGGATCAAGCACAGCAGAGAAATAAGCACAAAGCCGTTGCTTATCTCCAAATTTTTGTGTTAAGACAGAAAGCGCACAACCAGCTGTCTCATGGACATATAATACAAATGGCTTGCTGTAGTTAGGCGTGCCGAACACTGGAGCCGAACAAAGCACACTTTTTAATTGCTCAAAAGACTGCTGACATTCAGGAGTCCAAGGCAGGGGTTCATGCACATCTTTAGTAGTTAGAGCAAGCAGGGGTTTGGTTAGTAGGGAATAATTTGGAATCCACTGGCGACAGTAGGAAGTAATCCGGAAAAACAGAGAGGGACCCCTTATGACCAAAGGAATGGGGTTCAAATCATCAATATATTGTGCTGTCCTTTTTTGTGTATATGTTTTTTGTCTGTATAATTTGTTAGCTTAATGAACTGTTTATAGATAGATCGGTCGTTTCTTCTTAGCCACATTTAGCAAAATCTTGTTTAATTGATGTATGAACTTGATACTTATGTAATTTCTTATGATGCTGCTTTTAATGAGTAATTGATTTTGATATGTTTTTATATGTTTTTAAAAATAATAAAAGAAATATATTTTCTATTTCTTGTGTTTTGGCTCTGGGTACACAACTAGACTCCCTTTTGTATAATTGGTGTGAGAATAAGTGGTTTGGTGTTTGTTGCGATTTACACATTGAACTTAGCAAACCAAAGGAAGCTTTGTTTTTAATTGACAGTAGGAAGTAATGCCAATAAAAGCGCGCACATCTTTTTGAGTTTGCGGAATGGGCATTTTACAAATGGTACTGATGTGCTCAGGGGTCAATCTCCTACCCTCCTTCGACAGAAGGTGACCTACTGTCAACAATACTGGAAATTGGAAAGGGATACTTTATGGCCATGCTCAGCTAAATGTAGCAACAATTTAACTGTACTGTCTTTGCAACCTTGTTCTGTGTCTGAGGCGATGAGCAAGTCATCGACATACTGAAGCAATACATTAGCTGTAGGGAGCGACAAGGAATCCAGCTGACCTTTCAATGCCTGACTATAGATACTCGGACTCTCTGTATAGCCTTGAGGAGCACGACAGAATCTAAAGCTTCTACAAGCTAGGGTGAACCCAAACAGATACCTGCTGTCAGGATGAATGGGAATACGGAAGAACGCGTTTTTCAAATCAATGACAGAAAAGTATGTAGCAGAAGAAGGAATCATTGTCAAAAGAGTCGTAATGTCAGGGACCACCAGAAACTGGGGAATCACTATTTTATTAACTTCCCGCTAGTCAATCACAAAGCGATTAACATCTGCATGATCATCAGAGGAACCCGTAGGTGTCCGTTTAAGAATGGGAAGAATAGGGCTATTACAAACATTAGCAGTCGTCTCTTCAACCACTCCTTTCTCAATCAAGTCCTGTACAATTTGCAATAGAGCTCGCTCACCTGCCTGCAGTATTTTATACTGAGGGATGTGAGGTAAAATAGCATTGTCTTTAACTTGGATCTAAACGGGCGGTATCTGTAACAATCCCACATCTGTGTCACCTGTCGCCCAAAGATTGGGCGGTACATATTTAAACTCCGCAGGAAGAGGCGCATCTGTGGACAGGCACTGCGTAGCACGCACGACATCCAGACTCATTGTCATGTAAACACCTGCCGGGGAGCAATAAATCGTGGCATGCAATTTTTTCAACAGGTCCAAACCCATCAAATTTTCTCCACAATTAGACGTCAACAAGAATGGCGAATCCACAACGAAAGGACCAATAGTCAACGCAAGGGGTTTTGAAATGGGGCTCACAACCGGTACACCAGAAAAACTTACCGAAACATTATTAAGGCCAGACAGAGCCGCCCCAGGGACCAAGGAACGAGAAATAGAACTGTTCGTCGCACCTGTATCCACCAAGAACTCCTTAGTCGAACCATGCACATCCGCACTAACGTACGGACCACGTTGATCACAGGTATCGGAACTGGTCCCTCACTCTGTCCCTGGCTGTCCTAACTGTAAGACATCCCTGTCACTTCATCCGTGTCATTATCATACTGTCCCCCCCTGAGGGTCATCAAAATAATTTTGATCAGAACGACCCTGTGGGGCAACAGCATTCTGAGCCCTGTCCTGGCCACCATCTCCACGACCCCGACCACGAGAACCTCGTCCTCTCGGGACCACCACCTTTTGCAAAAGCACAGGACACTCGCTACACCAGTGTCACTCCTCTTTGCAATATGCACACTGATTCGGCCCTACAGGCATAGTATTCCTGCTAGTACGTTGAAGCTGCCGGGCCAAACCACCACGTCCTCTACCATTCCCCCTAGAAGCCTGCTGCAACAACACCTTTGTCTTCAAATCCTTATGCTTCTTCTCTGCCCTCTCCTTATCTTCATTTTTCCTGTGTTCATAATACTGCTTCATACTCAAAATAACGGAAGTGGAAGATGTGGACCAGGTGCTCTCCGAAACCTGCAATCGGGACGCAATCTCAGGAAGCAAATTGGAAACAAATCTATTAACAAACAATCGAACACCACCTTCGATCGACAAATCCTGCCCACTATAATCTAGAAACACACTTTCAAACTGAATGAAAAAATTAGACACACTCTCATCTTTCTTCTGACGACAAGCCGATAACTTGTCCCAATCAACCTTCCTCGGGGGAATAAGAGAATGCATATATGTAATGATATGGCCGGGCAAAGCAAGTATCTCTGGCCTAGGCTTATCACCGGGCTTCCGGTACTGATCCCATACTTTAATTTGGTCCCAGGTACCACCCAATTCCACAACGTGATCCTGTGTGTGTACCTGTCTCCAAATATCAACCGGAACTAGTAAGCCAAAGAACACTTCAATATCAGCAAGTGTCATCACTGTTGAAGAGGCTGCCTCAGTCAATTCTTTATAATATGCAGTAGGATTTTTCCTAGGGTCAGGTAACTGAGTCTTAAGAGACAAGACTTCACTACTTTTCCAGGGAGTATAAACCCATTGTTCTTGGAAACGGGCCGCTACCCCTGGTCTAGTAACGATATTATGCTGATCCCTTAGCTCTGGTATTTTGGGATGATAGATAGGATGAACCTCCCGCTTCGGAAACTGAGATACCGGGGTGGGGCTCTTCTCAAGCAGTCTACCCCGATAAGCAGCCAACGTCGCAACATTACCAAAGACGTGACCAGGCGCCATATCAGAAACATATACATGATCCTTAATATCATATATAATCTGTGGTGCTGCATCATTGAAACACTGCTCCCAAAGACCCATCAAAGTAGCGGATATATGCTTAAGAGCAAGCTGTTGTACAAAAGGCTCATAATCTTTCATCACACTCCACACATCTTCCACACCATAAATGGGGTTCCGGGCCCACTGCGCAGGCTGATTAGCCACTACCTTTTTCTCCTCATCTCCCACATCGGATCAGTCTAACGTCCGCCCCATACGTTCCTTAAATTTCATCCAATCTCTATCCTCAAATCCACGTACTGGTGTCCCACTACTCTGTAATGTCGGAGGAAGGAAGAACACAGTGGGGGTAGCAACAAAAGGAGCAGGCACTAACATCGCTGTCGGCTGCATCGCAGGTGTAAGGGCTGGCAAAAGAGACGCCAAAGCAATGGGCATTGCAGGAGTACTAACAGTCATAGTTGCCACAGATGGCGAGGACAAAGAAAGGACAGGAAGTGCCGTGGCCAAGGCAGTCTGATCAACAGTAACAGAAGCAGAAACAGCAGAGACAGAAGAACCGGGTAGCTGGGCCTGTGAGGGAAGAGTGGGATATATCCTCTGCGGGGCATAAGGGGGTGGGGTCGAGTATCTAACAATTGTTCCACGAACGTATCATTTTCTTCTTGGGTCACATAAGATTTATCAATATTCAATCGGAATCTCCTATCTTCACGTTCAATCCCTATCTCTTGTTTCTCTCTATCATGTGCTACAGCCTTCTGAGTCAATGTTTGCATTCTCCTCTTCCGGGCCTCTTTCTCTGCTTTCATTAGCCTCCTTTTGCCACGTTCGAAGAGAATCAAACATAGACTGTCTACTTCTTTTCGCAAACAACTTCTGTAAAAAAACAATTTTTTGTTCATCAAAAGTGCCCGTCAACGGCCACTGCAACTCGGCATTGTCCCTCGTATATTTGTGCCATAGCGTACTAAACATAATAGGGCCAAGGCCATGCTTCACATACATATCAAAGTTTGGAGTGCCTTCTGGAGGCGCCGGCTGACTTTCTTCCAATCGAGCATCTGCAGAGCAACAACGACAACAAGAAACCAAGAACCTGCTACATCCAGGCATTTTCAAAAGTGAGCCAAATTCATTATGTTGCCTGTCGAATCGTTCACAAACACCTTGTACCAAAATCGATCCTCAGACCGTGCCAAATACAAACCAAAATGGTACCATATCCACAAAGAACCAAAACAAACTCACCTGGTGCACACAGGTCAAATGAGTTTATTCTCCACTGCCGACTCTTCAGACGAAATGGTCAGATCCAAGGGTTTCGCCGTTCAGGACCCCAGTCAGGATGACCGCTGGGCGAGGCACCGTCTGGCGGGACAGAAGGGGCAGCTGCGAGCAAACAATGCTCCTCGTACAGGGATCCCTGATCCGTCCGTCCGACCCGACGATGGCCCCGACCTCCCCCCGCCGCGGGGCCCCCGCCTGTTCGGGCACCAACTGAAGGAAGTAACCCGATTAGGGCCACCCGGGTCACTCGCGACCACCTCTCAGCCTTCCATACAAATGAAGAGTCGGTCAGACAGTAGAGAATACAAACCAAGTATATGTTTATTCCGATACACTCGAGCGGAGCCCCGTCTGCCCAGTCGCTTAGGGGTGCTGCAGAGAGGACAGACATCAGCAAGCATAGAGATACATTATGTACATTTCAGAACCAAGGAAGACGCGCCCATAATGGAATTTTACAAGCAGGTGCAGCTAGGACAAAGAAGTACAGTAGGATGAGCTTCGACTTTGAGGCCGGGCCACATTATCTCTATGCCAAGGTCGTTCTGTCCGTGTCTACCGCTAGACTAGTGGGAAAAGGCCTCTATCTAGTGGGAAAGGTATGAGCTAATAAGAACAGTGTATTCATTAGCAGAGCAAGACCTAACCTTGGAGAAATGAAACTTTCCACAGCCTGCTTCTCAAGGAGGGAATACGCAGTTAATGGCATGATTCAAAATGGCGGCTAAACATAAAATGGTGCTGCGAATGCTAACTTACATGGAACAATGCACAAACAAACAGCAAAACATATTCATTTCATCAGTGGTTCAATACCTGACGGGTTCTCTGAACGCCAGAGTGGACAAACTCAGCTGAAGATGCTTAGCAGGTCACAAAACACGTCTCCATCTAGAGGTGGTGCAAAGGCTCTTTCAGCAATGGGGAGAGCCTTTCTTAGATGTGTTTGCCACTGCTGAGAACATGCAATGTCAGCAGTTCTGCGTGCTGGAGTTTCCAAGGCAGCTCTCGCTCAGAAATGCTTTTCATCTTGAGTGGAGCTCTAGCCTCCTGTATGCCTTTCCGTCAATACCACACCTGCCCAGAGTTCACAAGAATGACCGGGACCGAGTCATCCTAGTGACTGCAGACTGGGCTTGGAACATCTGGTTTCCTGAGCTGTTGAATACGTCCATCAGTCCTCTGATCAGGCTGCCCCTTCGAAGGTTCTCCATTCGAACCTGTCAACGCTCCGCCTTCATGCGTGCAGATCGAGTGGCGACTGTTGACAACTTTTGATCTTCCACCCAAAGTCTGCAATGTTAGCTCGTTATTCCTCCACCAAGTAGGTATATGCTGGCTGTTGGAGCAAGTTTGTAACATGGTGTACAGACAAACAGGTTGACCCTTTATCTGTACCCCTTTCCCAAGTTCTTTTGTTTTTCCTACCCTGGCCCAGCAAGGCTCTGCATTGGGTATGTTAAAGAATTGTTTGTCTGCTATCTTCACTTTTTTGCAGCTGACAGATCAACCTTCCCTTTTCAAGTCCCCTTTAGTAAGTATGTTCCTTAAAGGTCTTCAGCACATGTTTCCTCCAGCTCCCTTTGTTATGCCTCAATGGGAACTCAATTTGGTTTTTACTTTTCTGATGTGCACTCCCTTTGACCACTTCATAACTACCCTCTTAGGCTCCTCACCATCAAGACGGCCTTTCTGGTGGCAATTACATCTGACTGGAGGGTCAGTGAACTGCAGGCACTGTCATCTCAGCCTCGGTACTTTTCCTTTTACCCAGACAAACTGGTCCTTCTGACTCAAACATCCTTTCTGAAGGTAGTCACCCTATTCCATGTAGGCCGGTCCATCACCTTGCCTACCTTTTACTCTCCGCCTCTAAGGAAGAGGAGATACTCCACCGTCTGGACCCAAAAAGAGCATTGCCATTCTACCTCGACCACACACGACCGTTCTGGGAGGATGATCAACTCTTCATACACTATGTGGGGGCCAATAAAGGGAAGGCCATGTGGAAGCGAACCATCTCCCAATAGATTATGCTCTGCATTAAGATCTGCTACGCATTGACCAAGAAGCAAGAGAATCTGTGGCGTGATAGAGTCTCTACGAGGTAAGGCATTACCAAAGGTAAGTAACTTGTTCTTTGTGCCACCAATCTGTCAAAAAATGTATACCAGAAGACCACAAGAACACAACTGCTGTGCTTTAGGAACAAAAGTATCTCTGCTTTACTTTGCTCTCTCATCTTCAGCCCATCTCATCTTTGCCACCAGTATCCTTTACAGGTGTACAGGTTTGTACGTTTTTTGGCACCTGAGTGTCAAAACATCAACATTTTTGACAATCAGAATACAAGAGCTCAACTGCTGCATTGTAGGAGCAAGAGTGTTTCTGCTGTGTTTCTCTCTCCCAATCTGATCGTAATCACCAGCTTTTCGCCACCAGCTCTTCTTTGCCAAAAGCTCATCTTTGTCATCAGCTAACAATCTAAGTGTCCACATTAGTACATTTTATGCCACCACTGTTACAAATGTTCAAACAGAAGAACACATGCTCTCATAACTTCTTCTCTGTTGTCAGCTCATCTTCATCGCCAACTCTCCTTTCAGTTGTGCAGCTTTGTTTTTGTGCCATCAGACTGTCGATAATGTTGACAATAAGAGTACAATAACACACCTGCTACATTGAAGGAACATTAGTGTGTTTGTTGTAACTCACTCTCCCCATCTTATCTTGCTCTCCAGCTCATACTCATAAACCAGCTCACATTGCAGTTGTACAGATTAGTACATTTTTTGCCACCAAACTGTCACAAAAGTTGAAACAGACTTCGAGAATACAACTGATACACTTTAGAAATGGGAGTGTCTCTGCTGTAATTCTCTCTGCCACCCTCCTCTTCATCGCCATCTTTGCCACCAACTCACCTTTCAATTGTACTGCTTAGTACTTTTGTGGCAGGAAAATGAGGGTCTCTGCTGTCATTCTCTCTCTCAGTCTCATCTTCACTGTGAGCAAACTCATCTTTATCACCAGCTCACTGTACCTACCATATCACCTTCTATGATTAACATTTCTACTTTTCTCCTACCAGACTGACACAAATATTCCTGGCCCATACAAGTGGCTTGTCATACATTTGTAATATTAATACTAATGACTCACTTCTAGAATGTGAATATACTGCATTCCACGTATAGGTGGGGTGGGCCTTATTTCCATAAAGGACAATTGAATTCTTGAAGATGGTACCACTCAACTCTGTTTCACTTTATTCAGGATCTTGAAGCCATGCACATTTCTCCCTCTTCTGGGACTTGAAATGTTGGTGTTAGACCTGTCAGCCTTAGGGTGGTCTTTCCCCAAACGTTTTGCCTTCACTCCTCCTGTGTTACTGAATTCCTTTTTGTTGGCCTTGCGACTCTGTGCACTTCACCACTGCTAACCAGTGCTAAAGTGCTTGTGCTCTCTCCATTAAACTTGGCAAGATTTGCTTACACCCAATTGGCACATTTAATTTACTTGTAAGTCCATAGTAAAGATGTTCTATATGTAACCAGGTCCTGTAAATTAAATACTACTAGTGGACCTGCAGCACTTATTGTGCTGCCCACTTAAGTAGCCCTTTTTAAAAAAAAACATGTCTCAGGCCTGCCATTGCAGCCGGTCTGGGCAGTTTTATATTGCCATTTGGACCTGGCAAAATAAACCTTTTACCAGGCCTAACCCTTTCAATTTAAAACATATAAGTCAACCCCTAAGGTTGGCCCTAAACTGCCCATAGGGCAGAGTGTACTGTATTTAAAAATTTGGACATGTACTTTTAAGTTTTACATATTCTGGTAGTGAAAAACTCTCAAATTTGTTTTTCACTATCGCAAGGCCTACCTCACACATAGGACAACATTGAGTTACCTTATTACAGGTAGAGAGCAGGTGAGAAAGTCGTGTTTGATGTCTGCGGAATTGTAATTTAAAACCATCTTTAATGGTGAAGTTGGATTTTAAGTCACAATTCTGGAAATGCCACCTTAAGAACGTTGGCATTTTCTTGTCCTAACCATTTAGTGCCTGCAGCTTACTCCTGGGTCACATGACTAGGTGTAGTTGGCAGTTGACCTTTGTGTATTCCTCCCAGACAGCATCACAATAGAGTGTCTGCGTGTTGGTAGGATGGGCCATCTCTGACAGGATGGGGGGCTGAGCTGACACTTACCACACTTGCACTTCAATGGCACTGGCCCAGCTCACACACAAAGGACTTCACACTAGCCTATTCTGCCCCCAAACAGACTGGGACCAGGGCAGGGAGGTAGGAAATTCCAGACACCTCTATAAGGGAAACTCCATAAGCTTCTCCCACTCTTCAGTACACTCCTGGACCTGTGAATGCTACAGAAGAAGGACGCCATGCTTCCCCACTGCTTGAGGCCTGCCCTGCTTGCTGAGAAGGGAGACTGGACCTGCACGCTTCATCCCAGGCTGAAGTGACTCTAAGGGTCAGCTGAATGACCTCCTGTTCTAAACTTCAGGGGCACAACAAGCTCCAGAGGCCTCCCTGCATCTGCCCAGCTGTCCTGCAACTGGAGCTGGCTGAGCCACTCAGGTCCTAGGCCCTTGGTGTGACATCAGTTGTGCTCCTTCTTGAAGAATAGGAGAAATCCTGAAGTTTTGGCTCTCCGCGAATGGGTCAGTTTGTGCCAGGATCTTACCATCCATGCCGACCGGGTGAACCCGACTTTTCACGCCACAGCGATCGCAAGCAACGACGGACAACGCAAGATCTTCAATTTGCACTACAACATCAACAGCCTGCGGTGATGGCCAATGCAATTTCCAGCAACAACCGTCCACAACGCCCAGCAGGATCTATGCTCTACAGCGATATCTGTCCACGACGCCCGGCCTGCTCTTCCCGCAACATCGTCAACCATCTACGACACTCTCCCTGCTCCCTGTGGTGAACAGAACTCTTTGCGCTGGACTTTAGAAGGGAACTTTTTCAGCTGGACTAACCTGCTCCCTATATCCTGCCCACGCTTCATTGTGGTTGGCATGAACATGTGACTTTCTCCCGGTCTCAAACGACGAGATAGCCGCAAGTGGTGCTTTGTGGTTTTAGGTACTATACTGAAACCTTTAAAATTGCAAACCTCCAGTTCTACAGATTACATTTTTGTAATTTTGGTGTCAACTAATTTGTTACATTTTATCCTATTTTTCTAGATTGGTGTGGAATTTTTTCTTGTGTTGCATTTTCACTTTATGTACTGTTAGTGTTGCATAAATACTTTACGATTTCCTCTAAGTTGAGCCTGATGGCTTTTGTGCCAAATTACTAGAGGGTTAAGCACAGGTGTAATTTTGTGACTTTTGTGGTTCTCGCTGACATGGATTGTGGCTGTTGCTTGAGAAAGGCTCACACCCTAATCAACTAACAACCCTATTTCCCACAGTTGTGGTATCTACATTTTATATCAACAAAAACTGGAGGGGCACTGATTTCATGTTGAAACTTTTTTATCACCATGAAAGAGAGTTCTGCGGAGTTTGGGCTTGTTTCGTGCTAGTCTGTTATCTGCAATTTTTGTACACGCCATTTTGTGAATCATATTCTTCCAATAGTTGGTGGTTCCAGAATGGACAAAATGCAAGGAACAACTAACTAATACTTGTGCAGAGAGTAGATACTTCATAGGGATATGAGAAAAGGCTGCATCAGCACTGACTTCTGGCCAGGATGTCAGACTATAACCATCCAGGAACGAAATAGGATTGCTCCGATTATCCCAAAAGTGAGGGGGCCAAAGAGAGGCGCAGAAAACTTTCCAAGTAGTGAGGCTTCTGCAGGAAGTGTACAGAATAAAAAAACTATGATGACATGACCTGCTTTAAAAAAAAATGCGAATTTGTGTAACCCCGTGGAAGACTAAATTTAATGTCTGTTCAAGAATGGAAAGGAAATACGGCATACAACATGAAGAGAAGGTGGCTGCAACACAAAATCCCACACCAATCAATAAAAAACAGTAAGAGAAGTGATCATTCATAATAACCATCGCAGGATAGGGAGCGAAAACAGGTGACCCTGGTTTCCTTTAAGTTCCTCTAATAAAATAAAATGGTCATGCTGCATGTAACTGGGGTCAGGGAAACACGGAACCGAGAGGGCATCATTTGCTAATAGTCCATTAATCAGCGAGTAAAATGGACAAAAAAAACAGGTAGAATAGAGAATAATTGTAAAACAGACAAATGTTTTAATATAATCCCCCTAGAAGCAAGTTCTAAAGATACTCATGTGCCAGATATCACTTTGATTAGAAAGTAAGTGCTTCAGGAGTTCAATATCTACTCCCTGCAACCGAAAACAATTACCTTTGAAAAATTGCTAATGTATGTAGAAATTCTTACTTTCAGTGGAGAGTAAAAGTGACTCCTAATCGTAAAGGGCAGTTTTCAGATTACAATGGGAAGATGGGCTGGAGAAAGAGAGCTTTTCACACAGCATTGAGAGCACCAAGTCTGGAATCATGTAGAAAAAACAAGCAATGGAGGCGCTACCATGGGAAGAGAAGGGGGAAATGAATGTGGTTATTACAATCCAATAAAATGGGTAATTGTCAACAACTATGATCTTCTGGGGTGAATGCAGGCAATAAAATAAAGAACATCACAAACAGCATATTGCAACTCGCACTGGATGACCTAGATCTCATCAGGAAGAGTTCTTGTCATGGCTATTGCTCATTGACTAGCTATTAGTGGAATATGGAATTTAAACTGCATGGGCAGGAAACAGAAATCAGGAGAAATGAGTCTAATTATTAAAAGACAGCCAAAATGCAATACATAGATGTATACTGAATAGGTTTAAGCCAAATTAATATTAATTTGCGCCCCTTAAGATAGAGTACGAAGTGAGGCATGCTTATAAAATCCTGAAGGAAATAAAAGAGAATCAAAGTTGTCAACAACAGCTTGAACCAGAAACATTTGCGCACAGAAGAAATGAAGTATGTTACGTCTGTATTTGCAGAAAAAATGAGCGTTACAAATCCAGTCTCACAGTGGTAGGCTCCTACCCTGAATTAAATCTTCAGCCTACCCATCTTTCGTATGTCATGTTCATATTCTGTTAGTGCACTGGGGTGAACAACTGAAACCCGTTGATTTCTGAAGGTTCAGCAGACCCTATAGAAGTATAGCTCTAGATCGTTGACAGAAAGATTTGTCAGTTTCTAGAAGGGACTATGATATTTCAGCATTGATTGGCACTATAGAAAAAAAACTTCTGCTACATTTAGTCGCAGTAGAATTAAAAGTATTGTAACTCAGTAAGTGTCACCTTGTGGGAAACATGCTTTATAACACTGTTCCATTGGCTGCCGACCAACTAATACATACATATTAATAGTGTCTCAGAAGATCTGATGTATGGGTACTTCTCCAGCATTGTAATCCTGTGACTTTGCAGAGCCAGTCCCCTGGGAAAATATAGTCCCATTAATTTAGTTGGGAATAACAACAATTTTTGTCATATTATGTTACTGTTGTATTTTTGAAGTATTTTAGTGCATTTAGTTTAATTTGGAGCATTACATTTACATAATGTTTAATCTAATACTTTCATGAATACATCATCTTTTTTTATTAAGCCTCTTTTTTTAGAATATATTAACAAACAATATTACAGTTATGAAATGCATCATTACAAATTTTAATGATAATTTTACAGATATTTATATGAGCTATAGTTATATGGCTTTGTTATAAAAAATATTCCATATGTCTCCTGTGCTCCATTAAATATCACTGACGATTCTTACAGAGTAAGTGACTCTTTCTATTGTTGCTGCATTAAAGAAATGAGAGAAATAGGGATCAGATGTCCAAAGCATTTTAACAGTTGCAAACACTCCAGTTCAGCATTTTATGACTGTTAAAATGTATATTCTTATATACTAATCCCATTTTGGTAGACTCCTTAAACACAAATTCAAAATGGATATCGGTTTGAAATCCGGAAGGGCCGTGTTGCAAGCGTTCCTTTCAAATTCTGATTTGGTATCTTATGTATTAATGTCTTTTGACCAAAATCTGGTTGCATGAGTTTGGTTTTTTCCAACACCTCAAAGTAGGAGGTAATCCATTCACAAAAGAGAAGGGGCTCTTTTAGGACCTCTTCCCCTTTGTGAATGTAAACTAAATGTTTGTTGAAGAGTAGGCAGTGGTCCAGAAGACCACTGCCAGAACTTAAAAAGCCAAAAAATTGTAAACTTTTCTTTTTATATGTAGTCTCGTTACCTTTAAGGAAAATGGGCTACATTTAAAAAAAAAGGTTTGCTTTATTAAAAAGCAATCAGAGACAGGGAGGTCTGCTGACCCTAGCATGCTGCCATCACTGTGATTTACTCCAATTGTAGTGAGCTGCGTTTTCTGACCTACTTCGTTTTTATTCCTGAAGTAGGTCAGATTCTGGCCCACTAAGATTCAGATTTGTAAGAACTGACCTTTTAGTACATAGGCCAGTTCTTAAAAATCTTTACTGGTCACAAAAATACTGGTTGCAATTTGTGACCAGATGTTCGTTCATCTGGCACTTAGAAATCTCATAATTTCCAGTCCTCAGTTTAAACAGCAAACTTTTGCATTTGCATAAAATAAGTTTTTAACTACCATAACTGCTTGGGGGTGTGGCTAAGATGACCGCCGAGATGGACATCCTGGCCTAAGTTCTGCTTGATCCCAGCCTCATCGGTCACTATCCTGGGTCCCGGGACCACATCCACACCAGTGGGTGTGCCTGGTTTCCTCTCCCCTGACATTGTCCGTCGCTGCCGGCACCACTAGCGGGCCGGAGGACCACCTGCATTTACTTCCCTGATAAGCCGCAACTGCAGACGTGGTGCAGTCCCAAAAGTGCTGCGGAGCACAGAGGCACCAAAATACCCTGGCGGACACCCCCTGACACGGAGGAGGCCCGAGAGCGAAGCGAATGCCCTCACTGGACCTGGTGCCTGGTAGAGGCATGGACCCGAGCCCTGAAGGCTGGAAGTAGCAGGCAGCATGCAAGGGGAGCGGCCTAGACTGGGCTGACCCCATCTGGAGTGTGGGCCCCAGCAATGAGGCAGCATGTTTGTCGGACCCGGCGTAGCAGAGAGCACTGCCACAGAGATAACTGTGGTGAAGACTGTGCCGCGGACATGAGGACAGCTGAGAGCAAAAACTGAGCGGGCCATGCAAAGATAGAAAAGGCCTCCAAGTGCGCCATCAGGCCTGGAGACCGGAGGCATGTGCAGAGACGCTGAAGTGAGGTTATGGGACACCCCACCAGAGCCAACTAGAAACGACTGATGAGTCGCCCACTGGGGGTCCTCTTGGAAGCCAACTGATACTGCCAACTAGCAGAGGGGGCCCCAGCATTGACTTACAACAGACTTCCCAACCTGAAACTGGGAGGGTCCCCCTTAAAATGTATATTAATCCCTAAAGCCACCGGAATGGTTGAATTTGGGGCGTTAAGTGACTGACTTTGAAATACTAACATAGGGGTACAGAAGGGCCGCACTACCCCAATATAGAGACACTCTGCAGGGTGGGAGAGGATCAGAGGGTCCACCACTCCTGAAGCTCCACGACCCAAACTTTTGGGTAAGGGACCTCCACCTTGTGGCCTGTGGTACTGGGAGGTGGGTTGGAAATGCGGAACCCCCGCCTGCTGCTGGTTCATAGCCTTTCAAGGCGCTACTTGATTGAGTGCCTTCAAAGCCCCTGACGGGGTCTGCTGACTTTGAGGAAACTTACATGACTGCCTTTTGCACCATAGTGAGCTCCGAAGGGGAGTGCTTGGGCCCCATGGAAGTGCTTCATCATGGTGAAGCTCAAGGTAAACAAGAACCCTTCCCCAATGGGGGAGCAATCTCTGGCCTCAAATGATGAAGGGGTGGAAGGAGAGGGCGGCTTGTGCCACCTAGAAGCTACCTTGGACTGACATTCCAACCAATTTGAGAGCATCTCGCAGGCTATACTAGATACCAAGACTGCACTAGAATCCAAGATTGACCCGGTTTCGCAGGATGTTGGACTGCTCCGTGCCAACCACCACAAGCTGGTAGAGCGGGTCTGTGATGCTGAATCCACCTTGACAGCTATATGGCCCACAGTGTAGGATCTGCAGAACCAGGTGAAGGAGATATTGTATCCTTGCAGCGCAGAGCAGAGGAAACTGAGGGCCGCACCTCAGCATAGCAATGTGCGATTCGTAAGATTCCCAGAATGCGTGGAGGAACCCAATATGGAACTCTTCCTTGAACAGTGACTGTCTAAGACAGTGTTAGCTGGTAAAACAATGAAATTCTACTCCAATGAGCATGCCCATCGACGGGTGGCCAGACCCCCATTGCCAGGGGCCCATCCGCGCCCAGTGATCGCCCGGGTTTTCAAATACAGGGACAGGGACCTGCTCCTCCAGCTTTTTTGCGCGAAAGGTCCCTTGCACTTCACGAACTCTGAAATCACAGCATATCCAGACTACACTGCAGAGATGCAATGCATACGCACCTCATATGCAGCGGTGAAGGCTCAACTGCGCGGCTTAGGGAATAAATATGCTTTGATGTTCCCTGCCAAACTACGCATCACAGACGGGGATCAAAACCCACTTTTTTCCAACCCCTGAAGACACTGAGACTTGGCTACATGTAAAGGGCCTAGCAGAGAAGCCGACTATGGCCAACGACCCTGAGGATTGGCTAAAACGCAGCATCAATGATGTCGACCACACAGACCTTGCTCCACTCCGTCCTCGAAACAAGCGGCCCAACAACATGCACAGGCGGTTAGGGGGTTCTGCACCATCTCTGGAACCCCTTTAAAGCCCTGCAATCTGAAAGTGCCTCTGATGCCTCCTCGGACTCCGACGGAACAGTGGTCTCCACCGGCGACATCACCCGGGGACCAACGATCATGCCCCGCAGGGCATATGTCTTGTGACCTAGTGCTGTTGCCTCTATAAGGTGGTGAGCCGATTGTCGCAATGTGCAGTTGGGCATTGATTAATAGATGGGGGGGGATGGGTGAACAGATGTGGACCAATGGGACTTTCACTGATGCCAAGACTCACTGAGCGATATGCTTTTCTGGCACCCACACCCCTAGCTTGCCGTAATGGACTGGCGGACATTGATGTTAGGAATTCTGACTTCTTTGAATGCTTACTTATCTTGTGGCAGAGGATGGGGTATCTTTTCTGCTGGGGGGAGAAGGTAAGGAATGTGTATCTTGTTATTGTTTGTTGTGCTGCCTGGGGATTGGGGCTCCAGCTGCTAGCTGACTTGACCACCCAATGCCCGACTTCTGGTTGGGAAGACACTGGGGTGGATGAGATGCCAGTCCTACTGAGGGTACCCTGGCACCAAGCAGGCCTGCTCGCTGTTCACTGCTTGCTAATCCACCCCTCACATGGCTGCACATAACACGCACATGATCCCTCAATATAATTTCAGGACCTGGAATGTGAGGGGTATGGCCATTGCGGCTAAGTGCTGCTGCATCCACACATATCTCAAGCAACGGCACATACAAGTGGCATACCTCAAAGAGAAATACCTGTCAATATCAGAACAACACAAATTACAAATAAAGTAGTAGGGCCAGTTGTATGGGACCACGTCTTGGATTATGCCAGGGGGTCCTCATTTGGTTCACTCCAGGAATTCCCTTTGTCTAAGACGCTCACACAATTGACCCAGATGGCAGGTACATCATTGTTAAGGGGCGGCAAGATGACAGACACCTGGTGATGGTGGCTGTCTATGCCCCTAATACAGATCATCCAGCATTTATGGACAGACTCATGCTAGCCCTCCAGCGCGACACCCACACTCCCACCATTTGGGGCAGAGACTTCAACTGCGTCCTAAACATGGACAGGGACTGCTCAGGTCACCTTCACATGGGCAGCCTGCATCAAAACGACCAATCACATGAGGGGTGGCTGGCCTACTATGGGGTTTGCGACGTGTGCACCTCCAACACCCAGAAGAGCATGAATACTCCTTTTACTCGCCGGTCCATGGTATACACACCCACATAGACCTGTTTCTGTGATGTACCCCTCTCATTTCTGCAATCCCCCACATGGAATATCTTGTGTGAATGCTCTCGGACCACTGCCTGCTCCTGCTTTCTCTGAGGTGGGGACGTGCCTGCCCCAGAATCCCGACATGGAAACTACAGACTGACTCACTCCTCAATCCCCCATTTCATGAGAGCCTGGATGAGCGCCTGATGGAATACTTCGAGCTGAACACCAGCTCTGCCTTTGAGTGAGCAAACTAATGGGATGCTCATAAAGCCATCATACAAGGGCACTGCATAGCTACCACTTGGGGTGGCTGGCAGATGGTGCACAGGGACATACTTACGAGCGAACGGGACATGAGTACCCTGTAGTGGAGGGGTCTCTGAGAGAAAAGGCACAGCTGAGTTACTCAGTATCTAACGTTAAATTACCGCCTTACCAAACGTTGGACGCCATGTAGTGTAGCTCCTATTTCCCTAAAAGGCTCTGCGCATTGGAATAATATACCCTATAGGCTTGACATAGGACTGAGGTCGGTATGTCCCTATCGAGTATATTAAACTTAATTACTTGTGCCAGCTAGCTCAGAGGCCACTAGAAACTCCTTGACAAACAAGAAGGGAGTAGTTTCTGGCAGCCGCAAAACATGACCACTTTGTTTCCCTTTAGAATCAGAACGTGTCCCAGAGTCGTGGAAACAATAGATAACCATTTCACTCAGCTCAATCGTGCATGCTTAGTTTTCCTCAAAGTTACACCGAAAGAATAGACGGGCGTTTAAATAAAAGATTTATTGAACAGTCTTGTTTCTCATGTAAGTAATATGTGCTGTTACGATCACAAGACAGTATGCAAGATAAATAATGTACAGCGTAAGCAGTAGAAATAAATAATACTGCGCTAGCATGATCTTTAGTAGATATTCATTTACATAAATAACACAGACTAAAAATGCGAGTACTCATACGATGCGTTTCTAAGCTAGTTCTACCCCAATGTACCTAACCTAACCTAGGTGTAGGGAGAGGTATGAAGTAGGTGAAGTATTCCTTACTATGGTACACTAAGAGTATGTTACGCCTAGTATGCCTAGTATGCCAAGAGTCCCTCTAGATTCTAGTCAGCTCCATACCTTAAGAATGAGAGAGGTGGGAATCTCTTGCCAGACTCGAACTCCAACACCCCGCAAGGGAAGTCAGATCACTGGAAGCTGGACTCTCTGCGTGCAGGGATGACAGCGTCTTCTCAGTGCGTCAGGCCGGGAAACGGGCTCCTCTGAAGTCGAGGTCTCCTCTGATTTACAAGGGCTAGGGAAGGTATATTTATACCTGAGAGGTACCTCAGAATGTTAGCATTGACGTGATTCGGACAGCGGAAGACATCATGAATGAACCCCTAAGGTAAAACGGTTCATGCATAATAGATGAGTCCTTGAAGAAATCAATAGTCCTGTGCTAGGGAAACTCCCTAAGCCTAAGGGACTGTTCTTCAAGAACTCGTTGTGACGTTAGGGTGGACTGATGTCGGAGACCATGCCTGTATTTGGAGTGCACGGTTAAATGCCTAAATAAGGACTGGGACTTTATGCCTATATAAGGGCAGGTCGAATTGTGCCTATATAAGGACATGATACAAGAAAACCTATATACGGACACCCTAAGAGGAATACAACACCCACTCCACTTTCGTGTGTACGATAATAATATAAATGCTAAACATTTAAAATGCTAAACATAAAATGGAGTACCGCATATTGCTAAAAACATTATTTAAAAGCATTAAAAGGCATTTAAAAAACCGATTAGAATGCAAAAAGTACTGTACATTTTAAGCATTGCTTCTCATTTCAGGCATATATTTGAAAATAAATTGCAATTGGAATGAAATAAGCAGTAATGTGACAAAAAAATGATCGATAAGTTGTTCAAAATCAAAGTCATTTCATGTCATGGAAATGAATGAACTTTATAGACTAACAAGATGACAAAGTGTCTGAGGAAGTACCGCGAAGTCCGTACTATAAGAATAGTTCTACTTCAAGCAGATTGATTTGCCATTTGATTTGAAAAAACAGAAAAAAGTTCAAAATGGGAAGAGTTCCAAGTTTTTGAAATATGAAGGGCAAATTTTTACTGCATCTCTGGAACACTGTGGGCTGAATCAGAGTCAGTGTATGGGTCTGGTGTAAACATGAGATCATCTATTTCTGTAGACAAAATATCGTCCACTGTAGTTGGTGACATTCGGAACACCTCGTGTTGTAGATTAATTGCATAGAGATGTGAAGCATCGCTTTCAGCAGAGGATGCCGCAGCAATGTTCGCGACCGTTGTTACCTGTGTGCCTGTAGATCCATCTCGTACCTCAGCAGCAGCCGGAAGCGTCTGTGAGATCTCAATGAATGCCGTCATCAGGATTGGTAGCCTCTGGGGACAACACAGAGCATGGGCCGTTATCGGGTCCAGCAGAGTATCGATATCCGTTGGCGTAGCTGATGGAAATGTTAGACAGGTGTCCAACACGCATTCTTCACCGCATAGCAGGCATCGTAGAACAGGTAAGATGCAATCTTGCCAGATTGGTCCGAACGACAGGAGCCACGTGGTATTAAGTTCCCGTAGACGATTCATGCCCAAAAGCTGTACTATTCGCTCACGGCACTTTCGTTCAAGGAGAGCTTTCTCCACTTCGCTCGGAGTGATGTCTGCGAATAGGCTGGCCATAGCGTAATAGCAGGAAGAGAAATAGAATTCCGGCAACAAGTGCTAGAATTAATGGTATGCCACCAAACATCGACTGTGCAAAGTTTGGGATTATTCCAAGTATTGCCTGGAAAGGTGCTAACAGACCGGAACAGATGCTCTTAAATACATGTACATTTCCGCTTGTATCAGACATGTTAAAGATACGTCCTATCATTTCCACGAAATGTATAGGGCAGTTTGTACGTATTAAAGTCTGTATCTCAGCCGAAGTCCTTGCGACTTGTAGATCATAGGTTTCTTTGGCCGAGGTCAAAGACACTGTTTGTTGTAAAAGCATGGGTTTCATTCTGCTTAAAGTATCAAATCTTATAAAAGAGACGTTCAGCGAAGGCCACAAAGGCGACTCCCTGACTGTGTCTATTGGGGCAAACAATACTTGCATACAGCAAGTGACCCTGGAGTTGACCGTTACTAGATATGGGATGCCTGGCAACATGCCGCAGCAACTCTGATCATTCAACATGAGGTAACTCCCATTAGAAAGTTGTCCAAACGTTGGATTAACCACAGCAGCTGGCGTACCCTGCTGGTGGCAAGACAAATTTGCCACAGAACCATTACAAGCCCCGTGTAAAGAAATGTCCTGACATATAAGTGAACCGCTCAGTGCATTTTTACAGTGTGTACCGCTCAGAAACACTTCACGATCCCCACTCCAACATCTATATGTGTATGGTAAATTCCAAGATGTCTTAATGTATTCCTTACCCAACCTTTCATATTTGCCTGCTTGCATTTGTTTGAGGCAATACTGAAACTGAAAAGTAGTCACAGGTAGTGTGATTTTGCCATGAATAAGCCATTCTGTAGCTGGTTTTTCTGCCACTGTGAATGGTAACTTTTCCAGTCTTTCAATGCCCAGCACTGTATACTCTGCTCCTCTTTGTGCCAGTTCTATCTGTTTATCAGTTAGATTGTATTCTGCAAACAGAGCTGACGTGTTGATAAAACGCCAAGGCACATAGCCCGCGCGCAAAGATTGCAGCGTCCAGCTTAATAACACAATAGAACGTAATTGAGATTGGCCTTGTTGTAACATCGCCAAATCTTGTTCCAGTATGTCGATAGCAGAGGATACAATGCCATCCAATGAATATATTCTGGAGCACAAAGTTGTTAACCCATTGTCGACCACAGAGAGAGTTTTCTCTAAATTAATACGATCAAGTTCATGTATTCGTTCTGCGGCTTCCATCTGTGACACTTTCCATGCTTCATTATAGGCAGCATAAATGCCGGCATATATGAAATGTTTTTGACGCGGTTTTCTTGGTCCAAGCAAGAATTCCCTAAGGTCTGCGTCTTCTTTAAGTAAGGATAAGTGTTGTTTCACATCCTGTAGTGTAGATTTCTGCAGCCAATCGAGGCATAATTTACCTACACTGTATGTTGTTACTACCCCCGGATGCTGTCTTTGGACGTATCTTGGGTCTGGCCTATGAATAGTAAAGCCCTGAGTTTTATTCAGGAATCTTTCCTGACAGTTGTTCGTGTCTGTGGGCCAGATCAACCATTTTCTCCAATCAGGATTAGATCTGTTGAGTTGTAGTATTTTGTCAACTGTAACCGCTGCCTGTGTATTGTTATCACTTGCAGGTGTTGGTACAGAAGGTGTTTTCATCTCTTTGATCTTGGCTAGTCCAAGACAAGATGTTTGTTGGACAGTTTCATTCAAAAACATTATTTGTTCAGGGATGATACAGGCTCTAAATAAAGCTTCTATCCCCTGCACTTGCCAATCTTTAGTACCCCAGACAGTTTTTGTGTCTATTGTGTCTTTCCAAAAGACGAAACCCTGTCTAGACAGTTGGGCAATAAATGCTGCAGAATAAATCTGTTTTGTATTTGTTAACATAATTTTCAGTCCTGTTTTGTTTACATTTTTATAGTAAAACGTTTCTGGATCAGATGTATTGTAAACCAGAAAAATATGGAAACTTATTAACAAATGTTTTTGAACTACCTTTTGGTGGTGTAGGACAATGCTCCCATTGGTTAAACATAAACACATTTCTAAGGTATGCAGATTTATGCAAATAATGATGACCATAGTGGTTATAGCAATACAGCTGTTCATAGTCTGATGAACCCTCTAAATATTCACTTTTAGAAAATGCAGCAGATTTTTCTAGGTCAAACATTATGTCGTTAACAGTCTCAAAGTCCCAATCATCAGAATAGGTACTGGACGAAATGAGATCACTTAGTGAAATTTTTTTTAAATGTGGAATGTTCAATTGTTCTGTTGGGCCAAAAATATCAAAATCTGTTTTGTCCCACACTATACCATCCTGTATAGGAACGGCTGTGATGTTCACTGTTGACAAGTCTCTTGCTTTACGATGGGAAGATTTATGAGGTTTCAAAAGTAAGTTCACATCTCTTCTTTCAGTGTTCACATGGATGTATCTGCCATTTATAAGCATGCTCATAGTCATAACCAAAGCTAGCCAAAGCAGGAAAACAAATATTCCAGAAATAATCCAGAGTTCAATCCATGGTGAAACCAGATAAGTTTTTTCAGAAAGTGAAGAAAGTCTTGTACTTGCTGCTTGAATGTTAATGATGCTGGCGTCGTTTCAGGTTCACTCGGATCTTCTGAGAACGTATCAAAGTTAATGAAATAGCCAGAAGCAGTTCTGTCAATTGTTGAAATTGCATCAGGATTTGTAGAAATCGCTGGAACCAGTTGATCACTTGCTACATTGGTGTAGACAGGTGTATTTGGACGAACTGTTACTTGATTTTCAAGAGGGATGATTTCCATTGCATTGTTGCTTAATCCTTCATCTGTTACTGCTGAAGTCTCGATGGTTATCAGTCTTTCAGTCTGAACCTCTTGGATAGTAGCGAGAGGAGTGTGTCTGCTACTAGGTCGGAGTCCACGAGGCCTACTATTTAGTATTGGCCACATACTGTGATTTGATGAGGTCGATGGACACAAATCTTTTCTCCTTTTTCCAGCAAGGGGCGGCAGAAGTACTGTTCTTGTTCCTTGAACTGCGAGGACAGGTACTGGTTGTCTGTAAGAAGGTCCAAATTCCTTCTTGTCCGCAATCTTTTCTCTGACTAGATCCCCAACTTTTGGAATCCAGACAGGCCTTGCTGGGACCGCCGGTTTTTCCCCAGTGGTGGTTGGCTGCAGGAATACGTTGCTTTGTTTCGATCTTAGTTCATTGAGTTCCTGTAAAACAGCCAAACGATCTTTGATATCAAACAGTTTATTTTCCACCACTGTGCCTACGTGATCGAGGTCTGGTACCCACATTCTTGTCCCAAATAGGACCTCATATGGAGTGACCCCCCCTAGGGAACTTCTTGGCAGGTTGTTCAATGAGCGTTGGACCCCATAAAGATGTTTGACCCACCCATCATCCGAACCTAATACCCTAGCTCAGCGTTTCCCAAACTGTGGTCCGCGGACCCCCAGGGGTCCGTGACACATTCCCAGGGGGTCCGCAGGACTTGAGTGCCTACAGTCGTAAAAAACGAAACGCCCTTGCGCCCTCACAGCACATAAGAGGTGTGAATGTTGCTGACGCCAGGGCGGCAAGACTACAATACAATTGCAGCAACACCACACTGGCCAATCACCATTCCGCTTTAGGTGCAAGCTGAAGGGTGATTGCCCTTATTTTACTATTCGCTTCTGCCCGTCACCCGACGTCGCGCTTGCACGGCAGTGCGTGCATTTCCTCCTCTGTTTGTGGCCAGGCCCAGGGTATTTTGCGACCATATGTCCCCATTTGCCCTGAAAGCAGGGTACAGCTGTGCCTCGTGTGTCGAGATTGAAGATCATTGGAGGCTGGAACACCTTGAACGGGCAGGAGGACTCTTCTCCATCTGGTGAGTGTTTCATTAGTGTGTGTAAATTGTACGCATTTACTGTAAAAGCGCGCGCTCGTCTTTGGGACCTTATAATAAGTGGTTAGTCATGCAGCACATTATCAAGCTCATTTAGATACAGTACTGTGGCAGAACTGGAAGGGAAGCTGAACCGGTGAGAGTTTTGGCACTGAGGGGCAGGGCTGTAAGTGGGCCGGGTCCTGCCGGAGCTCAGCATTGGCCGTTTTAAAGCCAGGTTCTGAGACGGGTCCATATCGGGCCCTCTTATTTTGCGCGCAC
This sequence comes from Calotriton arnoldi, assembly GCA_963921515.1. Classification (NCBI taxonomy): domain Eukaryota; kingdom Metazoa; phylum Chordata; class Amphibia; order Caudata; family Salamandridae; genus Calotriton; species Calotriton arnoldi. The sequence goes on from CAWUFW010011939.1 coordinate 440,044, forward strand.
CCTCAGCGTGATAAAAATAATATCTGGCCTTGGTATCTCTATCCCCCGTTCCTGGCGTTTGATGTAAGTCCCGAAAGATTGCTTTGTTGTGTCTGCTGCCCCGATCAGCAGCTCATTGGAATTACCTGATAGTGATCGGAATGCGCGCGCCACAGATTCCACAGGGGGCAGGAGGGGTGGGCACGGTGGGCAGACCTCAGGTGATGACGCCGCTGCCTTAAGTAAAAGTACATATTTCCCAAGAGTTTAAAACCCTTCCTTCTCCTCTTTACTGGGATAACAGCATTCACTGCAACCGCTGCAAAGTTCTGTTCACTGGATTTTTATTTTATTTCTCGTTTATGGCGCCCGGACTCTGATAAACTCTTTGCTCTGACATCCTGCTGTCAGCACACATACATAAATGTCCATAGCTTCCCACACTCTGCTCTCTGACTGAACCCTGAACGCTGGGTAGTCATTGCCGCTTGTCGCTCGTCTAGTTTTTAGCACGTCATCCAATATTGCTGTTTCATCAATTTTGCATGGCTGCCATTCCTGCCAACATTTTCGGGATAAACCAAAATCTGTAAGATAGCTTTTGGACATCTAATTCTTCAAGCAATAGACGGAGTGGAGAAGCAGGGGCTACAAGAAGGGGTGAAAACACAAAAGCCTCATTAACATGCAAATGGTCTTTTAAAGACCTGTGAAGTACTCAGGTGCGGCTGCAATAAGACAGTCGCCAGCCCCGGAAGCTGTCTCAGCCCGGGCTGACACACACGACTGGGGGGGTGGGGGAGGGGGCTGAAGCCCTTTGAGCCCAAAGGCGTAGCGCGCCTGAGGTTCACCGGTCTGAACCTGGAGGAACCAGTCGCTAGGGTCTTCGGGGAGCTACGAGCTGCCCCTGTGTAAAAATCCAATTTGTGTATGCCTGAATGGTTGTGGAATATGCTCCCTTATCAGGACCACTTAATAGACACTGAGTTCGAAGAAAAGGCGCGTAAAACATTTAAAGTGGGCCCCCAGATGTCGTGAAGAGGAAGCTAGAAGAACCAAGCATTAAAGTCAGTAGGCCCGGCACTGTCTGCAGTAGTCTTGACTTTGTCAATGCTTATTTTGTTCTCTGTAAAATTTTGTTAGGGGGCTACCGGGGACAAGTCGATATTAAAAAAATCTTTGGGAGGAAGCTTTTGTGGCAAGAAATACACATTTAATACAGTCCCTGTAAATAAGTACTCTGTGCAAATTACAGAGTGAGATTAGCTAAAGTGGGCTGGCACACTGACTTGTGAATGGCGCAACCGTCCAACAAAGTATTACTAAAACCAAAATCTTTGCAAACGCGAGACCTAGAAGGAATGAAAGACTGCAAGAAAAGGGGGGAGAGAAAAGTGAGAGGTAAGTAGGTATTATGAAAGAAGGTCGACTTTGTCAAGAGACGGAAAGGTGGGCGAGTAGTGTCTGGAGAGAGGGGAAACGAGGGCAGAAAGGGACAGGGGGTGAACAGAAGAAGATAATGACGAACAAGCGCGGCCGAATTTCAGTGTAAGTTTGAGTGACATTCAAATACTATGAGTGACACTTATTTGTGAGCAAAAATCAAGCATTAATAGACTATCAGAAGCACTTACCTACTTTAAACTGCAACAGTGTGAGTTCCTGGTGCTGGGCTCCAGCCTCGGGCCATACCTTCTGCAGTGCACACACTCAAGTGGACTCTGCCGGGAGAGCTCAAATGCCTTCTGAGAGCCTGTGCTTTTACAACGTGTCCCTGTGTGCCTTTTGAGCACCAGGCTGCAGCTCAACCCCCTCTCCTCCAGCAGCACAACACAGAGCACTTTGGCACTGACATCCCCACCACATATTTATGCGAGAAGGCTTTCTCAAATCTTATGTACCTTAAAAATAAGTACAGAAATCGCTTGCAAAATGTTGAATCTGACCTAAGGATTCAACTTTCCGAAATAAAACCAAACATTGAAAAGTTGTCACCGAGATGCAGCACCATCCTTCCCATTAAAATGTTTTGATTTTTGCATATTTTTCAATATAAAATAATAAAAGCTTTAGAAATGCAAGTATTTATTTGATGTGTACTTGTTTGTGTATTTTTTGCGAATTACTGTTTTAAGTTTTTGAAATTTAAATTGGACAAATTGCTTGGGGGTCCCCGGCTTCCAGTAGTGATTCAGTGGGGGTCCTCAGGAGTCAAAAGTTTGGGAACCACTGCCCTAGCTGTTATAGACTGCTTCATGTCCCGGTTTTTCCTTTACACAACCGAATTTCCCTCAGGATGGAATGGAGAGGAGTACCGCAATGCAACGCCCAGACTGGCCATGGCTTCTTTGTAAGCCCGAGAGCTAAACGCAGGGCCCTGGTCAGAATGTAGCGTGCCTATTGCGTATGTGCCGATAAAGACTTGCAAATCTTTTATAACAGTTCGAGCGTCAGCCGAGCGCTGAGGCCATATCCATAGGAACCTAAATTCAGTATTTGTGGGATTGCATTTGTCCAGAAGGACGCATGCGCGTAGATAGTCTAATGCTGTCTAACAGTGGTGTCTGTACTGGGCAGCTACATTCGTAGCATGGTGTCTGGTGGCGTTCTGCATCACGCTGTACCTTACAGTCTATGCAGTCATTGATGAAGATGTGAATCTGTGTATTCATTCCAGGCCACCAGTACATCTCTTTTAACGTCAAGATTGTTTTAGAGATCCCTTGATGTGACAGACCCTCCCCCAAATGTGCTTCATAAATCAAAGCTGCTCTACGTTCCATGTTTGGAATTACCCTATCCCCCACTCCAGGGATTCGAGCAAAAGGAACGTTGTTCACATCAATTACATAAGAGTACTTGAGTGGAAACTTTTTGGTAACGCTGCACCACTGCCTTTGCTTGTTGCATTGACAGCCAACATTATCTCACTGTATATTTTTGTTTTTGAACGATTGATCGCAGCTACGGAAGCCGTCTGAACAGCCCCCTTTGCGGCTTCGTCAGCCAATGAATTCCCTGCAACGTGAACGCCATCACGTTGATGACTCAGTGTGTGGATCACGTGAGCCTTTGGTAGTTCGTTTTTTAACTGAACTACTTGTTCCCAAAGCGTTTTATGCTTTATTGTGCCACCTTTCGCATCTTTGAATCCATTTTCAAGCCAGTTTTGTATATATTCATTATACGACTGAACACAGTAAAAGGAATCGCACACTATTAGTGTGGGGAATTCTCGATCTGTACTTTCAAGTGCCAGTTTGAATGCTTGTAGTTCAGCTCGCTGAGCTGTACAATCTCCTAGAGATTGAGTTTTTGTGACCATAGGTCTGAAGATACCATCTCGCATGCGACCTTTAACGATTGCACACGCTGCACTGTAAGCTTGCTTACCCCCTGTTGCGGGTTGTGCGGATCCGTCAGTGTAAATTATGAATTCGTACTGATCGAGAGGCAGAATTTCAGTGGGCAGAGGACATTCTTGTTCATATTGCAGGAATGCTTGTGTTTTTAAATCAGGATCAAAAACATATTCAACATCTGTTGCAGCAAGAGAATTAACCCACTGTATCCATCTTGGATGTAATGCTTTAGCATTTGGAATGCTTGCTTTTGTGACCGCTTCTAAAGCTGGTACTGGTGTTACGACAATAATTCGTTTCCCTTGGGCTAGGGCTCTTTCTTTTGCTACAGCGGTTTGAACTGCTGTCAGAAATGTTTCAGTTGAAGTGAAGCGCATTTCCGCTTGTGTGTACAAATGAGATTTGTATGCGATTGGTATTTTTTCACCCTCATTAAATGTTAAGTAGGTGAATCCGCATTGACCCGAAATTATTCGGATCACCAGGTTGCGTTGACTTACGCGTGTTTGTAAGTGATTTGTTGCTAACATGTTAGCCTGTAGTGAACGCAAGATTTCTGTGTGTTCTTGTGTCCAATTCTTGATTGAAAAATCAGGTTTGATTAATGCGTAGAGAGGTTTAACCCTTTCTGCGTAATTTAGAATGCAAGTTCTTCCAAAATTTAGGAAACCCAGGATGGATTGTAAGTTTTTTAGCGTTTTTGGAGGTTGGAGCAGCGAACACTTTTCTAAAAAGTTAGCTGCCAAGCTCTTGCCTTCACTTGAAAGCTTATATCCTAGAAATAGGACATTGAGATGGGCAATTCGGGACTTTTTAAAGTTGAACTTGTAGCCCTCAGAGGCGAAGCCCAGTATAATGGTGCTTACCCTGTTCAAGTGTTTGTCCAGGTCATCGTCTGTCAGATAGATGTCATCGACATAGGACAATGCCTCATTGTCATAAATTTGTAGTAACTCTGTTACTCTCGCTGAGAATAACCCCGGGCTGTTCTTGAACCCTTGTGGCAGTTGACAAAATTGACGCTGGGTCCCCATTATGGAGAATGCTGTTAAGTACCTGCTTTCAGGTGCTATGTTTTGACAAAAGAAACCATTTGAGATGTCCAATGTGGTTTTATATTTTTTACGCACAATGTTATTCATTAATGCTGTGCTATGTGCATTTTGCACTGCAAATGTTTTACAACAAGTGTTTAAGTGTCTGTAATCCAAAACTAGACGATAGGTGTTGTCTGGTTTGGAGACAGGAAACAAAGGATTGTTCATTGAGGAGGTGCATGTTTCAATCACCCCTTGGTATTCAAGTTGATCTAAGATCTCCCTGACCTGTTTTTTAGCTTCTTGCTTTATTGGATACTGCCTTTGTGCAGTTGGTTCATGTTTCAGATGTATTTTATGGTGAGGTGAGTCCTCATCCCATCCTACATGATTTTTATATAATGCTGGGGCCTGCGCTACTGCCCATTTCCTGGCATAAGTATATTTTAAATGAATTGGAATATGGTTAGAGAAGGCAGGCATAATAATGTCCTCGCCATGTGGGCACTCCCTGACAAATTGTGGTGGCAGTCTTTTTCTGCTAGAAGTATGTCATAGCCCCTTGATAGTTTTTCCCAAAAGAGTGCTTTCACCTGTCTAGGTATGTCTCCCTCCATTCGGAGTGTTATTTCATATAACCTTTGTGGAGTACTAACCCTGGTGTCTACAGTCTCAACTGTAATGTACTCATTCAAGTCCACTATCTCCAGAAGTTCCTTCAGGTTCTGGCGAACTATTGTGACTTCTGCTGCACTGTCCAGCATTGTCTGAGCCCATTCTCCATTCTTGTGTTGTGTTCTCAGTATTCTCGGCATGTCTGATCTTCAGACCTGCTACTTTCTTTTTGGAGAATTGAGGTTTTGTTTTATTTTTTGTAGCGTGTTTATCTTCTTTGGATTTCACGCGTTCTTCTCTATTTTCTGATCGTCCTCTTCTTTCCGAAGTCCTTGACGAGATCTGAAAGGTACGAGAGGAACGTTTATCAGTATCTTGATACCTGTCAGGTTTTCTCAAATTATCCCTATTCCTGAGGTTATACCTCCTTTCAGAGGGCTCCTTTTGAGGAGACCTACCTCGGGATTGAGAACGTTTCTCGTTTGAGTTTTGTTTAGTAGTTTCCCACTTCATTTTAGAAGATGTAGGAGTTTGTTTAATAGAGTCCTTCTCAGGACTTTCAGATAGTTTTGGTTTCACTGGTCTTCCACCCAAACTATCTCTGCCTAATTTTGCATAAGATTGTTCAATTATTCTGGGTAGCTCAGTTTGATGTTCTGTAACATCGAATTCCTTAATCGTTGGCGGATCGCCACTGCTGCTGCCTCCCCTTTAATATTAGATAATATTATTGTTGAGACCTGGTCGAAATTTTTCAGTAATTTCATACCTAAATTCAGAGCAGGCTCTGCCCCGTATTCATTTTGAATTTGTTTCAGGACATCTGGTATTACCGCAATTGATGGAATACCATGTGTTTTTTAGTATAGATGGCAGCAAAGACTGAGCCCCAAGTGGTACAGTCTTCCAGTTGTGGTGTGATCCCCATTGGTAAACTGATTGTTAGTATTCTGTGTTTCTCATACGGGCTAGTATTTGGAAATACTGCTTCGATTTGAGTAATTTTTTGAGCTATCCAAAATGGAATTTGCTCACGTTTTGTGGGCATTTTACCCATGACTGCGTATAGAGTCTGTGGTGTAATTTTTAGTGTATTCCCCTGTTGGGGAGTTTGATTTGGAAGTGTTAATGGTGGTTGAACTGTGAAAGTCCGCATGACATATTGGACCAATTGTCTGTAGATTTTTATTAACTCTGTGAGTTGAATAAGTAATTCCTCATATGACATTATATCTAGTTCAGGATGAGGTGTGTAGCTGGCTAGAATCGGCCATGTTGCTCCTGGTCTACCTAGTGGACCGAGCCTGGTAATGTTTCTGTGATGTTTTAGGGCGCCTTTAAACCAGAGCTGATGCTCCTGGTATGTTAGTGGAATTTCAATATCCTCGAAAGGAATATATTCCTCTGGTGGATCATCTTCTTTGTAGAAGTGAAACATGTGTGTTACTGGATTGGATTCAGGAAATATTACCCATGAATAGAATACATCTGTCTGAAAGGATTCGTGTGCCTCTATCATGAAAACTGCTCTACCGCCTCTTGGTGGTAGGCTGTGTTTTATGAGTTTTAGAGTGATGGCTCTTCTTAAGTTTGGAGGGATGTCTATAACACCCTCCTCGGTTTCATTTAAACCTGTAATGTTAAAAGCTGTTGCTAGGGCTGGATCAGCCGCAGCTCCACCGTTTCCGGTGGCATCGTCCCCGTGTATGGACATTTGTTTTTTGAAAAATGTAGAACAAGTTTCAAGGAAACAAAGATAAGGTGCACAATATTTTGGAACACTGTATCCTTCAACGTTGAGCAAACCAAACAGCTAATATATAGGGTGTTTCCCTATGTAGCCGTGGTGGATACTTAACCCTGCCCACTCCAGACGTCTTTTGGAGTATATGGGTAGGGGTCTCTGAGAGAAAAGGCACGGCTGAGTTACTCAGTATCTAACGTTAAATTACCGCCTTACCAAACGTTGGACGCCATGTAGTGTAGCTCCTATTTCCCTAATAGGCTCTGCGCATTGGAATAATATACCCTATAGGCTTGACATAGGACTGAGGTCGGTATGTCCCTATCGAGTATATTAAACTTAATTACTTGTGCCAGCTAGCTCAGAGGCCACTAGAAACTCCTTGACAAACAAGAAGGGAGTAGTTTCTGGCAGCCGCAAAACATGACCACTTTGTTTCCCTTTAGAATCAGAACGTGTCCCAGAGTCGTGGAAACAATAGATAACCGTTTCACTCAGCTCAATCGTGCATGCTTAGTTTTTCTCAAAGTTACACAGAAAGAATAGACGGGCGTTTCAATAAAAGATTTATGGAACAGTCTTGTTTCTCGTGTAAGTAATATGTGCTGTTACGATCACAAGACAGTATGCAAGATAAATAATGTACAGCGTAAGCAGTAGAAATAAATAATACTGCGCTAGCATGATCTTTAGTAGATATTCATTTACATAAATAACACAGACTAAAAATGCGAGTACTCATACGATGCGTTTCTAAGCTAGTTCTACCCGAATGTACCTAACCTAACCTAGGTGTAGGGAGAGGTATGAAGTAGGTGAAGTATTCCTTACTATGGTACACTAAGAGTATGTTACGCCTAGTATGCCTAGTATGCCAAGAGTCCCTCTAGGTTCTAGTCAGCTCCATACCTTAAGAATGAGAGAGGTGGGAATCTCTTGCCAGACTCGAACTCCAACACCCCGCAAGAGAAGTCAGATCACTGGAAGCTGGACTCTCTGCGTGCAGGGATGACAGCGTCTTCTCAGTGCTTCAGGCCGGGAAACGGGCTCCTCTGAAGTCGAGGTCTCCTCTGATTTACAAGGGCTAGGGAAGGTATATTTATACCTGAGAGGTACCTCAGAATGTTAGCATTGACGTGAATCGGACAGCGGAAGACGTCATGAATGAACCCCTAAGGTATAACGGTTCATGCATAATAGATGAGTCCTTGAAGAAATCAATAGTCCTGTGCTAGGGAAACTCCCTAAGCCTAAGGGTCTGTTCTTCAAGAACTCGTTGTGACGTTAGGGTGGACGGATGTCGGAGACCATGCCTGTATTTGGAGTGCACGGTTAAATGCCTAAATAAGGACTGGGATTTTATGCCTATATAAGGGCAGGTCGAATTGTGCCTATATAAGGACATGATACAAGAAAACCTATATACGGACACCCTAAGAGGAATACAACACCCAGTCCACTTTCGTGTGTACGATAATAATATAAATGCTAAACATTTAAAATGCTAAACATAAAATGGAGTACCGCATATTGCTAAAAACATTATTTAAAAGCATTAAAAAGCATTTAAAAAAACGATAAGAATGCAAAAAGTACTGTACATTTTAAGCATTGCTTCTCATTTCAGGCATATATTTGAAAATAAAATGCAATTGGAATGAAATAAGCAGTAATAATTACATGTGACAAAAAAATGATCGATAAGTTGTTGAAAATCAAAGTCATTTCATGTCATGGAAATTAATTAACTTTATAGACTAACAAGATGACAAAGTGTCTGAGGAAGTACCGCGAAGTCCGTACTATAAGAATAGTTCTACTTCAAGCAGATTGATTTGCCATTTGATTTGAAAAAACAGAAAAAAGTTCAAAATGGGAAGAGTTCCAAGTTCTTGAAATATGAAGGCCAAATTTTTACTGCATCTCTGGAACACTGTGGGCTGAATCAGAGTCAGTGTATGGGTCTGGTGTAAACATGAGATCATCTATTTCTGTAGACAAAATATCGTCCACTGTAGTTGGTGACATTCGGAACACCTCGTGTAGTAGATTAATTGCACAGAGATGTGAAGCATCGCTTTCAGCAGAGGATGCCGCAGCAATGTTCGCGTCCGTTGTTACCTGTGTGCCTGTAGATCCATCTCGTACCTCAGCAGCAGCCGGAAGCGTCTCTGAGATCTCAATGAATGCCGTCATCAGGATTGGTAGCCTCTGGGGACAACACAGAGCATGGGCCGTTATCGGGTCCAGCAGAGTATCGATATCCGTTGGCGTAGCTGATGGAAATGTTAGACAGGTGTCCAACACGCATTCTTCACCGCATAGCAGGCATCGTAGAACAGGTAAGATGCAATCTTGCCAGATTGGTCTGAACGACAAGAACCACGTGGTATTAAGTTCCCGTAGACGATTCATGCCCAAAAGCTGTACTATTCGCTCACGGCACTTTCGTTCAAGGAGAGCTTTCTCTACTTCGCTCGGAGTGATGTCTGCGAATAGGCTGGCCATAGCGTAATAGCAGGAAGAGAAATAGAATTCCGGCAATAAGTGCTAGAATTAATGGTATGCCACCAAACACCGACTGTGCAAAGTTTGGGATTATTCCAAGTATTGCCTGGAAAGGTGCTAACAGACCGGAACAGATGCTCTTAAATACATGTACATTTCCGCTTGTATCAGACATGTTAAAGATACGTCCTATCATTTCCACGAAATGTATAGGGCAGTTTGTACGTATTAAAGTCTGTATCTCAGCCGAAGTCCTTGCGACTTGTAGATCATAGGTTTCTTTGGCCGAGGTCAAAGGCACTGTTTGTTGTAAAAGCATGGCTTTCATTCTGCTTAAAGTATCAAATCTTATAAAAGAGACGTTCAGCGAAGGCCACAAAGGCGACTCCCTGACTGTGTCTATTGGGGCAAACAATACTTGCATACAGCAAGTGACCCTGGAGTTGACCGTTACTAGATATGGGATGCCTGGCAACATGCCGCAGCAACTCTGATCATTCAACATGAGGTAACTCCCATTAGAAATTTGTCCAAACGTTGGATTAACCACAGCAGCTGGCGTACCCTGCTGGTGGCAAGACAAATTTGCCACAGAACCATTACAAGCCCCGTGTAAAGAAATGTCCTGACATATAAGTGAACCGCTCAGTGCATTTTTACAGTGTGTACCGCTCAGAAACACTTCACGATCCCCACTCCAACATCTATATGTGTATGGTAAATTCCAAGATGTCTTAATGTATTCCTTACCCAAACTTTCATATTTGCCTGCTTGCATTTGTTTGAGGCAATACTGAAACTTAAAAGTAGTCACAGGTAGTGTGATTTTGCCATGAATAAGCCATTCTGTAGCTGGTTTTTCTGCCACTGTGAATGGTAACTTTTCCAGTCTTTCAATGCCCAGCACTGTATACTCTGCTCCTCTTTGTGCCAGTTCGATCTGTTTATCAGTTAGATTGTATTCTGCAAACAGAGCTGACGTGTTGATAAAACGCCAAGGCACATAGCCCGCGCGCAAAGATTGCAGCGTCCAGCTTAATAACACAATAGAACGTAATTGAGATTGGCCTTGTTGTAACATCGCCAAATCTTGTTCCAGTATGTCGATAGCAGAGGATACAATGCCATTCAATGAATATATTCTGGAGGACAAAGTTGTTAACCCATTGTCGACCACAGAGAGAGTTTTCTCTAAATTAATACGATCAAGTTCACGTATTCGTTCGGCGGCTTCCATCTGTGACACTTTCCATGCTTCATTATAGGCAGCATAAATGCCGGCATATATGAAATGTTTTTGACGCGGTTTTCTTGGTCCAAGCAAGAATTCCCTAAGGTCTGCGTCTTCTTTAAGTAGGGATAAGTGTTGTTTCACATCCTGTAGTGTAGATTTCTGCAGCCAATCGAGGCATAATTTACCTACACTGTATGTTGTTACTACCCCCACATGCTGTCTTTGGACGTATCTTGGGTCTGGCCTATGAATAGTAAAGCCCTGAGTTTTATTCAGGAATCTTTCCTGACAGTTGTTCGTGTCTGTGGGCCAGATCAACCATTTTCTCCAATCAGGATTAGATCTGTTGAGTTGTAGTATTTTGTCAACTGTAACCGCTGCCTGTGTATTGTTATCACTTGCAGGTGTTGGTACAGAAGGTGTTTTCATCTCTTTGATCTTGGCTAGTCCAAGACAAGATGTTTGTTGGACAGTTTCATTCAAAAACATTATTTGTTCAGGGATGATACAGGCTCTAAATAAAGCTTCTATCCCCTGCACTTGCCAATCTTTAGTACCCCAGACAGTTTTTGTGTCTATTGTGTCTTTCCAAAAGACGAAACCCTGTCTAGACAGTTGGGCAATAAATGCTGCAGAATAAATCTGTTTTGTATTTGTTAACATAATTTTCAGTCCTGTTTTGTTTACATTTTTATAGTAAAACGTTTCTGGATCAGATGTATTGTAACCTGAAAAATATGGAAATTTATTAACAAATGTTTTTGAACTACCTTTTGGTGGTGTAGGACAATGCTCCCATTGGTTAAACATAAACACATTTCTAGGGTATGCAGATTTATGCAAATAATGATGACCATAGTGGTTATAGCAATACAGCTGTTCATAGTCTGATGAACCCTCTAAATATTCACTTTTAGAAAATGCAGCAGATTTTTCTAGGTCAAACATTATGTCGTTAACAGTCTCAAAGTCCCAATCATCAGAATAGGTACTGGACGAAATGAGATCTCTTAGTGAATTTTTTTTTAAAATGTGGAATGTTCAATTGTTCTGTCGGGCCAAAAATATCAAAATCTGTTTTGTCCCACACTATACCATCCTGTATAGGAACGGCTGTGATGTTCACTGTTGACAAGTCTCTTGCTTTACGATGGGAAGATTTATGAGGTTTCAAAAGTAAGTTCACATCTTTTCTTTCAGTGTTCACATGGATGTATCTGCCATTTATAAGCACGCTCATAGTCATAACCAAAGCTAGCCAAAGCAGGAAAACAAATATTCCAGAAATAATCCAGAGTTCAATCCATGGTGAAACCAGATAAGTTTTTTTCAGAAAGTGAAGAAAGTCTTGTACTTGCTGCTTGAATGTTAATGATGCTGGCGTCGTTTTAGGTTCACTCGGATCTTCTGAGAACGTATCAAAGTTAATGAAATAGCCAGAAGCGGTTCTGTCAATTATTGAAATTGCATCAGGATTTGTAGAAATCGCTGGAACCAGTTGATCACTTGCTACATTGGTGTAGATAGGTGTATTTGGACGAACTGTTACTTGATTTTCAAGAGGGATGATTTCCATTGCATTGTTGCTTAATCCTTCATCTGTTACTGCTGAAGTCTCGATGGTTATCAGTCTTTCAGTCTGAACCTCTTGGATAGTAGCGAGAGGAGTGTGTGTGCTACTAGGTCGGAGTCCACGAGGCCTACTATTTAGTATTGGCCACATACTGTGATTTGATGAGGTCGATGGACACAAATCTTTTCTCCTTTTTTCCAGCAGGGGGCGGCAGAAGTACTGTTCTTGTTCCTTGAACTGCGAGGACAGGTACTGATTGTCTGTAAGAAGGTCCAAATTCCTTCTTGTCCGCAATCTTTTCTCTGACTAGATCCCCAACTTTTGGAATCCAGGCAGGCCTTGCTGGGACTGCCGGTTTTTCCCCAGTGGTGGTTGGCTGCAGGAATACGTTGCTTTGTTTAGATCTTAGTTCATTGAGTTCCTGTAAAACAGCCAAACGATCTTTGATATCAAACGGTTTATTTTCCACCACTGTGCCTACGTGATCGAGGTCTGGTACCCACATTCTTGTCCCAAATAGGACCTCATATGGAGTGACCCCCCCCTAGAGAACTTCTTGGCAGGTTGTTCAATGAGCGTTGGACCCCATAAAGATGTTTGACCCACCCATCATCCGAACCTAATACCCTAGCTGTTATAGACTGCTTCATGTCCCGGTTTTTCCTTTACACAACCGAATTTCCCTCAGGATGGAATGGAGAGGAGTACCGCAATGCAACGCCCAGACTGGCCATGGCTTCTTTGTAAGCCCGAGAGCTAAACGCAGGGCCCTGGTCAGAATGTAGCGTGCCTATTGCGTATGTGCCGATAAAGACTTGCAAATCTTTTATAACAGTTCGAGCGTCAGTCGAGCGCTGAGGCCATATCCATAGGAACCTAAATTCAGTATTTGTGGGATTGCATTTGTCCAGAAGGACGCATGCGCGTAGATAGTCTAATGCTGTCTAACAGTGGTGTCTGTACTGGGCAGCTACATTCGTAGCATGGTGTCTGGTGGCGTTCTGCATCACGCTGTACCTTACAGTCTATGCAGTCATTGATGAAGATGTGAATCTGTGTATTCATTCCAGGCCACCAGTACATCTCTTTTAACGTCAAGATTGTTTTAGAGATCCCTTGATGTGACAGACCCTCCCCCAAATGTGCTTCATAAATCAAAGCTGCTCTACGTTCCATGTTTGGAATTACCCTATCCCCCACTCCAGGGATTCGAGCAAAAGGAACGTTGTTCGCATCAATTACATAAGAGTACTTGAGTGGAAACTTTTTTGGTAACGCTGCACCACTGCCTTTGCTTGTTGCATTGACAGCCAACATTATCTCACTGTATATTTTTGTTTTTGAACGATTGATCGCAGCTACGGAAGCCGTCTGAACAGCCCCTTTGCGGCTTCGTCAGCCAATGAATTCCCTGCAACGTGAACGCCATCACATTGATGACTCAGTGTGTGGATCACGTGAGCCTTTGGTAGTTCGTTTTTAACTGAACTACTTGTTCCCAAAGCGTTTTATGCTTTATTGTGCCACCTTTCGCATCTTTGAATCCATTTTCAAGCCAGTTTTGTATATATTCATTATACGACTGAACACAGTAAAAGGAATCGCACACTATTAGTGTGGGGAATTCTTGATCTGTACTTTCAAGTGCCAGTTTGAATGCTTGTAGTTCAGCTCGCTGAGCTGTACAATCTCCTAGAGATTGAGTTTTTGTGACCATAGGTCTGAAGATACCATCTCGCATGCGACCTTTAACGATTGCACACGCTGCACTGTAAGCTTGCTTACCCCCTGTTGCGGGTTGTGCGGATCCGTCAGTGTAAATTATGAATTCGTACTGATCGAGAGGCAGAATTTCAGTGGGCAGAGGACATTCTTGTTCATATTGCAGGAATGCTTGTGTTTTTAAATCAGGATCAAAAACATATTCAACATCTGTTGCAGCAAGAGAATTAACCCACTGTATCCATCTTGGATGTAATGCTTTAGCATTTGGAATGCTTGCTTTTGTGACCGCTTCTAAAGCTGGTACTGGTGTTACGACAATAATTCGTTTCCCTTGGGCTAGGGCTCTTTCTTTTGCTACAGCGGTTTGAACTGCTGTCAGAAATTTTTCAGTTGAAGTGAAGCGCATTTCCGCTTGTGTGTACAAATGAGATTTGTATGCGATTGGTATTTTTTCACCCTCATTAAATGTTAAGTAGGTGAATCCGCATTGACCCGAAATTATTCGGATCACCAGGTTGCGTTGACTTACGCGTGTTTGTAAGTGATTTGTTGCTAACATGTTAGCCTGTAGTGAACGCAAGATTTCTGTGTGTTCTTGTGTCCAATTCTTGATTGAAAAATCAGGTTTGATTAATGCGTAGAGAGGTTTAACCCTTTCTGCGTAATTTAGAATGTAAGTTCTTCCAAAATTTAGGAAACCCAGGATGGATTTTAAGTTTTTTAGCGTTTTTGGAGGTTGGAGCAGCGCACACTTTTCTAAAAGTTAGCTGCCAAGCTCTTGCCTTCACTTGAAAGCTCATATCCTAGAAATAGGACATTGAGATGAGCAATTCGGGACTTTTTAAAGTTGAACTTGTAGCCCTCAGAGGCGAAGCCCAGTATAATGGTGCTTACCCTGTTCAAGTGTTTGTCCAGGTCATCGTCTGTCAGATAGATGTCATCGACATAGGACAATGCCTCATTGTCATAAATTTGTAGTAACTCTGTTACTCTCGCTGAGAATAACCCCGGGCTGTTCTTGAACCTTTGTGGGAGTTGACAAAATTGACGCTGAGTCCCCATTATGGAGAATGCTGTTAAGTACCTGCTTTCAGGTGCTATGTTTTGACAAAAGAAACCATTTGAGATGTCCAATGTGGTTTTATATTTTTTACGCACAATGTTATTCATTAATGCTGTGCTATGTGCATTTTGCACTGCAAATGTTTTACAACAAGTGTTTAAGTGTCTGTAATCCAAAACTAGACGATAGGTGTTGTCTGGTTTGGAGACAGGAAACAAAGGATTGTTCATTGAGGAGGTGCATGTTTCAATCACCCCTTGGTATTCAAGTTGATCTAAGATCTCCCTGACCTGTTTTTTAGCTTCTTGCTTTATTGGATACTGCCTTTGTGCAGTTGGTTCATGTTTCAGATGTATTTTATGGTGAGGTGAGTCCTCATCCCATCCTACATGATTTTTATATAATGCTGGGGCCTGGGCTACTGCCCATTTCCTGGCATAAGTATATTTTAAATGAATTGGAATATGGTTAGAGAAGGCAGGCATAATAATGTCCTCGCCATGTGGGCACTCCCTAACAAATTGTGGTGGCCAGTCTTTTTCTGCTAGAAGTATGTCATAGCCCCTTGATAGTTTTTCTCAAAAGAGTGCTTTCACCTGTCTAGGTATGTCTCCCTCCATTCGGAGTGTTATTTCATATAACCTTTGTGGAGTACTAACCCTGGTGTCTACAGTCTCAACTGTAATGTACTCATTCAAGTCCACTATCTCCAGAAGTTCCTTCAGGTTCTGGCGAACTATTGTGACTTCTGCTGCACTGTCCAGCATTGTCTGAGCCCATTCTCCGTTCTTGTGTTGTGTTCTCAGTATTCTCGGCATGTCTGATCTTCAGACCTGCTACTTTCTTTTGGAGAATTGAGGTTTTGTTTTATTTTTTGTAGCGTGTTTATCTTCTTTGGATTTCACGCGTTCTTCTCTATTTTCTGATCGTCCTCTTCTTTCCGAAGTCCTTGACGAGATCTGAAAGGTACGAGAGGAACGTGTATCAGTATCTTGATACCTGTCAGGTTTTCTCAAATTATCCCTATTCCTGAGGTTATACCTCCTTTCAGAGGGCTCCTTTTGAGGAGACCTACCTCGGGATTGAGAACGTTTCTCGTTTGAGTTTTGTTTAGTAGTTTCCCACTTCTTTTTAGAAGATGTAGGAGTTTGTTTAATAGAGTCCTTCTCAGGACTTTCAGATAGTTTTGGTTTCACTGGTCTTCCACCCAAACTATCTCTGCCTAATTCTGCATAAGATTGTTCAATTATTCTGGGTAGCTCAGTTTGATGTTCTGTAACATCGAATTCCCTTAATCGTTGGCGGATCGCCACTGCTGCTGCCTCCCCTTTAATATTAGATAATATTACTGTTGAGACCTGGTCGAAATTTTTCAGTAATTTCATACCTAAATTCAGAGCAGGCCCTGCCCCGTATTCATTTTGAATTTGTTTCAGGACATCTGGTATTACCGCAATTGATGGAATACCATGTGTTTTTTTAGTATAGATGGCAGCAAAAACTGAGCCCCAAGTGATACAGTCTTCCAGTTGTGGTGTGATCCCCATTGGTAAACTGATTGTTAGTATTCTGTGTTTCTCATACGGGCTAGTATTTGGAAATACTGCTTCGATTTGAGTAATTTTTTGAGCTATCCAAAATGGAATTTGCTCACGTTTTGTGGGCATTTTACCCATGACTGCGTATAGAGTCTGTGGTGTAATTTTTAGTGTATTCCCCTGTTGGGGAGTTTGATTTGGAAGTGTTAATGGTGGTTGGACTGTGAAAGTCTGCATGACATATTGGACCAATTGTCTGTAGATTTTTATTAACTCTGTGAGTTGAATAAGTAATTCCTCATCTGACATTATATCTAGTTCAGGATGAGGTGTGTAGCCGGCTAGAATCGGCCATGTTGCTCCTGGTCTACCTAGTGGACCGAGCCTGGTAATGTTTCTGTGATGTTGTAGGGCGCCTTTAAACCAGAGCTGATGCTCCTGGTATGTTAGTGGAATTTCAATATCCTCGAAAGGAATATATTCCTCTGGTGGATCATCTTCTTTGTAGAAGTGAAACATGTGTGTTACTGGATTGGATTCAGGAAATATTACCCATGAATAGAATACATCTGTCTGAAAGGATTCGTGTGCCTCTATCACGAAAACTGCTCTACCGCCTCTTGGTGGTAGGCCGTGTTTTATGAGTTTTGGAGTGATGGCTCTTCTTAAGTTTGGAGGGATGTCTATAACACCCTCCTCGGTTTCATTTAAACCTGTAATGTTAAAAGCTGTTGCTAGGGCTGGATCAGCCGCAGCTCCACCGTTTCCGGTGGCATCGTCCCCATGTATGGACATTTGTTTTTTGAAAAATGTAGAACAAGTTTCAAGGAAACAAAGATAAGGTGCACAATATTTTGGAACACTGTATCCTTCAACGTTGAGCAAACCAAACAGCTAATATATAGGGTGTTTCCCTTTGTACAAAAAATATATTGAGAGGGGCCCTTTAACCACAAAGGGAGTAGGGCACAAAGTGGACTAAAGTCAGAAAAATCCCCCTTTCGGCAAATATTAGTTATCAAACAATGACTAGCAGCAAATTCACTCAATCACCAGAACAAGACACTACCACCCTCAATAGGCCAAGTGTTCAGAAAATACAAACATTTATTTTGATTAAAAGAATATATCGTTACAATTGATCAGATACAATAAATAATCACATGATTATACATAACAACAAAAGTTAAAAAGTTAAAAACCACATTCTATACACAAAATACACAACCGGAAGAACCTGCAAGAAAAAATGCTCTCTTGTCAAAAATTGAAGGCCAAAACAATAGATCCGGATCATTCGTTTTCTGTAAAATTATAATTCTGAATACTCAATTGTTTCGATAAACAAATGTCTCCCCAATCTCTAGTTTGCCTTCTTTGTCTTGTATTGAGGGTGGTAGTGTCTTGTTCTGGTGATTGAGTGAATTTGCTGCTAGTCATTGTTTGATAACTAATATTTGCCGAAAGGGGGATTTTTCTGACTTATGTTTCCCTATGTAGCCGTGGTGGATACTTAACCCTGCCCACTCCAGACGTCTTTTGGAGTATATGGGTAGGGGTCTCTGAGAGAAAAGGCACGGCTGAGTTACTCAGTATCTAACGTTAAATTACCGCCTTACCAAACGTTGGACACCATGTAGTGTAGCTCCTATTTCCTTAATAGGCTCTGCGCATTGGAATAATATACACTATAGGCTTGACATAGGACTGAGGTCGGTATGTCCCTATCGAGTATATTAAACTTAATTACTTGTGCCAGCTAGCTCAGAGGCCACTAGAAACTCCTTGACAAACAAGAAGGGAGTAGTTTCTGGCAGCCGCAAAACATGACCACTTTGTTTCCCTTTAGAATCAGAATATGTGCTATTACGATCACAAGACAGTATGCAAGATAAATAATGTACAGCGTAAGCAGTAGAAATAAATAATACTGCGCTAGCATGATCTTTAGTAGATATTCATTTACATAAATTACACAGACTAAAAATGCGAGTACTCATACGATGCGTTTCTAAGCTAGTTCTACCCCAATGTACCTAACCTAACCTAGGTGTAGGGAGAGGTATGAAGTAGGTGAAGTATTCCTTACTATGGTACACTAAGAGTATGTTACGCCTAGTGTGCCTAGTATGCCAAGAGTCCCTCTAGGTTCTAGTCAGCTCCATACCTTAAGAATGAGAGAGGTGGGAATCTCTTGCCAGACTCGAACTCCAACACCCCGCAAGGGAAGTCAGATCACTGGAAGCTGGACTCTCTGCGTGCAGGGATGACAGCGTCTTCTCAGTGCGTCAGGCCGGGAAACGGGCTCCGCTGAAGTCGAGGTCTCCTCTGATTTACCAGGGCTAGGGAAGGTATATTTATACCTGAGAAGTACCTCAGAATGTTAGCATTGATGTGAATCGGACAGCGGAAGACGTCATGAATGAACCCCTAAGGTATAACGGTTCATGCATAATAGATGAGTCCTTGAAGAAATCAATAGTCCTGTGCTAGGGAAACTCCCGAAGCCTAAGGGTCTGTTCTTCAAGAACTCTTTGTTACGTTAGGGTGGACGGATGTCGGAGACCATGCCTGTATTTGGAGTGCACGGTTAAATGCCTAAATAAGGACTCGGATTTTATGCCTATATAAGGGCAGGGCGAATTGTGCCTATATAAGGACATGATACAGGTAAACCTATATACGGACACCCTAAGAGGAATACAACAACCCTAAACACGGAACAACTGTGGTCCCCTGATCACCTTAATTCCCTAGTATAACTACGTAGGGAACATTGAGACCCAGGGCAAAGATTGGGGAGGCTTGAGTATAACTACTACCTTACCAGGCTACACAGGGAAGGAGACCATGCAGGCAGGATGCTGACATGGTTTATATGTGACAAGCACTCATGCCCCCCCTTAGGTGAGATACAAGTGAATGTAGGCATGTTTCTTAACATGTAGGGTCACATTAACGCAACCTTTATGAACTTTTATAGCTCCCGTTACGCAGCAGTACCTGGTCCTCCTGGTAACGCATTACATGATTACCTTCAGGAGCTCCCCCTCCCTAGGCTCAATGTGGTTCAGGTGGCTTCCCTACAACTTGACGAACCGCGCCTTGCTATCTTTCAAATCACTCGTAATAAAATGCTGGGCACCGATGGTCTCCCGATGGAGTGCTATTCTGGTTATAGTACTATCCTGACGCCCAAGCTCCTGGAGGTCTACATTGCTGCGCATGATGCCCGGCACCTCACTGCCACTCTCTACGAAGCCCTCATAGTGGTCCTCCCTGAAGGAAGTGACCCAATTTGGGTCACCCGGGTCACTCACGACCACCTCTCAGCCTTCTATACAAATGAAGAGTCTGTCAGACAGTAGAGAATACAAACCAAGTTATTTATTAGTATTCGCTCGAGCGGAGTCTAGTCTGACCAGCCTCCTTAGATAGCTGACGAGGGACTGACCCTCACCAACATAACATCAATTATTATACATTTCCAATACCCAACAGGACCCGCCCAGACTGGAAATTTCCAGTTGGAGCAGGTTAACAAAGGAGGCACAGAAGGATGAGCTACCATCCTGAGACCAGGAACACGCTATCTTAGCTTCAAGGTTACTCAGCCCGTGCCCGTCTCTCAGAGGGTGGGAGCAGGGCTACCTACAAGGAAAGGCATGCAAAACAGAATGAGCTATTCATTAGTGCAGCGAAGCTTAACCTTGAATAATAAAAAGAAACAATCGAGGCTGCTTTCTGCTGAGGCAGACAGTATGAAACAGAAGCTTCATTTCGATCATGGTACAAAATGGCGGCTGAATACAAAATGGTGCCGCAAATGCTAACTTAACTCGCATAATGCTAAATTTCAGTCTAACAGACCCTCCTTTTAGCATTTGCTAACAATTTTGTCTAATGCTATATGTAAAGTAAAAGGACTATTAGTATATGCCAGGACACACATGAGTAATATTCAAAAACACCCCCAGGAATAGACATTAAGGGGCCGATTCCGATCTCGGCCGGTAGTGCTCCGAATCGGATTCACCGGATCCGATTCGGAGCCCTGTTTCCCGACCGAATCGTACGCGGGTCCGGCCGAGCGAGTACGATGCAAGCACCCGCGAAATCGCCGACCGACTCGTACGCGGCTTCAACACGCTCCGACCGACTCGCATGGACACGACTCGCACCGCACTATGGAGACGTTTCCCGGCCGGGTAAGTACGATGCGCGCTGCGAGCAGTCCGATCGACTCGCGCCGTCCGGCTCGAAAAAGCTGTCGGAGCCGGACTTTGGGGGTCCGCGTCGGACCCCCCTGTACGCGTAGGTGCGCGAGTTGCACACAGGGGGGACCCATGGGTCCCCCCTAACTGTGCATGTACGCCGCGATGCGCATGGACGCGTACACGCTGTAGGGGGCGCCCTTGTCCGCCTCGCACCCATTGAGTCAATGGGAGCCCGCGTACGCGTTGTACGACAGGCTCCCATTGACTTCAATGGGAGTCCGACCGACTCGAGTCCGATAGCATGCGTGCGCATCGTACTCGTTCGGTCGGACTGCTAGGGTCTGATTCGGTCGGAATTCTCTCCGGGTCCGGCTCAATCGGGGAGATTTCCGGCCGGAATCGGAATCGGCCCCTTAGTCGTGGGCAGCCTGCATATTAATTAGGGACGTTGTCTGAGATGCAAAGGGACATCAACACTTAAAATTATCCATATATTCAATATTAGGAATAAAAGTTGCAAGGGAGGTGGTAGAACCAAAGATACCCTCATCTATTTGCATCATTTCGTGAATATCCTTCTGCAACATAATCGCAGCAGTGTCACGGACTGTCTTCTGCGGCTTAGGGGTGAGGAGCGTTGTACAGTAAGAACAGCATAAGGGAAGGCACTGCACCAGAATTTAACAGACAACTAGAATCACAACAAAGTAGATCACCTTTTCCAGAATCCAACCCCATCCACCAAAAAGGGACCAACTCAAATTTCCGCTCTCCATCCCCTTGACATTCTCCAAAATATCTAAAATGTGTTGGGTAATATTCTTTTCCATATTTGTGATCCTGACTACACACTGGTCTCCTACTACCGAGCACACACCACCGCTCTTAGCTAAGATGAAATCAACTGCATATCTTGTTTGCTCGGATTATATTCGCATACTCTCCAACTGGGTGGTGATGTCGCGTAAAGCCGCTACTGTAGAGTTAGACAGTATCTGCAGCTTATATCCAAAATATTCCCTAGCCCTTTCACCCCTGGCCATAGCGGTACCACCAAATGTAATAATGGAGGAAAGTATATACCCAAAGGTGATACCATTACTATAATTATTGACCTCCAGGTCTGTCACTCCGTCGCAAAATTCCTTTGTCAATGTCCTTTTAACCCACCTTATATTTTGTTTACTATACTTACAAGCCACCCCAAGAGGAAGTAGCATTCCCAAAGCCACGTCCTTGGTACCATTATGAACATTGGAATAAGTACCATTAGACAAGAAGTAAAATCCTGGGTGCGCATAAAGTGGACCTTGGTAATCTACAGGAGCATATCTGGTATTCATCCCCATTGTACTCGGATCATCTTTCCTCACTAAAGACATTGTATTCTTAAACAATATCAGTCTAGAACAATTTATGTATAAGAAAGCGTCAGTACTATTTACTATTGGACAGCATGCGGGATAGTAACCTGCTTCTCGAGTGACTGTCAAATCTTGATAATGCCAACCCGTTAAAGTAATGTTCTGTTCCTCCATATACACATTGTCACAATACACATTATGTTACAACCTGGGTATCCCTTCCCTCGTGGCTTCCTATAACACAAACAGGGACCAGGATATCCCATCCCGAACTCACCCTTTACCTCTAAAAATTGTGGTGGGTGGACATATGTATAATTAACCAGTGACAATGGGTAAGCAGTCCACAAACTCGTAACAGATTCAGTAGGATAGCAAGCTGTACCTTCGCCAAAGAATTTCCTGTGTGTATCTAGAAATACATTGCTTGGTATTGTTCTTTTGGCACGAACTGGAGAAACAATCTTGTATATAACACATGATGGGGCATTACAATTGCACTCCAAAACCCAGGACACCCCTCCCAAAATCAACAACACTAACAATGCAAAAACAGCACAGAGCACTTTTTTCTTAGCAGACCAACTAGACCAACCAGACCCATTCTGCCCAAAACGCGGGGCTGCAAAGGGCTGTTCTTCCTCCATAATAGGGCGACCAAATGGGTGCATTTGTGAATCAGAGGAAAGGACATGCAATGGAGCCAATGATAATAAAGCAAGAAAAGGGGCAAGGTTCCCAGCGTCAGTCAGAGTCTCGCTAGTAGACTCCTATTGTTCATCTACGGTGGTGCTGTTGGTTGAGCACTTTCCGGTGGAGCTGCGCGATCACAGCCCTTTCTGAAGAAATCCCACGTTGTTCAGGGTAGTGTACCCCCCTTTTTCCGGGGGAGCACGTCGAATTCACCCTGTCCAATGTCTGAACAATGCACCAATCTCCCTTTCCCTAAACTACCATTGGTACCACAGGCAAGGTACACCCTATTCTTCTTTCTCGCAGTCCATCCCTACTAGTCTGACTTTTCCTTTGGTGCACTGTTCTTCCGTCGGGGCGCAGATTGTACCTAACTACTCCAGGGACAGAGGGGCCTACAAACAAAGGCTCAGACTCAGAGGGACCAATGGACTGGGGCTCAGGCACAGATGGGCCAACAGGCTGGGGCTCCTGGATGGCCTTAATCTCAGGTGGCACCGCCTCGTTCAACACTGTGTTGCTCTCCTCCTCGGTGGGTGCCCACGTCAGTCGTGCATCTGAGAAGGGAACAAAATGAGGAACCTGCTCTGTTTCAGAGTCACCAATCCCATCGAGCACCCAGCGGTCATAGGGCAACGGAAGGGGCGCCCTCCGGTAGTGATTAGAATGTATCCAATTCTTTCGGCCGTCCACCTTCATTGTCGTTCGAGTGGCGAGGAGGACCTGGATAGGCCCTTTCCAGCAGGGCTCCAAACTGCCTTTCCTCTGAAAGTTCCTCACTAGGACATAGTCACCGGGCCAGATATCATGGCCTGGTCCCTCGGGAGCTGGTGGCAAGGCGTCATGGATCTATTGGTGAATAGAACGCAAGCTTTTAGTCAACTCATATAAATAATTTACAAGCAAAGGGTATTCTATCTCGGAAAACCTACGAGGTCGCGGGACGCCCCAGACATTCGCCAGGTGGCCAAGCACGACCTAGTACGGTGACAATCCTGTCCTAGAGTGAGCCGTAGCTCTTGTAGAGAACAGAGCTAATGGTAAGGCATCTGGCCATTGCAATCCTGTGCTCTCTTTGATCTTTGCCAGCTTCAATTTGAGAGTACCATTGTACTTCTCAACCAAACCTGCCGACTAGTGGTGGTTTGCACTGCAGCATGAAATCTCTGCTTGATGTGCAGACCGTCGCACACCAGCTGAATAACCTTTGAGTTGAAGTGACTTCCGTTGTCACTCCAAATCGAACGGGGTAAACCAAAACACGGGAAGAACTCTTTTAAGAGTGCCTTCGCCGTCGCCATGGCTGTGTTCTCTTTAGTGGGGTAAGCCTCAATCCATTTGCTGAACGCACAAACAACTACTAACACGTATTTCAGATTGTTGACTCGTTCCATTTCGATGAAATCCATCTGGAGAACCTCGAAAGGGAAGGAAGGCGGTGCAAAACTACCAGGAGGTGTAGGGGTGCCTTTTCCAGGATACATCATACATACCATACAGTACTTCACTAAGTGAGCAGCAACTTTGGGAATGTTGTCATTCTGCCATACAGGGTCTAACAGCTTACATATTCCCTTTGCACTAATGTGGGCTGGCCCGTGCGCCATAGTGACCACAGGAAGTACATATGCATCCGGTAACATCCATCTCTGCTTTTCTGACTTGTCAGTCCAGCACCCAACCTCATCCAAACGTGTCGTACTTTCCTGCCATACTGCTAACCCCTCAATCGTTGCCTCACTCTGGATCTCCTTGACATTGTCCAGAGTGTCCTCAAACATGGTGGCCTCGGGTACCCATCTGGCAGGACCCGCTACAAACATCTTTTTCATCTTTGTTCGAGCTGTTTCCTTAGCTATCTGATCTGCAAATGCATTTCCCCTCCCCACATCATCGGTGATTGCTTTGTGGGCACTGCACTTCACTATAGCCAATTTCCTAGGGAGCGTCAGGGCAGACAAAAGCCTATGTATAAGGGGCCAATTCTGAATGCATGTCCCATGGGATGTGAGAAACCCTCTCTCTGCCCAGAGCCACCCAAAAGGATGGGCGACCCTGAAGGCGTACTGACTGTCAGTGTAGATATTGACAGCCAGTCCCTCGCTCAACTCAGAAGCTCGAATAAGGGCGACTAACTCAGCTGCCTGGGCGGACTGCTAAGGAACTCATGATGTCTCAACTACCGTATGCAGTGTAGTGAGTGCATATGCTGCGGTTGTAGTGCCATCTGGTAATTTAAAACAAGCGCCATCGACATATAGTTCCCCTTGGGGGTCTAATAAGGGAACATCAGTCAGGTCTACCCGTCCCTTCGTCTCCTCCTCCGTCCGAAAAAGACAATCATGTATGTCTTTTTCTTCACTCTCGGAAGGGAGTGGTAGTAACGTGGCAGGGGTCAGAGTGGCACATCTTTTTATCGTAAAATGCTGGGCAAAAAGAGTTAACTCATAGCCGGTCAGACGTGCACTGGTAAGGTGTTGCGTCTTGGTCTTGTTCAAAAGAGTACCATGACTGTGAGGTCAGTATCAAGTACGAGCCCAGCCGATTGCCTTATAGAGATGGCCACAGCCGCGACCGCTCTTAGACAGTTCGGGAGGGATCTGGGGACTGGGTCAAGCAAAGCGGAAAAATAAGCACACGGCCGTTGCTTACCTCCAAAGGCCTGTGTTAAAACTGAAAGCGCACAGCCAGCCGTCTTGTGTACGTACAACACGAACAGCTTTGCATAATCAGGCATGCCAAGCACAGGAGCAGAGCAAAGCGCAATTTTTAATTGCTCAAAAGACTGCTGACATTCATGTGTCCAAGGCAGGGGCTCATGCATGTCTTTAGTTGTTAGCGCTAGCAGACACTTTATTAGTAATGAGTAATTAGGGATCCAATGTCGACAGTAGGAAGTGATGCCAATGAAGGCGCGTACATCCCTCTGAATTTTAGGGATGGGCATTTTAACAATGGCGCTAATGCGCTCAGGTGTCAATCTCCTACCCTCCTTCGACAGTAGGTGACATAAGTAGGTAACCTCCTGTCGACAATATTGAAATTTAGAAAGGGACACTTTATGTCCGTGAAGGGCCAAATGCAACAACAACTTAACCGTACTGTCTTTGCATCCCTGTTCAGTGTCAGAAGCAATTAGTAAGTCATCCACATACTGAAGCAATACATTACCTGAGGGAAGCGTGAGAGAGTCCAATTGGGCTTTCAAGGCTTGACTATATATACTAGGGCTTTCAGTATAGCCTTGAGGAGTGCAGCAGAATCTAAAGCTTCTGCCAGCTAGTGTAAAACCAAACAGGTGGCGGCTATCGGGATGAATTCGGATACCGAAAAACGCATTTTTCAAATCAATGACAGAGAAGAATTTGGCAGAGGAAGGAATCATTGTGAGAAGGGCAGTAATGTCAGGGACCACCGGGAACTGAGGAACCACTATTTTGTTAACTGCGCGCAAATCAATCACAAAACGATAAACATCGGCATTGTCATCGGGGGAGTCTGGGGATGTCTTCTTGAGAATAGGAAGAATAGGGCTGTTACAAACATTCGATGCTGTCTCCTCAACCACCCCGACTCAATTAGATCCTGGATAAAGTGCAACAAAGCTCGCTCTCCCGCTTGAGGTATTTTGTACTGAGGAATACGGGGCAAAATGGCGTTATCTTTAACCTTAATGGAAACTGGGGGAATCTGCAGTAATCCAACGCCCTTGTCACCTGTTGCCCACAAAGTGGGCGGCACAGCTTGAAACTCAGCAGGGAGGGGCGCATCTTTGGACAGGCACTGCTTAGAGCTAATCACACTTGGTCGCATTGTCAAGTAAACACCATCCGGAGAACAAAAAATTGTCGCATGCAACTTCTTCAATAAATCTAAGCCCATTAGATTTTCCCCACAATTGGATGTCAATAGAAAGGGCGAATCCACAGTAAAGGGACCGATAGTCAAAGCAAGAGGTTTGGAAATGGGGCTCACAACTGGCACACCAGAAAAGCCTACCGAATCATTATTTTGGCCAGACAGAGCTGCCCCAGGGATCAGCGAACGAGAAACAGAGCTATTCATTGCACCTGTGTCCACTAAGAATTTCTTAACTGAGCCTTGCAAATCTGCGGAGCCATAAGGACCGCGCTGATCTACAGGTATCTGAACTGGTCCCTCACCCTGTCCCTGGCTGTCCTAGCTGTGAGTCATCCCTGTCACCTCGTCCAGATCATAATCATTGTGATAATACTGTTTCCCTTGAGGGTCATCAAATTAATTCTGATCAGAGCGACCCTGCGATGTCCCATCCTCCCGAGCCCCAGCCTGACCACTTGCTCCACGGCCCGCCCACGAGAACCTTGTCCTCTGGGCGCCGCAACTTTCTGCAACAACACCAGACACTCGCTGCGCCAGTGCCCCTCCTCTTTGCAATACGCACACTGATTCGGCCCTACAGGTGCAGCATTCCTGCTACTACGGGGAAGCTGCCGGGCCGGACCAGCACCACGTCCTCTACCGTTACCCCTAGACGCATGCTGTAACAACACCTTCGTCTTCAACTCCTTATGCTTCTTTTCCACCTTCTCCATTTCCTCATTTTCCCTGTGTTCATAATACTGTGCCATACTCAATATAACGGAAGGGGAGGATGTCGTCCAAGTGCTCTCCGAAGTCTGCAACCGAGCTGCAATCTCGGGGAGCAAGTTTGTAACAAATCTATTGACGAGCAACCGGACACCCCCTTCTACCGACAAATCTTGTCCACTGAAATCCAAGAACACACCCTCGAACCATGTGAACAAATCGGACACACTCTCATCTTTCTTCTGACGACATGCCGCTAACTTGTCCCAATCTACCCTTCTCGGAGGAATAAGGGAGTGCATATAGGTAATAATTCGACCGGGTAAAGCTAGTATTTCGGCCTTTGGCTTCTCTCCAGGCTTTCTTTCCTTATCGCATGCTTTAATCTGGTCCCATATACCACCCGATTCCAAAGCGTGGTCCTGCATGTGCACCTGCCTCCAAATATCGACGGGCACCAGCAGACCAAAGAACATTTCAACATCCTCAAGCGTCATTACTGTCGATGAAGTGGCTTCTGTCAATTCCTTATAGTATGCAGTAGGATTTTTCCTAGGGTCCGGTAACTGAGTCTTAAGGAATAACACCTCACTCTTCTTCCATGGGGTGTAGACCCACTGTTCTTGGAAGCGGGCTTCTACCTTTTGTCTAATGACAGCATCATGCTGATCTCGAAGCTCTGGCACCTCAGGGTGATATATGGGGTGAACTTACCTCATCGGAAACTGGGACACTGTCTTAGGGCTCTTCTCAAACAGCCTACCTTGGTAAGCGACCAATGGCGCAACATTTCCGAAAACCTCCTCAGGTGCCATACCAGCTACGTATACCTTATCTCCAATATCATAAATAATCTGGGGCACTATAGCATTAAAGCACTGTTCCCACAACCCAATCAATGTAGCCGACATGTGCTTAAGGGCATGCTGTTGTAGAAACGGCTCATAATCTCTCATCACACCCCACACATCTTCAGTACTATAGATTAGATGACGGGCCCACTGAGCGGCCTGATTTGCTACCACCCTTTTTTCTTCCTCCCCCACATCAGATCATATTAAAATTCGTCCCAACCGCTCCCTAGCTGTTGCCCAGCCCCCGTCCCCCAGTCCACGTACAGGCGTTCCACTACCTAGTACTGCCGGAGAGTGAGGGAAAAGGGAAGGGGTAGTAACCGAGTGGGTAGGCACCAATGTCGTTAATGGCTGTGTTGTGGGTGTAAGGGCTGGAGAGAGAGAAGACATGGACACGATAGGCATAGCAGAGAGCCAACAGTCATAGCAGGCTGGGAGGGCAAAGCCACAGAATCGACAGGAGGCGCAGCTGTTGAAGCAATTGAATCAATAATGGAAGAAACAGAAACAGCAGGGGCAGAAGAGACAGACGACTGGGGCTGTGGCACAGCAGGGTATATTCTATGTGGGGCATATGGAGGCGGAGGTCGGGTGTCTAACAATTCCTCCACAAATGTATTGCGTCCCTCTCGGGCAACATAGGACTTGTCACATTGCAATCGAAACTTTCTATCAGCACACTCTATACCTTTTTCTACTTTCTCTCTATCATACGCTACTGCTTTCTGCGTCACTGTCTGCATTCTCCCATTTCGGGCCTCCTTTTCTGCTTTCATTCGTCTCTGTTTAGCTTCCTTCTGCCACATTCTAAGGGAATCAAACATCGACTGCCTACTCCTTTTCGCAAACAATTTATCCTGCAGGAAATTATGCTTTTGCTCATCAAAAGTGCCCGTCAACGGCCACTGCAACTCGGCGTTGTCCCTCGTATATTTGTGCTATAATGAACTAAACATAATAGAGCCAAGGCCATGTTTGACATACATGTCAAAGTTCGGGGTGCCTTCTGGAGGCGCAGGCTGACTTTCTTCCAATCGAGCATCAGTAGAACAATAACGACAACTCATACAACATAGCCTACTAAAACAAGGCATCTTGAAACGAAAACGTTTTCACTATCTATCAATTCCAAAGAAACAAATGAGCAACGGACTTATTGAACACAAGCACCTCACTTAATACCATCGGCCTATTATGAGCCAGGTTCTTGCACACTTCTCAGCACCCGTTGCTCTTTGGTGCCACTGTTCACAGATTCCAAAAATATAATTTTTCAAAGAGCAGTGCACGTGAACAGAAAACCTTTCAGTCTCTTTGTAGTTTCTTTTCATCCTTTATTATCATTTCAGGTTATACATTTCTCTAAAAAGAAGCAGCCAACGCGTTTCGTTCCAATTGGCAAACTGCCAGGAGAACTTCTTCAGGGCTGCAGATAAAGTAACACAAAACATGTATAAAACACACAGAACCATAACAATTTGACAGACCACATAAATACAATCTATTACAATTTGATCCACACAAACAAACACCTGGTTATAAAAGATTATACATAAAAACTGTCACGAACAAGAAATAATAATATCACAAATACAGACCCCATATTTAGACACTTAGGGGCCGATTCCGATCTTGGCCGGTAGGGCTCCGAATCGGATTCGGCTTAACCGGATCCGATTCGGAGCCCTATTGCCCGACCGATTCGTACGTGCGTCCGGGCGAGCGAGTACGATGCAAAATCGCCGACCGACTCGCCCGGGCGTCCCGACCGCTCCGACCGACTCGTTCCCGGGTCTAACCGCACCGACCGACTCGCACCGCGCAATGGAGACGTTCCCCGGCCGGGTAAGTACGATGCGTGCTGCGAGCAGTCCGACCGAGCCGCGCACTCCGGCTTGAAAGAGCAGTCGGAGCCGTACTTTGGGGGTCCGTGTCGGACCCCCCTGTACGCGTAGCCACGCGAGTCGCACACAGGGGGGACCCATGGGTCCCCCCTACCTGTGCGTGTATGGCGCGAGTCGCTTCGTCGCGTACACGCTGTAGGGGCGCCCTTGTCCGCCTCGCACCCATTGAGTCAATGGGAGCCCGCGTACGCGTTGTACGACAGGCTCCCATTGACTTCAATGGGAGTCCGACCGACTCGAGTCCGATGGCATACGTGCGCATCGTACTCGTTCGGTCGGGCTGCACGGGTCCGATTCAGTCGGAAATCTCTCCGGGTCCGGCTCGGTCGGAGAGATTTCCGGCCCGATTCGGAATCGGCCCCTTAGTATAAGATTCTTTGTATATAGGTTATTACACATTAGGATATGGGGGACACTAAAGCAGACATTATTTCACCACCTAGTAATATTCACTATCTCCATTGTCACACTTGTAGTTGTTACCTCATTGTCTAAATTAAATCTTTGTAGTGTGATGTTTAATCCCTGTGCATAGAGACTAAATTTTTCGACCACAACGACGCATAAACTGTAATTTTAGATTGAATATTGCTTGAAAGGTATAAAGCGCAAAGGAGCAAACGAAAGGAGGGTGAAAGAGAAAGACAAACAGATTATAGTCCTCACCTTTAAGAATTTGCCTAACTTATAACTGCAATGGTCGCTTACAATCCTGTTTTGGTAATACCAGTGTTGGTCGAGTGAAGCAAAGTCTAAAAATGGATAATATAATACCATAATTTAATATACATTTCATAAATTTCATAGGCCAACATTGCTTTAAAAAAATAGGTGAAAAGGGACTTAATTAAACATCTCATGTTAAATTCCATAAGCCAACAGTGCTCTTAAAAATAAGTCGAGAGGGCTTGATTGAACATCTCATATATAACTCATGGTGAGCCTAACAATAAGCTTATTTATCATAAATTTCATAAGCCAACAATACTTTAAAAATTGGTGAAGGGCACTCGATTGAACATCTCACGTTAAATTTCATAAGCCAGCAGTGCTCTAAAAACAGGTGAAGGGGACTGAACATCTCATGCATACCTCATAGTGAGCCTGAAAATAAGCTTACCAAATAACAAAATCCGCTCAGCATATCAATATGATCGAACGCACCAAAATCCTGTCAACGGGATGGTACCCCTAGTCGTTATTAAATCGCGTCCAATATGCACCACCTACAGTAACAAACATAAAACAATTTAGCGATCGTTGCATATACACTAAACTAGTCGCAAAAAATCTCCTAATTCAAATACTAATATCCTTAAATCAATTATTTGTTACTACTCCTATTTAATTCTAACCAAAACAACAAGCCCGTGGATCGCCCAATTGTAGAGCCATAGGCAAAAACCCAAGATTCCATTCCCTATTCACACGGCTCATATCCAAAGGGATTATGGGTCAGTTAGTTTATACAAAAATTGCCAGCTCTTATTCACAAGGGAAGGGAGGACACATGTACATGTATTCCCGACCAGAACCTTTTTGACACAATCAAAAATAATAAATAGCATTTATGTTATACGATCATAGAGATATAAGCAAAAAATCCTTCAATCATAACAGGCCACTCCAGAGGAACGGCCAACAAACTTATTTATAACAAAGTTCCAAAATGAACTAACAGCGAACCAGCGTAGCCCCTCCATATCTCCGAGCTATCTTAAACATACCTTAATAAGCGGGCCTGCAGAGTTTCACCGTACGACGTCCGACATCAAGTGTGCGTCTTGTGTGAAAAGTCCAGCGTTCTTTATATACCCTTCAAATTGGAACTGAAATAGCAACACCTGTCAAATCTATCAACTGGTGTGTCTGGTAGCTCAATGGAGATCGCACCAATATCAGCGCCATATTGGGAGTAGGAGTTGTAATTACCAATATTCTAATGCAGCTCTATACGCCGCAATCAGGAGACCACATAAACGGCAACGCCATATTGGAAAGAGAAAATAGAATCCTCGAAACTGCCAATATTCCCTGTACGAATCCAAAAAGCTATTAAATATACATTATGGCCATTCACACGCCGCATATACAGTGCTACAACTGACGTCAACAATAAAACAGATCTTTACTGAAAATGTACCAATATCGCTTAACCCACACTTAAGCTCCAAGTTCTTTAGAACTACAATATCCACCAACCGTTCATTCCGAAAACATCAACGCTACTTAGTTTGCCCGTATTGGTCTTGAGCGTCATACTAAAAGAGACCGAAGTCTCTTATTCATGCTTTATATTGCCAAGCAGATTACCAGGATTCAGAAAAAGGATTCATATCATATATCAATAAATACTTATTTATCGGAATCGGCCCCTAAGTGTCTAAATATGTGGTCTGTATTTGTGATATTATTATTTCTTGTTTGTGACAGTTTTTATGTATAATCTTTTATAACCAGGTGTTTGTTTGTGTGGATCAAATTGTAATAGATTGTATTTATGTGGTCTGTCAAATTGTTATGGTTCTGTGTGTTTTATACATGTTTTGTGTTACTTTATCTGCAGCCCTGAAGAAGTTCTCCTGGCAGTTTGCCAATTGGAACGAAACGTGTTGGCTGCTTCATTTTAGAGAAATGTATAACCTGAAATGATAATAAAGGATTAAAAGAAACTACAAAGAGACTGAAAGGTTTTCTGTTCACGTGCACTGCTCTTTGAAAAATTATGTTTTCACTATCTATGCCGAGCAGATATTTGCAACTATCTTTCCAATGTTGGTCCTCAGGCCACACCAAATCCTGATCAGAACAATACCATGTTCACAAAGAAGTTATTCTGCACTGCTAACTCTTCAGACCAGATGGTCAGATCCAAGGGCTTTGCCGTTCAGGACCCCAGCCGGGATGACGGCTGGCCGAGGCACCGCATGGTCAGACAGACGGGGCAGCTGCGAGTACCAGACTCTCTCATGCAGGGATCCCCAGTCCGCCCATCCGACCCGAAGTGGCCCCGTCCTCCTCACCCGTCTGCGGGCAAAGATGGGCCACTCACCCGATGAGGTCCCTGTTCGGGTGCCAACTGAAGGAAGTGACCCGATATGGGCCAACCGGGTCACTCACGACCACCTCTCAGCCTTCCATACAAATGAAGAGTCGGTCAGACAGTAGAGAATACAAACTAAGTTATTTATTAGTATTCGCTCGAGCGGAGTCCAGTCTGACCAGCCTCCTTAGATAGCTGCAGAGGGACTGCCCCTCACCAACATAACATCAGATATTATACATTTCCAATACCCAACATAACCCACCCAGACTGGAAATTTCCAGTTGGAGCAGGTTAACAAAGGAGGCACAGAAGGGTGAGCTACCATCCTGAGACCAGGAACACGCTATCTTAGCTTCAAGGTTACTCAGCCCGTGCCCGTCTCTCAGAGAGTAGGAGCAGGGTTACCTACAAGGAAAGGCATGCAAAACAGAATGAGCTATTCATTAGTGCAGCGAAGCTTAACCTTGAATAATAAAAAGAAACAATCGAGGCTGCTTTCTGCTGAGGCAGACAGTATGAGACAGAAGCTTCATTTCGATCATGGTACAAAATGGCGGCTGAATACAAAATGGTGCCGCAAATGCTAACTTAACTCGCATAATGCTAAATGGAGTCAGCCAGACACATTTTCAGTCTAACATCCCGAAGCCAGACCGAGACCCCCTAGACATGCGATCATATACGCAACTCTCAATGCTAAATCTTGACTGTAAAATTCTAGGTAAAGTACTGGTAAATAGATTACTTCCACTACTCAGTACTCTAGTGCATGAAGATCAAAATGGCTTCATACCAGGCACAGCCCCTTCCTCAATATCAGGCGACTACTGCGACTCCTACAGACTGATTTGGATGCCACTGGTGTTCTTGTGGGGATGTCGCTCAATGTTCAGGAACCCTTTGATACTTTAGGGTGGGACTGTTTGATCGCAACATTTGAGGCAATGTGGATTAGACTAGGATTCTTGAAGTGGCCTAAAACTCTCTACGGGTGTCCCAGTGCTAGAGTCAAGACTGGTCAGTACATCTCTGATACTTTCAATATCGACAGGGGCATCAAACAGAGCTGCCCATTGTCCCCTTTACTACTCAGCCCAGGCTATGGAGCAGTTGGCCTGCTGGCTGCGCATGTGAGCGGAAGAGTAGAGACTCAGCACACAGGGTGTTAGCCACGTGATCTTGCTGTATGCGGACGATGCACTGATCTAACTGTGAGGTTTTGAATCCATGCTGCCGGGGGTGATGGCACTGCTGGAGAAGTTCTGGGCAATGTCAGTTCTAAAAGACTACTGGAACAACTTCTGCTTGCTCCGTCTATTCCCCATTCCCGATCCTGAGAGAGGCGATCTGCCCAGTGCTTGCTTCCAATGGCAGTGTGATACTTTTAAATACCTAGCTATAAGGTCTTATCACTCCAATGCCGATCTGTTGGTGAGAAATCTATATGAGGCCCTTGGCTTGGTGCGTGGATCACTACCATTCTGGACGTCTCATCCCTTATCACCAATGGGCCGGATAGCCATCTCAAAGATGCTGGTACTGCCACGGCTATTGTACTACTTTTCGGCTCTTCTTCTCTGAAGTTTGGTTGCTTCCACTGGAAGTAATTTGGGGCAAGGGTTGGCGCAGATTAGCACTAGACAAACTGTACAGCCCACTGCTGGATGAAGGGCACGGTGCTCACAACTTCGAATTATATTTCGCCACTGCCCAATTACAATGTCCTTTACTGTGGCTTGGATCGTCTCCATGCGATGAGAGATCTGCGATCACGCGCCTCTTGCCGGGGACTCCCATGTATACATGGATCTGGACCCCCAGTCCACCCGGAGAGACGCCTCAGATGATTGTGACCAGACGCAGCTGGTAGAAATATGTCCTGGACCGTGGTGCTCGCCCCCCATACCCACTCCCTAATACTGATATGGCAGATGCCGGATGTTTAGGACTTCACCAGACATCACGACCTGACTTACTGGAAAGAAGCGAGGGTGATTCGAACTGGGGACTTCTACACAGATGGGGTGATCCACACCATCCTAGGGATCTGTGAGGTGTTTTGCATACCGGTTGGGCAATCCTTGACCTACGGGGCTTTCTATCATGCACTAACCTCGACCTGGGGACAGGAATGGATGGGGCCTGCAACAACGCTCCCACTTCACACCATGCTGACCTATGGGGATACATGTAAAGCCATCATGGCCCTGTACATAGCTCTCCTAGGACAGGGAAAGAAATTGAATGGTAAGTCAAGGGCCCGCTCGGCAGTGGACCTTTGCCTCTCATTAACAGACAAATATTGGCCCCAAGCCCTGCGGCAGGTCAAAGACGTCTCACGTAACTCATGTTTTCGTTTCACTCAATTCAATTACCTGCACCAAACCTACCTCACACCCCACCGCTTGTCACGCATGTACCCTACATCCAATTTGGACTCCCCATGATGAAGGGTCACAGAGGCAGGATTCTGCCACCTGGTGTGGGACTGTCCGGGAGTGCGGGGAGTCTGGGGACAGGTGCAGGGGACTACCTCTACCCTGGTTCACAGAGTGGTCCTGTCAGCACTTATTGTGTATCCGACCCAGAGCCAAGGGAGATAAATATCTCCACTGATTCATTGACCTGGCGCTCGTGCTGTGTAAACGCCAGGTTGCAATGGTATGGAAATCACTGGCTGAGCCGGACAAATTGCTCTCGCTCCATACTATGCTGTGCTGGGTGCAGTGTCATAAGGAAACTTGAGGAGGCCACCTCTGCAAAGTACATGGAGGGGCCCTGCACACTCCAGACCCAGTCAGGATCTCTGAAGCTAGGGGCCTGCTGCCTGTGCACAGTGCCAGAAGGGGTCCTCTGGAGCTCAAGGGCCCCTGCACCGCAGGGATGCAGGGGTTATTGTTATACCACTGGCTGGGTGATTGGGGAAGGGGGCGAGCAGAGCCTTACAACGTGGGACATATATTTGCAAAAGCTGGAGGCGAAGGTGTTAGAGGTGAAGGACGTCGTGCGTATCCCACCATAGGAGGGATACCCATGGTATACTGACCAGGAGCTGACATATACGACACAGAGGGACGCACCTGCAGATTACACTGTGGGGGCCTCAAAAAATGTTACAAACCTGCTCAACGATGAAATGTTCCTCCTGCCTGAACTGGGATTGTTTAACCTCCAGACTGAGAATCTGTTACTGTTAGGCCATGCACAGGGATCCGCACCAACACAGATGCGCTTAGAGCAGAATCCATTGTTACACAAAATATCAGAAAATCAGTTAAAAGTAAAATGATGTTTATTGTGATACGAACTGTATGGGAAGCGACCAAGGGAGCCCACAAACGGTCATGTTTGTATTAAAATGAATATGCTAATAAAGAAATGTAAAAAAAAAAAACTACCATAACTGCTTTTTGAAGCCATGATTTTGCTATAGCGTCCTATGATATGACATTTTTTTAAATTAATAATTGTATTTTCTTAAGTGCAATTCCTTGCAAACGATTAAACAGACCCTGTCTACCAACAGTTAAGTGACTCTGTTACCCCTGGACTGCTGCCTGCCACTCCACATTGGGGACTCCATCCCCCACAATTCAAAGCGCCAGGAGGCGTCAACGCGTTTTCCCGCGCCAGGAGGCGCTAAAAGCAGATCCGGGCAGCCGCAGCGCGAGCCGCGCGTGGGCAAAGCCCGGGCCAAGGGTGGGCCCATCCACGCCGGTCAGAGACAGGAAGAGGCAGGGCAGGGCCACCCCCCCTTGGCTTTTCGATTTCGATCCAGTGACCTGGGGATTTGAAACATCACGTGTGCGCCGAGCCCGCAGCAAAGGTCTGCTTGTTTGCTTGTTTTGACTTTGTTCCCACTGCCTGACGTCGAATTGTGCTTTGTGGACATCGTGGCTTTTGACCTTTGAGTCGGAACTCTGGGTTTTGGGGATCAGCAGTGTGACTATTGTCTATTGTCCTAACTTCACGTATCTCGATTTTTATAGCAGACTTTTCATTGTATTTAAAAGGGCTTTCTTTTAAACGTTATTTGTTGGGACCTTTTTGTTTATTAGTCATGGTAAAAAGTAAGCACCTGGGGGGCGCAACTAAATCACCAAGGGACACTCGGCCATCCTCTTCTATCTTGAACTATATTATGGGTGCAATGGGGGCGCTGGAAAAACAGATTATAAGTGTTGAGTAAACTCTATCCAACTGCACTAATAACATCTCTGGTAATTCTGGCATGATTTCAACTGCCCCTGTTACAACTCCCATTGTTATCCCTGGCAGCCCACTAATTAATGGCCAGCTGGAAGTTAAGGAACCTGACAAGTTTAATCCAAAATCCCCTCCTGCAGCCATACCAGATACCCAGCCACCCAGAAAACGTTTTAAAACTCCCTCAACTACTATCAGTCAGATTCCTTCTGTGCCTGGGGGTGCGGGTGGGGGAGGTAAACGTGCCAAAAAAATTCCGTCCCAAAAGCAACCATCGAGTGCCAAATCTGCAAATATACTGGTTAACCACCAGCACACAGATCACGTTTCTCTGACCGCCCTAGTGCAGACCCTCACTGATACATTTATGACCGCACTTAGCTCTCTCACTGAGCAACTAAATGGGTTTGAGAGGAATGTGCTAGCCCGTTTAGATACGTTGGGATTGATTCAGTTAACATCAGCATGTCCCCCACATCCTGGGGATCCCTCAGCCCAGATTCAACATCTTCCCCTGTCAGAATTCGCGCAATTTTCCCAGGGCACCCACTACCCTCCTACCATAGCTTTGGCAAGGGCTGGCGATTTGAACACTGCCTCCTTGCCCACCCCACAAGGTCACCAGTACCCTTCAGTGAGGACAGGTGTCATAAATAAACCTCTAGGGCCTAGTTCTAACTTTGTACCACCAGCTTTGCCATCCCAACCAGTAGCTAGTAACCTCCCTTCTACTTCATTCATGAATTCCCATAGCTCCACATTTTCCAATCATGTAACCTTGGAGACACCACAGGGGATATTCTCAAGAACGTGCGATAATCATCGCCAAAATAGGTTAACGCAATTTTTCACATCGCCGTCTATCGCGGGAAAATAACTCTGTGTTAACGTCTTATTCTCAACACGGCGGTAACATGCGATAGTTTCCCTATAACGCTTCAAATGTCTGCGATAAAATTACCGGGACAACGATAAAAATCTAAAGCCTAACGTGAAAAAAGTTGCGATGAGCCCAACTGCGATAAAAAATCCAGCGATAAGCAGCGCCAGGCCTGCAAGTCCCACAAGTCAGGCGGGAAAAACCACTATAAAAGCGGCAACAAAAAACACAAACAAAACATAAACAACTGCGAAGCACCATGGAGGTAACCGGAGCAAGTACAGAGGACAACCAGAACCCCACAAGCCCCACGGAGGACCAGCCTGGGACCTCGGGGTCAGGGAAGGGCAAGGAGAAGAAGAAGAGGAACCCGCCTTTCAGTACGCAGGAAAACCAGATCCTCTTTACGGAGGTGATAGAACACCACCACCAACGGTTTATCACCTCCACTGTGTCATTGGCAACTAGAAATACTATATGGCAGTCCATCGTGGCCAAGGTGAATGCAGTCGGAGTGAAGAGAAGGGAAGTGGACGACTGCAAGAAGCGCTGGACTGATGTGAAGCGCAAAACCAAGCTGAAACTTGCAGCCAACCTGAAAGCAGCAATACAGACTGGAGGTGGGAGTCCAGCGACACACCAGGAGCTGGATGAGATGGACGAAATGGTGACCCGAGTCATCATTAAGGAGACGGTGGCAGGAGTTGGGGGACCGGACACTGCACAATATGACCTGAGCCAACAGCAACAGGGTGAGTAACGACCAGGGACTGGGGGGACGGGGGGAGATGGGCACAATGGCACACATGCACAATTAAGTATAGCACATCTGTGGACAAACCATGCCCAAGAGTCACAACTCCGACCAAGAGCCCAATTTACCCAAGACTGCAATATCTCTTCTCAGCACTGTATAAGCACAGAAGTGAAAGGCACACCGCCTGAAAGGGATAAGGGCCAGCAAAATCAGAGCTGAAGGGGCAACACACCCACAATGCAGCACACACCCATAAGAATCAGAGCACCTCAACATTGACAACAATGGGCCATATGTAACAAAATACAGTTTTGCGATTCTCAAATTGCGATTTTCTGCGAATCGCAATTTGAGAATCGCAAATGTAATGTATGTGGGATTTGCAAATAATTTTACGAATCCCACATATTCTTTATTTGCGAATCGCACATTGAGATTCGCAAATAAGGAATACCTTCCCATTCATTCCTATGGGCTAGGAGGCCCATAGGAATGAATGGGAAGACATTCTCAATTTGCGATTCCCAATTAGAGAATCGCAAATTGAGAATACAATTTCAAGGGTGCCAGGGTGTCAAAAGGACACCCTGTTGCACCCCTGAAATGTGCATGTGTGCACATGTGGCACACATACATGCCCTAAAGGCATGTATGTGCGCCACATGGCACTTTAAAAAATGCAAAAATTTGCATTTTTAAGTGAAATCAAGAATTTACCACCAACTTGAAGTTGGTGGTAAATTGCGATTCCTTAAGGCCAAATCGCACTTTCTTTTGTGCTTCTTACATTGCATTTAAGGAATCGCAATTTGCGATTCCTTGAATGCAATCGCAAAATAGGGAATCGCAAATTTTGCGATTCCTTATTTTGCGAGGGGGTTTAAGTGTGCTACATTGCACACTGCTACTTATGCGATCGCAAACGCTGAAATTCTGCGAATTTCGGCGTTTGCGATCGCAAATTGGCTTCATACATATGGCCCAATGTGGTACAAAATGCAACACCTTCACAACAGAACAGAGGACACAACTGCTGCAGCTTGTGTGTAGAAAATGGCCATTCGCATTTGGCATAGCAGGAAACTGTGAGATGATAATGTACAAGTACAACCTCACTTCCCTGATGGTGTAGAAATGTCAACTGTCCCGCATCAAATAGGCATCTCCTCACAAACAGTCACAATGTACATTGTCATGCAGTCTGTAAGTAAACTTGTACAATGCGTGAACATACATGTGAACACAATGTCAATCTGCATCTCCCCTTCACATTGCAGAGGGAGAAACAACACCTCCTGCAGAGCAGACCCAACAACTCAGCACTGATGATGAAGAGGACCTCCCCAACATCGACACCGATGCCCGTCAACAGCTCACGGACAGCTTTGGCACCCCACCTCCAGGAGCAGGGCAGCCGAGCTGCATCAAGGAGACCCCACCCCCTGCACAGACCACACAGCAGGAAGCACCCACCACCACGGCTGTCTCCCAGGACCCCCATGACCAACACATGGCATTCCAACGCCGTGTGTTAGGGTGCCTGGAGAAGATGGCTGATCAGCTGCGGGTGGGGTTCGACCTCATGGCAGCCAAACTAGATGCCATACGTGGGTGTCTAAGTCCCATCAGGGACCACTTACAGTCCCTAACGGACACCCACTGTCCGCTCCATGCTCTCCAACAATCCATGGCTGACATCGCTGGAGTCATGACTCTGAGCCAAGAACAACTGTCTAATCAGAGTGGCTCCAGCGATGTCAGCCGGGAGTTGGGACACATAAGGAGAATGATGGAGAGCTTGGAGCGGATGCAGGCAGAAAGAATGTTTGCCACGGCTGCACACCAGCGAGATGTAGCTGTGATCTTCCATGCCCTGCAGATCCTCGTCATGGCATTGCCGCCACAAGGCCTGGCGCGGATGAATGCTGCTGCTACTACTCCATCCACATCTCCGCCCCTGAAGTGTCAGTGACACACAGTGCGGCAGACATTCCACCTCCGGCCCCTGATGTGTCAGTGCCACACAGTGATGCAGACTAAACACCACCACCCACATGTGAGGCACCTGACACATCAGAGGACGAAGATGATGATGAATCTGGCTTTGTGGTAAGAATGAAGTGGTAGCATTCATATCCGCCATATGGCCTGTTTCAGCTTGGTTCTGCCCTCTGCATTATGCCCTGGAATAACACCTTCCACTGTCCCCCAATACACTCAGCGACACTCACCTTGGACCTCGACATGGACTGCCATATTTTGTTTGGTTACCAATGACACAGCAATCACACTGCGGACTGAAGTCTTCCTCTTCCGATGAACTTGTCAATCCCTAAAGGACTCTGGCTGGCCCTCCACGGGGCAACAATGTAAAGTGGGGTTTGCATGGCCCTGTACTGGTCCAACTTCAACACTCCACTGAATGCGAATAAAACATTCTAATTCACACAGATGTGTCATGGCTATGATCTATCAAGTATGAAAGTATGGATGAATGTAGGGACAGTGATTCCACAAAGAGGTACTCCCTGGGTAATGCTATCAATGTGCATGTATGGCCGTGACCCAGATCGGCAGTGAGACACACATTGTCATTCAAATCAACACTCATCACAGTTGAATACAAGTGAAGGTGTGTAGACTTTATTAGCATATGCGTGTCAGTACGGGCAAGATAAGTGCCACAACATGCAGACCATTGCAGCAGTATGTCAGAATGAGGAACGTTGCCAAGCGCTGCAGTCCACTCCGGGGGAGTGCCTCACCTTTCACAGGTGTGTGTTAACCCGAGTTGTTGTCCGCTCATGTATTCGGAGTCCAGGCGAATGCAGCCATGTCCACTGTTGTCGTGGGATATGTGACCAGATCTCCAAGATGCAACAAGGTGTTGGGACATGTGCAATGGGTTCCAATCTGTTGTGGCTTTAGGTACGTAGTTACTCGTCCATGAAAGCGATTGCAGCTTCGTAGGCTATCATTTCCAACATGAGGTCGTTGTCGACTTCATCAAACAGGACGGCGAGGCAATCCATTAGCAGGTCCGGACGGATGTGCTGCGTCCACCCCCTTACACCAATTAGCACTACAGCCCAATAGGGGAGCGGTTCAATTTGGTCCCTGCACACGAGGAGTTGTACATTCTCCCAGGTCCAACTGCCAGCATGTATGCCAAGTATCAAGGCATCCCATAAACGGGTATCACGGTGACACTCCTGGTCATGGGCCAACAGGGGGCGCACACACATGTCAAAATCCAGTTCAGCTACCGTCCTGTTGGATAGGCAGACATCCATGGACCACTCGAATATGCACGATCGACAATGCAACACAGGCTGAACGCAGGAGACGATGGCAAGGCGGAATCTTAGCCGGCAACTGATCCGCAGCACTGCCAATGGCAGTGCCCCCAGTAAATGCAGCATACGTGCACGGTACAGTTCCACGTGACATGGGTTGTGCATGTGTCTGGGATGTTCTGCCATTGCGTTAGTGGCTCTGGTTGAAGAGGCACTGTTCTGACCTGCGCCAGTTCTGTGGATGAAATGCCACAGCTCGGATCAATGAGTTGTTTTAGTGTGCAACGGTTGTACGCCTGGGATGGTGTGGGAGTAAGTGTGAAGGCCATTCCATGCAAGATAACTTTGAGCAAGGACTTCTGTGTGTGGGGTGTGTATACGTTGGTCTTTCGTCGGGCTGTGCGTAGTGTGGGAGTCATCATCAGCTGCTACAGTATCTGTCAGGGGGTGCCGGGCACATGTAATTCCGAGGCCGGAGGGGCAGATGTGCTTCCGCCTGATAGCTCAGACAAAGGAGCTTTCATCCCTAATGTTAGTTTGACATCTGCTTGCATTCAGGAAATGTGATGTGGCTTGTTGGGGGTGGGGTGGGGTGGGATGTGTGCGACTTTGGGATTCATGTTTGACATGTCTTGCATGTGGCAAATGAGCGGCATCACTGTGTGTTACGTTGCCTCACAGCTGCTCCTCCCTCCCCCAAGCCTATTTACTTGTGTGCGCTGCGCGGTTGCATCACTTGCACTCCTACGGCACACCATTGTCATGCCTGGCTGCTCATGTCCACAAGCCTGACAATGACACTGTGATGTTGGCCGTTGAAGGTGGGCGGCCACGTGAGTATAGGCCTATGGTAAGGATAGGGCGGACACAGATGTAGAGTTCGTGCCTGGCTGTACTCGCGCTGCGATTAAGGCTAGGCATTTGGCTCATGCTGCGGCAATACAGATACACACAACACTTGGCATGTATGAGCCAAGACCCCGAGCGGTCTTGCGCTCCTTCATTTCTCCGTTTGTGCGAGCCCGCCCTCCGGGTGCATGCTACATTGCAACATTGTCGATTGCGGGCCGGGTGGCGCCGACACTACAACAGAGACACACGCATTAGTCACTTCCTTGTAGGGGCCAGCACTGAACCACGCCCAGAACCCCGGGCAAATTCTTCACACCTCTACGCTGGACTGGTGTACGCCGGCCCAGCCCACTCCGCTTACGCTTACAGGGAGGGGACGACAAAGCTACGTGTCCAAGGTCTTACCCACTGCCTGAGGTGACATGGTTGCATCCGCTGTCCACAGCACAATGTAATGTGGTAGGGCCCGGGGCCATCATGCATACATAATGACCACACGGACACACTTAGTTAGATAGTGGAACTGGCTACGGGCACGTGCGCCCGGCCCATTTTATTACCAGGGTCACATGTCCAGTGACGCCTGTGCTGGATGGGTGTGGGGTGAGTGTAAGCCAGCCCTCAGGGAGTGGTTGGTGCTGGCAACAACTAGAACAGTGATCATCGGTTCACACACACAAGACTCAATCATGAAGGGTCCATGACTTGTGGTGCACTGAGGTAGGGGCCCCAGCTCTGACATCACACACACAAGATTCAATCATAAAGGGTCCATGACTTGCAGTGCACTGAGGTAGGGGCACCAGATCAGAAATCACACACACAAGATTCAGACATAAAGGGTCCATGACCTGTGGTGCACTGAGTTAGTGGCACCTGGAGCGCTCAGCGGGTGTACAGCCTGCGATGATGCGTCGTCCAGGCGGACCGCACTGGAAGCAATGTCTGTTGCCTACTGGACTGCGCCATAAAAAAAAATCAAGACTCCATTTGAATTGTGAGCCCTGCTGACCGCAGTGTAGGCCGGAGGCAGCGGTCAGAAAGGGCCCACAGCCACGTGGCGATGACTTGTGGTGCACTGAGTTAGTGGCACCTGAAGCGCTCAAAGGGTGTGCAGCCTGCGATGATGCGTCGTCCGGGCAGGCCGCACTGGAAGCAATGTCTGTTGCCTACTGGACTGCGCCATAAATAAATCAAG
This sequence comes from Calotriton arnoldi, assembly GCA_963921515.1. Lineage (NCBI taxonomy): Eukaryota > Metazoa > Chordata > Amphibia > Caudata > Salamandridae > Calotriton > Calotriton arnoldi. Next base: position 484,258 of record CAWUFW010011939.1, read on the forward strand.
ACTCAATTTGAATTGGGGGACCTGCTGACCGCAGTGTAGGCTGCAGACAGTAGTCAGCACACACATAACTCCGCGGTGCTGTGCCGCTGGGTGCACTGAGGGCCAGTGTCGCTGGAGCCAACGATCGGCTGAGGAGGCTGGCGGTCATGGCGGCGGACTCATGGCAGGGTGAGAGGCGCCACCCTGGCAGACGCGTTGGCCATCCCGGAGGTGTACCACGCCCAGAGCCCCGGCCTATTTATTCACACTCCTACGCTGGACTGGCATACGCCGGCCCAGCCCACTCCGCTTACGCTTACGGGGGGGACGACACAGCTACATGACCGAGGTCTTCCCCACTGCCTGAGGTGACATGGTTGCATCCGCTGTCCACAGCACAATGTAATGTGGTAGGACCCGGGGCCATCATGCATACATAATGACCACACGGACACACTTAGTTAGATAGTGGAACTGGCTATGGGCACGTGCGCCCGGCCCCTTTTATTACCAGGGTCACATGTCCAGTGACGCCTGGGCTGGATGGGTGTGGGGTGAGTGTAAGCCAGCCCTCAGGGAGTGGTTGGTGCTGGCAACAACTAGAACAGTGATCATCGGTTCACACACACAAGACTCAATCATGAAGGGTCCATGACTTGTGGTGCACTGAGGTAGGGGCCCCAGCTCTGACATCACACACACAAGATTCAATCATAAAGGGTCCATGACTTGCAGTGCACTGAGGTAGGGGCACCAGATCAGAAATCACACACACAAGATTCAGACATAAAGGGTCCATGACCTGTGGTGCACTGAGTTAGTGGCACCTGAGCGCTCAGCGGGTGTACAGCCTGCGATGATGCGTCGTCCAGGCGGACCGCACTGGAAGCAATGTCTGTTGCCTACTGGACTGCGCCATAAAAAAAAATCAAGACTCCATTTGAATTGTGAGCCCTGCTGACCGCAGTGTAGGCCGGAGGCAGCGGTCAGAAAGGGCCCACAGCCACGTGGCGATGACTTGTGGTGCACTGAGTTAGTGGCACCTGAAGCGCTCAAAGGGTGTGCAGCCTGCGATGATGCGTCGTCCGGGCAGGCCGCACTGGAAGCAATGTCTGTTGCCTACTGGACTGCGCCATAAATAAATCAAGACTCAATTTGAATTGGGGGACCTGCTGACCGCAGTGTAGGCTGCAGACAGTAGTCAGCACACACATAACTCCGCGGTGCTGTGCCGCTGGGTGCACTGAGGGCCAGTGTCGCTGGAGCCAACGATCGGCTGAGGAGGCTGGCGGTCATGGCGGCGGACTCATGGCAGGGTGAGAGGCGCCACCCTGGCAGACACGTTGGCCATCCCGGAGGTGTACCACGCCCAGAGCCCCGGCCTATTTATTCACACTCCTACGCTGGACTGGCATACGCCGGCCCAGCCCACTCCGCTTACGCTTACGGGGGGGACGACACAGCTACATGACCGAGGTCTTCCCGACTGCCTGAGGTTACATGGTTGCGTCCACTGTCCACAACACTACACACACCAGCAGTATATGTCCACATGGACATGTCTGTGCTCTGCATACTGAAATCTGTCCAGCACATCACCGCCACACTTGGCATTGTGTACATTCTTTTTCATGGGTGACTTGCCTCCTTCACACATACTTGGTTCCCACCTCTCCCCACATTCTGAAATTGTGTGGCTAAGGGACCATGCCGTTTTCGGAAGGTCAGCTGTCTTCTTCTGCGCTGCCTAGGTGGTAATCCTGGGGGGGGGGGTGGTCCGGGGGGGTACTGGGGGTGGTGGTGGTGGGAGTTGTGGCCCTCTTGGGTCTCCAAGCTGCATGATCATTGGCTCCACGGCATCTGTTGGTCTTCAGATGTGGCTCTGGGCTGGGCTCCCTTTCATACTGCAGGTTGTCGTCCTGCTTAACACCAGTAAAAGGCAAGTGTTAAATCCCTGCTGCTAACGCGCCTTATCGCCTGTTTTTGGATCGCTTCGCCGATCTGGCTGGTCGTTGGGAATATCGCGAAGTGGTGTTTTCGTGTGTTTTTGCACGGGAACGCCTACTCTGCATATCATTAGCGTTAGTTGTCGCTCTCATCCGTGGCGATGTTTTTTGCGGCAGCTATCGCTGGAAAACTGGCGATATCGGCAGTTTGCACCAGCTTGAGAATAGGGCGATAAATCTATCGCAACTTTTGCGGCGCTAAAGTGTTGATAAATCAGCAATAAGTCCTTGAGAATATGCCCCCCACGTGTTTTTCCCATCTCTAAAATGGACCAACTAGAGCTTCCGCCTGCAGCCACACCTTACGTGGTAATTTTAACCAATGTTCCCAAAGTTTCTAGTCCAATACCCGAATCATGGGAGTCCCTTCGGAACAAGAGCTTAAATTGGCTGAATGCAAGGGTAGGTCTCGGCGGGGTACTTTTTGCCGACTTGAAAATGATCAGGAGAGTTAAATGGGTGGGCTTGGATAGTAAAACCCTGGAGGGAGATTGTGTGGTGCTTTCATTTGCATCTCCCAATTTAGTAAAATTCATACTCGAAAGAGCTAGTTTACCTTCTCTCACCACAAAGCAGATTGCCGTTCTACTTCTCGGTTTTTTCTATCAGCCGTCACCTTCTTTCCTACCAGCAGCCCACTCACATCATCAGGCATATTTCCCTGTTACCCAACATCCCCCGATCGAAACTTACAATAGGTTTGACTGCCTTTCCACTCTTTGCAGCGTAGATCGACTAAGGGCTCCCAATTATTCTAATGATGGCAAACTGCGCGGACCTGTTACACCTTTAGAGCGCGCTTGGGCTCCCTGCTTGGTTATCAACAAGGCCTGCGTGCCTCACAAGCCCCGCACTGCTGTGCCTCTGAAGCCTTGCATTGCTGTTGATTCTACATTATCGAGAGCTTTCTCTACTGTCACTAAGTCTCCTGCGAAAGCCAACACAATTTTGTATTGGAACGTTGCTGGCTTATGCAATAAAAGTACTATGAGCGAGTGGCTCGATTTTACCTCCAAATTTCATATCTTATGTCTACAGGAAACTTGGTCAGTGGACCCAATACATTTAGCTGCCTTCAAAACATCTCACTGTCCAGAGGTTCAATCCAACAGTGGACGTCCCAAAGGGGGTTTGTGTATCTATGTATCAAACTTGCTGTCTCCTTTGAATACAACTGTGATTGTTACCAGTGTATTTTATCAGCTTGTCATTCTTCAATTTTCTGCTCACTCCTCTATAGCTATTGTAAACTTTTATAACAACGGCTGTACTCAGGAAATAACTTTAGCTCTTAATCGTTTAGACCATGACTTGGAGACTGCCTTCACGACTGACTGCAAGAACCCAATTATCCTTTTGGGCATTGATTTTAATATACGCGCCTGCCCGCATCCATCTAATAGGGTCTGTGGCATGATGTCTCCTGACAATAGTGATATCACTCACTTCTCCCATTCAGCCTATGGGGACTTCCTAAATGATTTGCTTTTTAAATATAACCTGTCTTTTTGTAATGAGCTTATTAGTACTCCAGTCACAGTGAGTTGTACTTACAATGGTAGAGGTGAGAATAGCGTGATAGATTTTATACTCTTCTTCCAGTGCCATTCTGAGTTGGTTTTAGGATTTTTCTGTACATGGTATCGCTATTAGCAATCATTTCCCCCAAAGTGTTACCTTGAATACCAATCTTTTGACCCAAAGGGGGGATGCCTATAGAGCTAGCATCTTGGAGAACATTGAAATTTCCCATCGTAATGGGTATGCATTAAGATGGTCCCTGGTGGACCCATCCAATTTTTTAACAACATTAATTAGGAAAGAGAGGGAGGCTTTTAAACTGTGCCTTGATGAGAACACGGAAGCACACGAGTTTATACAAGCGTTCGATCATATAAACAAGGGCATCAGCGAAGGTCTCTATGTCAATCGGAGTAAATCTAGGGCATCCCATCATGGCTGGTTTGTCTCAGCATGTTCAAAAACACATAGAAATCTAAAACTTGCCCTAGCAAGAAAACCGAGACAGGTCTTGGAGGTTCGGGAATGCAGAGCCGCATATAAATTGGCCATTAAGCAACGGAAAAAAAGTCTAAAGGAGTACACTTGGAATTGCTTACTTAAAGCCAGTTTGTCTAACGACAACATTACGTTTTAGCGTATTATTAATACTCCTTCATACGACCCTGCGGACTGCCCCCGAGCTGAGATAGCCATTACTGAGGCTGCATGGCTATCCCATTTCACAGATTTATATTCCTCCAAGAATGACATTTCGATTTCCCTGCCCACTGCACCTTACACTAGTGAGTCTGACACTCTCACCCATTAACCAAAGGAACTATCCGGTCTTCACTTTGGATGAAGTAGTTGTAGCACTAAAGACAAGCAAGGGTGGCAAAGCCCCTGGCCCGGACGGGATCCCCATTGATTTGTTTAAATCCAACATTGATCTCTGGGGCCCCATCATTACCCTTCTCTTCAGAGCCTGTCGGGAAAAGGGTTTTCTGTAAACCTAGCCTGAATCTCTTACTGTCCCCAGCCCATATATAAGAAAGGTGACTATAACAGTCCAGCACAATACAGGCCAATTTCTCTTTCAGACTCTTTAGTGAAGGTGGCGGGCGCATTCTTCTGGATCGACTGCAGGACTGGGCAGAGTCTAATAACATTCTTTCTGACCTGCAGTACGGCTTTAGGTCTGGGTTGGGGACCACAGAACAGGCCATGAACCTGGATATCCTCATTGGTAAATACATGCACATTAAGGAAGGGAATCTGTTTTTAGTTTTCGTGGACTTATCTTCTGCTTTTGATTTTGTGGTTCACGAAAAATTATGGTTTATTATGACTAGCCTGGGAGTTGAGTGCACTACTGTAAATTTTCTTAGCGACTTGTACGCTCTAGGTCGAGGCAGGGTATGCTACGGCCTTAACGGCAATTGCACCCAGCCATTCAATATAAACAGAGGGGTACGACAAGGTTGCATACTCGCTCCCTTTCTGTTCAATCTTTATCTTAACAGTATAGGTGACACCCTGACAAGCAAGTGCGTTGATTTACCCCAAGTAGGTCACCATCCAATCCCGGCACTTTTTTATGCCGATGATGCGGTTTTAATGGCTCATACTCCCCCCGGACTCCAACGTCTAGCTGATGAATTCGCAAATTTTATGCAGGACCATGGCCTGAAAATCAACATCGTAAAACCTTTGCCATGAGAATTGGGCACACGGCCTCTCGATGTCGCAACATTTTTATTGAGGGCGTAAAAATTCAGCCTACTACTACTTTCTCTTACCTGGGGATAGTATTCAGTCATACTGGGAAATGGCAATGGGCAATAAAATCCAGGCATCTCCATTTTGTTAAAACTGCAAGGGCCTTGCTGCAGTTCGGTAGCACTCAAGGTATTAAACATCCGTGAGAAATGTTGACTATTTATAAGGCAAAATGCAGGCCCACTGCCATGTATGGGTCTGAACTATGGGGACATGGGCCCATCGATAGCCTTCAATTAGAAGAAAATGCTTTCTTAAGAAATATTCTCGCTGTCCCGAAAAGTAGTGCCACTTATGTCTGTCATACAGAATTAGGAGTTCCTTATATCGCAGACCTGATTAGGATACAAAGCGATACAAAAGGGGGATGATGGACGGAACGTTTGAGCCAATCAAACACTCACCCCCAGTCAACTGATCTGGGTTTAATCCATCATCATTCTTTAGCTCACTCCACCACCCCAGTTCAGACATGGCCATATGCAAATCAGTCTGACCCTGTGCCTCATGGGAACAGTCCAGCCCGAACTGCCAAGCCATGTCTTCCCTGGACCGGAAACAAGCATCCTAGGACCGGTTTCTGGCATTCCAGCCGTCATCAGCCAGGCTTGCTTGAATCCAGTGGCAAAGTGAGCAAGGGACCCACGTCTGGGCATACCCCCGCCAACTTAGGGCGAACAAAGCGATACAAAAGGGGATGATGGACGGAACGTTTGAGCCAATCAAACACTCACCCCCAGTCAACTGATCTGGGTTTAATCCATCATCATTCTTTAGCTCACTCCACCACCCCAGTTCAGACATGGCCATATGCAAATCAGTCTGACCCTGTGCCTCATGGGAACAGTCCAGCCCGAACTGCCAAGCCATGTCTTCCCTGGACCGGAAACAAGCATCCTAGGACCGGTTTCTGGCATTCCAGCCGTCATCAGCCAGGCTTGCTTGAATCCAGTGGCAAAGTGAGCAAGGGACCCACGTCTGGGCATACCCCCGCCAACTTAGGGCGAACAAAGCGATACAAAAGGGGATGATGGACGGAACGTTTGAGCCAATCAAACACTCACCCCCAGTCAACTGATCTGGGTTTAATCCATCATCATTCTTTAGCTCACTCCACCACCCCAGTTCAGACATGGCCATATGCAAATCAGTCTGACCCTGTGCCTCATGGGAACAGTCCAGCCCGAACTGCCAAGCCATGTCTTCCCTGGACCGGAAACAAGCATCCTAGGACCGGTTTCTGGCATTCCAGCCGTCATCAGCCAGGCTTGCTTGAATCCAGTGGCAAAGTGAGCAAGGGACCCACGTCTGGGCATACCCCGCCAACTTAGGGCGAACAAAGCGATACAAGGGGATGATGGACGGAACGTTTGAGCCAATCAAACACTCACCCCAGTCAACTGATCTGGGTTTAATCCATCATCATTCTTTAGCTCACCCACCACCCCAGTTCAGACATGGCTATATGCAAATCAGTCTGACCCTGTGCTCATGGGAACAGTCCAGTTCAACTGCCAAGCCATGTCTTCCTGGACCGAAACAAGCATCCTAGGACCGGTTTCTGGCATTCCAGCCGTCATCAGCCAGGCTTGCTTGAATCCAGTGGCAAAGTGAGCAAGGGACCCACGTCTGGGCATACCCCGCCAACTTAGGCGAACAAGCGATACAAAGGGGATGATGGACGGAACGCTTGAGCCAATCAAACACTCACCCTCAGTCAACTGATCTGGGTTTAATCCATCATCATTCTTTAGCTCACTCCACCACTTCAGCTCAGACATGGCCATATGCAAATCAGTCTGACCCTGTGCTCATGGGAACAGTCCAGCCCGAACTGCCGCCATGCTTCTGACCGGAAACAAGCATCCTAGGACCGGTTTCTGGCATTCTGTCGTCATCGCTGCAGGCTTGCTTGAATCCAGTGGCAAAGTGAGCAAGGGACCCACGTCTGGGTATACTCGCCAACTTAGGCTTAACAAAGCTGATACAAAGGGGATGATGGACGGAACGTTTGAGCAATCAAACACTCACCTCAGTCAACTGATCTGGGTTTAATCCATCATCACTTTTAGCTCACTCATCACTCCCAGTTCAGACATGGCCATATATCAGTCTGACCCTGTGTCTCATGGGAACAGTCCAGCCCGAACCGCCAGCTGTCTTCCTGACCGGAAACAGCATCCTAGGACCGCTCTGGCATTGTCGCCATCAGCCAGGCTTGCTTGAATCCAGTGGCAAAGTGAGCAAGGGACTCACGTCTGAGCATACTGCCAACTTAGGGCTAACAAAGCGAGCATAAAGGGGATGATGGACGAACGCTTGAGCCAATCAAACACTCACCCCCAGTCAACTGATCTGGGTTTAATCCATCATCATTCTTTAGCTCACTCCACCACCCCAGTTCAGACATGGCCATATGCAAATCAGTCTGACCCTGTGCCTCATGGGAACAGTCCAGCCCGAACTGCCAAGCCATGTCTTCCCTGGACCGGAAACAAGCATCCTAGGACCGGTTTCTGGCATTCCAGCCGTCATCAGCCAGGCTTGCTTGAATCCAGTGGCAAAGTGAGCAAGGGACCCACGTCTGGGCATACCCCGCCAACTTAGGGCTGAACAAAGCGATACAAAAGGGGATGATGGACGGAACGCTTGAGCCAATCAAACACTCACCCCCAGTCAACTGATCTGGGTTTAATCCATCATCATTCTTAGCTCACTCCACCACCCCAGTTCAGACATGGCCATATGCAAATCAGTCTGACCCTGTGCCTCATGGGAACAGTCCAGCCCGAACTGCCAAGCCATGTCTTCCCTGGACCGAAACAAGCATCCTAGGACCGGTTTCTGGCATTCAGCCGTCATCAGCCAGGCTTGCTTGAATCCAGTGGCAAAGTGAGTAAGGGACCCACGTCTGAGCATACCCCGCCAACTTAGGGCTTAACAAAGCGATACAAAAGGGGATGATGGACGGAACGTTTGAGCCAATCAAACACTCACCCCCAGTCAACTGATCTGGGTTTAATCCATCATCATTCTTTAGCTCACTCCACCACCCCAGTTCAGACATGGCCATATGCAAATCAGTCTGACCCTGTGCCTCATGGGAACAGTCCAGCCCGAACTGCCAAGCCATGTCTTCCTGACCGGAAACAAGCATCCTAGGACCGGTTTCTGGCATTCCAGCCGTCATCAGCCAGGCTTGCTTGAATCCAGTGGCAAAGTGAGCAAGGGACCCACGTCTGGGCATACCCTGCCAACTTAGGGCGAACAAAGCGATACAAAAGGGGATGATGGACGGAACGCTTGAGCCAATCAAACACTCACCCCCAGTCAACTGATCTGGGTTTAATCCATCATCATTCTTTAGCTCACTCCACCACCCCAGTTCAGACATGGCCATATGCAAATCCCTGGAATGCCAGAAACCGGTCCTAGGATGCTTGTTTCCGGTCCAGGGAAGACATGGCTTGGCAGTTCGGGCTGGACTGTTCCCATGAGGCACAGGGTCAAACTGATTTGCATATGGCCATGTCTGAACTGGGGTGGTGGAGTGAGCTAAAGAATGATGATGGATTAAACCCAGATCAGTTGACTGGGGGTGAGTGTTTGATTGGCTCAAGCTGCTCCGTCCATCATCCCCTTTTGTCTCGCTTTGTTCGCCCTAAGTTGGCGGGGGTATGCCCAGACGTGGGTCCCTTGCTCACTTTGCCACTGGATTCAAGCAAGCCTGGCTGATGACGGCTGGAATGCCAGAAACCGGTCCTAGGATGCTTGTTTCCGGTCCAGGGAAGACATGGCTTGGCAGTTCGGGCTGGACTGTTCCCATGAGGCACAGGGTCAAAGTGATTTGCATATGGCCATGTCTGAACTGGGGTGGTGGAGTGAGCTAAAGAATGATGATGGATTAAACCCAGATCAGTTGACTGGGGGTGAGTGTTTGATTGGCTCAAGCGTTCCGGTCCATCATCCCCTTTGTCTCGCTTTGTTCGCCCTAAGTTGGCGGGGGTATGCCCAGACGTGGGTCCCTTGCTCACTTTGCCACTGGATTCAAGCAAGCCTGGCTGATGACGGCTGGAATGCCAGAAACCGGTCCTAGGATGCTTGTTTCCGGTCCAGGGAAGACATGGCTTGGCAGTTCGGGCTGGACTGTTCCCATGAGGCACAGGGTCAAACTGATTTGCATATGGCCATGTCTGAACTGGGGTGGTGGAGTGAGCTAAAGAATGATGATGGATTAAACCCAGATCAGTTGACTGGGGGTGAGTGTTTGATTGGCTCAAGCGTTCCGGTCCATCATCCCCTTTGTCTCGCTTTGTTCGCCCTAAGTTGGCGGGGGTATGCCCAGACGTGGGTCCCTTGCTCACTTTGCCACTGGATTCAAGCAAGCCTGGCTGATGACGGCTGGAATGCCAGAAACCGGTCCTAGGATGCTTGTTTCCGGTCCAGGGAAGACATGGCTTGGCAGTTCGGGCTGGACTGTTCCCATGAGGCACAGGGTCAAACTGATTTGCATATGGCCATGTCTGAACTGGGGTGGTGGAGTGAGCTAAAGAATGATGATGGATTAAACCCAGATCAGTTGACTGGGGGTGAGTGTTTGATTGGCTCAAGCTGCTCCGTCCATCATCCCCTTTGTCTCGCTTTGTTCGCCCTAAGTTGGCGGGGGTATGCCCAGACGTGGGTCCCTTGCTCACTTTGCCACTGGATTCAAGCAAGCCTGGCTGATGACGGCTGGAATGCCAGAAACCGGTCCTAGGATGCTTGTTTCCGGTCCAGGGAAGACATGGCTTGGCAGTTCGGGCTGGACTGTTCCCATGAGGCACAGGGTCAAACTGATTTGCATATGGCCATGTCTGAACTGGGGTGGTGGAGTGAGCTAAAGAATGATGATGGATTAAACCCAGATCAGTTGACTGGGGTGAGTGTTTGATTGGCTCAAGCGTTCCCGTCCATCATCCCCTTTTGTCTCGCTTTGTTCGCCCTAAGTTGGCGGGGGTATGCCCAGACGTGGGTCCCTTGCTCACTTTGCCACTGGATTCAAGCAAGCCTGGCTGATGACGGCTGGAATGCCAGAAACCGGTCCTAGGATGCTTGTTTCCGGTCCAGGGAAGACATGGCTTGGCAGTTCGGGCTGGACTGTTCCCATGAGGCACAGGGTCAAACTGATTTGCATATGGCCATGTCTGAACTGGGGTGGTGGAGTGAGCTAAAGAATGATGATGGTTTAAACCCAGATCAGTTGACTGGGGGTGAGTGTTTGATTGGCTCAAGCGTTCCGTCCATCATCCCCTATTGTCTCGCTTTGTTCGCCCTAAGTTGGCGGGGGTATGCCCAGACGTGGGTCCCTTGCTCACTTTGCCACTGGATTCAAGCAAGCCTGGCTGATGACGGCTGGAATGCCAGAAACCGGTCCTAGGATGCTTGTTTCCGGTCCAGGGAAGACATGGCTTGGCAGTTCGGGCTGGACTGTTCCCATGAGGCACAGGGTCAAACTGATTTGCATATGGCCATGTCTGAACTGGGGTGGTGGAGTGAGCTAAAGAATGATGATGGATTAAACCCAGATCAGTTGACTGGGGGTGAGTGTTTGATTGGCTCAAGCGTTCCGTCCATCATCCCCTTTTGTCTCGCTCTGATTAGGATACAGACAGTGCTATTATGGCACAAAATGTAGTCATCGGATTATACCACACTTAACAGATCCATCATAACTGACTGTCTTAGATCCTCGTCCGCCTTTAAAATCCCCTGGCTCAAATTCGTGCATAACTTTTTGGCAGACATCGGTCACCCTGAGTACTTTGACCATCCCGAGAGCTTGGTTTTCGTCCAAAGAAAAGTACTCAAAATTAAATGTTTATCACTATTAGAGGACACAAGACTAGCATCTGAAATTCTGAAACCTTCTGTCCTGATGAATCAGATGATACTGACTAGCATCAATTTGCAATTTTATTTAGCTAATATGTTCAATGCTCGCCACAGGTTTGTGCTGACCCGGTTCCGATTGGACATTTTCAATCATTTAATCAGCTTCCCTACGACTAATAACTGGTCACCTGACCTGGGAAAATGCACCTGTGACGATACCTCCTTGCAGAGCACTATGCACACTGTCCTATTCTGTAAATATTTTTCTGAGACGAGGAAGAAATATGTCAAACCCATGCTATTGCAGCTGGGCTTCACACAATGCCGACCAGCTTTTTTGTACCTGCAAATGCTACCAAACATTTGCATATGTGCTGTATTGTCTCGATTTATGTGGGCCGTTATCAATTGCAGGAAGCAGCTACAGGTTACTGTTTATAGTTTGTAATTGAATTTGAAATTGATTGTGCAAATGACGATTGTATTTGTACCTATGTACTGTAGTTTTTAAAGCTTTTTAATCTATTTTAACTTTTATACTGGTTTGTAATTAATTTTGTTACAGATGTAACATTGTAGCTTTTATGATTCATGTGTGAATTCGAATAAAGCTTATTTTGATTTGATTTGACTCTATTATACAAGTTTAACATGTCAATGTAACCACCCCTCTCACCCTAACATCTCCAACATTTTTCAAACTATAACAACATGTTTATTTTATTTTTCAGGAGTCCAGTGCATTCAAAAGCACAGTGGGCCAGATGTACGACGGTTTTTCCATGCGCAAACGGGTTTGTGAACCCGTTTGCGCATGCAAAAACCAATAGGGGTATGTACCATTCCAAAATAGCGAGTCGCAATTTATTTGCGACTCGCTATTTTGGAATTGCGAGTCGCTATTAGGAAGGGGCGTTCCCTTCCTAATAGCGAGCGCAACCCCATGTACAAATTTTTTGCAACCGCAATTGCGGTCGCAAAACTCTCGCAAATTACCACCCTCTTCAAGAGGGTGGTAATGGGGTCACAAAAGGGAAGGGGTCCCCAGGGGACCCCTTCCCCTTTGCAAATGCTGGGGAAAATATTTTTTAAGGGCAGGCAGTGGTCCCAGGGACCACTGCCTGCCCTTAAAAAATGAAACGAAAACGTTTCATTTTTTTCTTTTTTAAATGCATCCCATTTTCCTTTAAGGAAAACGGCCTGCATTTAAAAAAAAAAACTCCTTTATTTAAAAGCAGTCCCAGACATGGTGGTCTGCTGAGCCCAGCAGGCCACCATACCTGGGAGGACCTGCCATTCCCAATGGGGTCGCAAATTGCGAGAGGCTCATTAATATTCATGAGCCTCTCAATTTGCGACCCCATTGGGAATCGCAAACAGTGTGTTCCACACTGTTGTACATGGCATATTGAGCCTCGCAAATTGCGACTCGCAAATGAGTCACAATTTGCGAGGCGCAATTTTGCTCGTCATACATCTGGCCCAGTGTCCCTTGTGCTAACCTATCTGCCATATTCATCAATACTTTAGGAATTGATGTCAAAGTTCTGCTATGTTGTGTTTTTAATACGTATGGCATAATAACTTTGGAATCATAAGGGCTAGAGCCGTCTCATTTTTATTCCTCAATTACTCTATGAACCTCATCCCGAAGTCCGAAGTAATCTTGATGCGGTTGGCAGCAGGAGTTAGTTGATTCCGGATTGCAAGATCCACTGTATCTTCAAGTGTTCTTCAAAAGGAATGAAAACAAGAACAACCGAATAAGATGAGTTGGTGCCAAGAAAATGGTGCACAGGGAAAATAAACCAGGGAAATGGCAGTAAATCAGGCAATTTATGACAAGGGCTCCTAAATCAGAAAATCCCTTCAAACGTTGCACGTGACACAGTGTAAGCAACATTTAGCATGTTTGAAATTACAGAAACACGGAGTTCTAATAAAAGGTTTCTTGTCTAAAAAAAAAAAAATCTTGCTTGCGGCAGGAATACACATCCTACCAGCCATAATGGTTTTTTTCAGTTTGCCAGGAAAGCAAGCCCCAGAAAATGCCTTCATCTATGGATTACTGCTTACAAGATTTTCAGTTGAAGCCCTTTGCTAACTGGGAGCTAAACTGAACAAGTACTGGGCATCTACAGCCAATCCCTTGTAGTGCTCCAATGATGATCTGCATTAAACTGAGGAGTGCTTCTTGGCCATTGGAGCTGTGTCATTTCCATCCCTTCCATCCCTGGTCAAGCTGGAAGGCGTTCTTTCTGAAACCTGTTCTACCCTAGTTGTAAGTGGACACATGTTTACAGAGATGTGTGCCAGCTGTCCATCCTGGCATGCATTTATTCCCCTGAAGTTTCCAGGTACATTTATGAAGTAAATGAAATGGGCCTTCCTCAAAGCCGCACCGATGCTCTGAGGCCTAGTTCCTTTTTGGAAGTGGTATTCCAAGAGTCATCACCTTATTATTATCAAGGGGTCACCCACGTCACTCTAACATTTCTGTATCATTCATTATAGTTACCATGATACCTCTATAGCTACATCTAAGAGTGATATTTGCTAATTTCTCAGTTTAATAGTCTGGCAGTTCCAGTAACAAGATCCAATTTACCCTTCACTTCGAGTATATGAGAACCCTGAAACTAAGTCCTTGGTGTTGTGTGTGAAATGAGAGATGGTCTCCTGCACCCAGAAAAGAAATGGTGATCCACACAGTATTTCCTCCATTACCCTCTGTCTGTAGGGAAATTCACAAAGCTTCCTGCTCATGCATCTCTCCTAAATAGGAGCCAACAAAATAATCTTTAGAACATGTAATAACCAAAGCGTGCAAACAGAATGCTGCAAGGGAAGCAAGCTTTTTTCTGGTCAGCATTAGGACATCAACCAGACAGGTTACTCACACGAGTAGCTTGTTTCCATAATGGGACTCTCCAGTGACACAGAGAGACTGCTGACGTGGCATCTGACCGATAGGTTTGTGCCAAAACTGAGCAATAATTTTCAGTGATTTTGGTTCAATGCCACAAACTGAGAATATCATTTGGAGCCATACTCCAGCAACATGAAGAGTTAAATCAGTTTCGAGAGGCAGACATTTTAGTGTACCTTTTGGGCCCTTTCCACCAACCTACAAATGTAACCGTGATGCAGCCCCATAAGTGGATTTCCTTCACCCCGAATGTGTGATACAATGCTGCTACGTGATGCCTTCTCTAGTTATGGAGGCTTCCAGTATAGTGATTCCCCACTTCAGAGTTATTCTAGTGGACATTTACCCAAATTCTCTTTGAGCCAGCCACTATTAATGCAAGATTTAAGTCTGTACCTCTGCCCAAAGCTCTTCTGCTGTTTACCTGCTTGATGCCAGGAAACGCTGCACTAGTGAAAACCATTAGCTATACCAAAGAACTTTATTAGCCTCGGGCCGAAGAGCCAAAAGCCACAGTTGGAGGTCACCATGATTCGCTGGATTGCACAGCAACCAGCCCCCAGATTCAATCGATTTTGGCTCCAAGGGACCCTTTATGGAAATTTATTGATCTAGAATTGGATTACAATTTATCATGCCTGGCGCAGGAGCAGACAATCTGTAGTGAAGAAGTCGCTGGAAACAGGTAGGTAGCAGCAAAACAGCTTTATTGGCGACAGGGACTGCGCAGAAGCCAATAGAGGAGACAACTCAAAACAACTGACTTCTACATTCAAAAACAGAGTTCAAGGTTCTGTTGTAGAATGCACACATGCAAGGACCCACGAGGGGTGAGCATTCCACAACAGAGAAGCGCAGAGTGAGAGAAGCCACTACATTATCCCCCTCCTCTCAATGTTTTTTTTTTAAAGGACACAAAAACAGGAACAACAAGAGGGAAACAGAGGAGAGCAGAGAAGGAGGAAAGGGGAGAAAGAACAAAGGAAATTGGAAAAAGATGAACTAAGAAAAGCAGACACAGAAAAGAATAAGAAAGATGAACTAGGAAAAGCAGACACAGAAAAGGATAAGAGAACAAGATTTAATGAAATCTCATAGGCACAGAACGTCGACTATGGCTCCTGCGCAACTCCAGCGGGAGAGGAGCATCTGAGTGTTTATCATTAGACAATTCAGGGGAACTGCTGAAGGAGCGACGGGTGGAAGCATGTCCAGTCAACTTAACAACCCTGGACATGTTCCACCAATGTTTGTTGTTCACCCTAGCAGCATTTCCACAAACCTTGTCTACAACCATGGGTTCAGAGAACTTAGCATCTCCCTTCTTGCTGTGAACAGGAATCTTCACATGCACAGTGTCCCCAATCACAAATGTATGGGGCACAGTTCTTCTCCTGGCATCAAAGTAAGACTTTTGGCGTAACTGAGCCTTGGAGACATTTTCCCTGACAAAGTCATCCACACCCTCAAAGGCATTCATCTTCACCCATTTAGACATCCATCCAGGACGCACCTTGGAGGAAGGCTTCCTTCCCCGCAACAATTCAAATGGGAAACCTTGGTAAATGAGTGGGGGGTGGTGCGGTAGAACCATAGCATGGAGCGTACAGCATTCTGAACAATACACTTTCTGGCAACAGCCCATTGTACACAGTTGTTCAAAACCCTGTTCATTCGTTCCCCAAGTCCATTGTGGGTGATAAAGAGAACTCTTGGAGTAAGCAATACCACCCTGAGTTAAAAAGTCTTGGAATTCCAGACTGACAAACTGTACCCCGTTGTTAGAGGCAATGGTAGAGGGGGAACCTTCCCGCAAGAAAATGTCCTTGAGGAAATCAATAACATTTTTGGAATTAGGCTCGCCAAAGAAATGAAAGTTTGCTTCCAGTGGCACAATGAGCATTGGCCCCACATTTTGGCACACCCTTGCCACTTACAGCGACATATCAAACACACAAAAGGTGATGTAAGGAATGCTTGCAACTTGTTTAACTACTGCCAATTGTTCAGAGTAGCATTCCAACCATCATTCTTTTGCTCACCATTCCACATCAGTTTGGACCCAGCCGTATGCAAATCAGTCTTTACCCTGCTCCAATAGGAACATTCCAGCCTGAACTAGGTCATCCCTGAACCAGAAGACAACAACCCAAGACCTCATCAGTGAGTTGTAGGATGGTTCCAGTGGCAGTGAAAATGGAACCCACATTTGGGCACACCCTTGTCACTTAGGGTGGCAAATGAAACACACAATAGGTGATGTGAGGAATGCTTGACTGTTTGTTATGTTGACTGTTGGGATCACCCACTACCACTATCAAGAACCGCAGTAGGGAAACCCTTCACCTTACAAAGTTCTTCACCCACACATGCATGGGCAAAGGGAGGCTATTTGAACGGACCCCTCCACGTAACAAGAACATTCCATTGGGACACTCACTAAAGCAGTCAGGAATCTGTCCTAGAACCTGACATGCCAAGAAGTTAGATAGCTGGTGAGTGCTGCACTATACAAAATCATGTAATACATCTTAACAAAAAGCTATATATAGTTTTATTAATGGCCAGGGACAATGTTGATATGAAATGAAATAAAAAATGAATTTCATAGAGCGCGAACAATTACCCGAAGGTGTCTAGGCGCTAGCTCTTAGAGCAACTAAACCATGAGACCTGTCTGGATGGATCAGAGATTAAACAGACAGGTTTTTAGAGCTTTCTTGAAGGCTAACAGTTGGGTTTCACTTTTTAAGGCTAGGGGAAGAGAGTTCCAAAGTCTGGCAGTACCAACCAAAAAGTTTCTGCCACCCCAGGTAGTTTTCCTAAACCTGGGGATCACCAAATTATGGGCATGGGCAGAGCGCAGCTGTTGAGCGGAAACATATCGTTGAAACTTCTGTTTAAAAAAGATGGGTCCTAAATCATGTACTGCTTTGAACACTATGCAGAGAGCTTTAAACTCAATGCGTCTTTTTACTGGGAGCCGATGTAATTGTCTTAATGCAGCAGCAGCGGACTTATGCTTGGGAATATCCAGCAAAATGCGAGCTGCAGCATTTTGTACAATTTGTAGTTTTGTAAGACATTTTGTCCTTAGGTTAATGAAGAGACCATTACAGTAATCGGCTCTGGACAAGACCAGGGCTGAGATGACAAGTTTGTGAAGATTGGCAGGTATAAACGGAAAGATTTTTCTAAGCAGTTTAATGTGTAGAAGGATGCAGAGGTGACATTATTCACATGACCTTCAAAAGTAAGCTTGGAATCGAAGGTGACTCCTAGGTTTTTCACTTTGTTAGTTGGGGTGGGCAAAGGACCCAGTTCCCTCGGCCAAAAAACAGGAGACCAGAAAGAAGTGTTGCCACCAAAAAGCAGGACCTAGGTTTTATAGGAGTTTAGTTATAAACAGTTAGCGGCCATCCACTGTCCAACTTGAAGAAGACAAGCATGAAACTGTGAAGCAGTGTCAGAGGGGGTACTTGTCACAGATACAATAATTTGGGTATCGTCAGCATAGGAAATTGCTGAGAAACCCAAACATCGAATCAACTGAGCCAGAGGGGCCACATAAATATTAAAAAGGGTAGGGCTCAATGACGAGCTCTGGGGAACCCCGCAAGGCAGTGTAAAGTTGGGCGATTTGAACTCAGAAAGAGCGACAAACTGTTCTCGATCAGACAAAAACAACCCAAGGAATGGAAAAGCTTTACCTTTTATGTCTATCCCGTCAAAGCATTCCAGCAGTTTTTTGTGGTTGACGGTATCAAACGTGGCAGAGAGATCAAGCAGCACCAGTGCTGCATTGCCCCCCACATCGACCATCTGCCTGATCTGTTCATTGCCAAGATCAGTGCCAGTTCCATGATATGATGTTTCCTGAAGCCATACTGGGTGGCATCCAGGTATGCATGTTCCTCAATATAGTCAGAAATTACCATGTTCATGGCCTTTTCGGCCATTTTGGCGGGCAGTGGGAGTCTTTAAATCGGGCGATAGTTGTTTGGGTCGGCCCCATTTAAATTAGGTTTTTTCAAAAGTGGAAGAATCAATATTAGTTTCCACTTGGTGGGAAAATGCCTGAAGTAAACATTTGGTTGAAGATGGTTGACAGGTGAGTTGCAAATACTTCCGGCAGGAGATGAAAGATCTTAGGGGGACAAGACGTATTTCAATCCATAAAACCTTCTGACACCAACGAGAGTAAACTTTATAGCAGATATCATTTGTATGTCACAAAGGCAGCATATCTTCGTAGAATGTGTCTTCTGCCTGCATGAAAAACAGTAGATGGCAACCTCTTTGCTTTGTTATCAATCTGCTTTTCTAAACCAAGCAATACCGGGCAGGCTCAATCACTCCGTCTTTATAGCACACTAACCCTTAAAAAAATGTGATGGATGTAATTCTTGAATTCATCTTTGCAACTGCTAATTACTTAGGACGCATCACAATCCATTGTTATTCTGCACACTATGCCATCTCAGTTTGGACTCACCATATGCAAATAATTATTGACTCTGCTCCAATGGGAACAGTCCATCCCAAACTGCCAGGCCAGCTCCTCCCTGAACTGGAACACATGCAACCCCTTTAAGGCACAGCATAATGTACTGTCTACCGAAAGTTGTTTATGTCTCCTAAGTATAGTGCTGGGGATCTTCATATCAGTTCAGGTGAGCACGTGATTGGTAAATTATCCTCATCACCCTGATATTGGCATAGGATGAACTCTATGGGGGCCATATTGACATTCATTAGAATTATTCTGATATTCTTTGAAGTATAACATTCACTCTATGACCCTTAGGTTGACCCTACCCGTGATGCAGCCCACTTAAATTGACAGGAGAGTCTCTCCCACCATCTTGCAAGATAGCTACACTCTTACAACGGCATACATTACATTCTAGGTTTCCTGCCTTTGCATCCTTCCCATGAGTTGCTGACTGCTCCCCGGCACTGACTACGATTATTGGCATTGATTGGTTGGATCTGCCCAGCAGAACCCCAGACTCAGTAAGTGCGGCACAGAGAAACCATGTGCACTTATTTCTTTAATGTCAGAATGGCGAGTGAATGAGTGCAAGAGAGAAACCTTAATATAGTGTTCACCACTGACTGAACTGCCTTTTCAGCCGCAGTAAGAAAGTCTCACATTACAGGACACCTTGTTCCCATAAATTTCCCTCGACCTTCTTTCAGGTCAGTCTGTTTCCATTACTGAATTGCAGTTGCCTCGGTTTCTTATAACAGAACTGCGCGTTCGAACTATCATCTGCCTTGTTACCTCAATCTATCACAAAGCATGTTTTTTTACCCAGAATAACTTGCGTGTTGCCTATGTGTGTGGGATTCCTCCTTTGATTCTCACTTTCGAATGGGAGTCCCTTTTCTTACGATTGACTCCTTCCAGGATTCCCTTCCCCCTGCCAGTTCCCGAACGTCTGCATGCATGTCTCTTGGTAGAGCCGTTTGGATGAAATCTACTGGACTCTGCGTCAAACTAGGACTCTTTGGTGCTTGGGTGGCTGGACCTGTTCTGTAGTACATAAGAACGCAATGCAAATAGATTATTCGATGATTCCTGTCTAAGGGGCACATGCATCAAGCTAGGCTTTTGCGATTCCTTAATTGCGATTTTTAAGGAATCGCAATTATGGAATCGCAAAAGCCTATGCTTGTAGGAATCGCTAAAATGATAGCGATTCCTACAAATTCCTTAATTGCGACTCGCCTGTAGGCCCATAGGAATGAATTGCATCCCAATAGGTACTCGCAAATTGCGCATGCAATTTCAAGGGTGCCAAAAATGCACCCCTGAAATTGATATGTGCACCCATGTTGCGCACACACATGCCCCAAGGGCATGTGTGTGTGTAACTTGGAACTTTGAAAAATGCACTTTAGTGCATTTTTCAAAGTTTGCGCTAAATACCATCAGGGTTAAATTTTCGGTATTTAGCGGACCCTAATAGCGAAATCGCTATTTTAAATGCAATCTTGCATTGCATTTAAGGCATCGCAATTTGCGATTCCTTAAATGCAATCACAAATTGCGATTTTTGCATTCAGGATGATGCATCCCAAATGCAAAAATACCGGTCGCAAAGGGGCAGGTTCTGAGAATTTGCCCGTTTGCGACCGATTTTTGCTTTGATGCATGTGGCCCTAAGTGCCTAGCAGTACAGAACAGACACTCTTTAATATTTTGCACTTGCCCCCAGTATGCTTCGTCGTCTTAGACAGACACTCCCTAATATTATATGCCTATTGTCTGAATGCCTCATACTGCAGAGCAAACACCCCAATTATCCATTGCCTGCTGTCTGTATGCCAAGTAGTGCAGGAAGAGAGGCACATTTTTAGGCCGCAACAGCACGTGCGCTGCATTTGCTCTCACGGGCGAGCGATATTGTATACAACAATGGTTTGGAGCAGCCCTTTGCTTCCCATACCTTTGCTTCATTCTCACTCTCATTTTCTGCCTCCTAAATGGATTACTGGCCCGCTTCTCTTCCTCTTTTTTCCTCTGGAGCAGGTACCAAGTACAGATTGATTTATCTTGATTAGTGTCCTTCCGATGATCTCGATGTGATTGAAGTACTATTTTTATTGCTTCTTCCCCTATTGGAAATGTTTGCAGATTTACATCATACTTAAAACACTTTTATAAGCATTTTTTAAAATTTAGTTTTGCATGCAAGCAACAGGATGCACAACACGCAGATATTGAGGATTACCCATATTGAAAGGGAAAGAGGTAAATAAAATCTATACCATTAACAGCTTCAAAGGTACAGCAACACCACTGTGTTGTTCGCCTTTGAGGACACAGGGCAGTCAGCAGAAGTGACGTTTTTTATTGCACACAACAGACCCAGAACACTCAGTGGCAGCAGAGCTGGAAGTGGAAACAAGCACTGACAAAGCTAATAGGTTGGCCTATGCGAGAGCTATTGACTTTGACAATGTCTTTTAGCCATGTTGGTCATGCTGTGTGCACCATTGCTAAAAGTTAGAAAAAATAGCTAATTATAGCCAAGCTACACACAGTATTGCTAAAAGACGTCAAAGCCAATAGCTCTCGCGTAGGCGATGCCTATTCGCTTTGCCAATGCTTGTTGTATGCCTGCTTCCCAAAGTGTCACAGGCAGTAAGCCAGTCTCTTCTGGTTGTTGTACACCTGCTGGAGGTCTGCATGGCAGACACACCCCTTTATTTTATTTGTAGATTTTCAAATGCTCCCCATCAGCATGCCCTGGTCACAAGCAAGCTAGACTACAGGAACACCCTCTATGCCTGGATCAACAAAAGCTCACAAGAAGGCGGCAGACCATTCAGATCTACTAAAGCTTGGAACAACGTGCTGTTACATATAAGAACCTCCTCCTCCTCACTTCTTGAACTCTGCAAGAAGCTGAAGACCTGGCTTTTTATGTAGTCTCACTAGGCCCTAGGTGTGGATAGACTCACACCTTTTCAGCACAAGGATACCCTCCTGGCTAATAGTGCACTCTATAAATCTGCATAACATAACATAACAACGTAATTGCAGTCTATATTCCACCTTGAGCAGACAGATCCCATTACTGTATCCCTTCCGTTTATATGCCACCCATTGCTGGGCATATGCAAAAGAAACAATTGATGGTCGGAATGCTGGACAATGCAAACATTCACCCCCACTCACATAGATCTGGGTTTAATCCATCAATCTTTTGCTCACCACACCACCCCAGTATGGACCCAGCCATATGCAAATCAGTCTTGACCCTGCTCCTTGTGGGAACAGTCCAGCTCGATCTGCCAAGCCAGGTCCTCCCTGGACCGGAAATAAGCATCCTGGGACCGGTTTCAGGGCATCACCCTTCATCAGCCAGGCTAGCTTGAATCCAGTGGTGTAGTGAGCATGGGACCCACGTCTGGGCATACCCTTCCCAATTAGGGCGATATATGCAAAAGAAACAATTGATGGACGGTATGCTGGACAATGCAAACATTCACCCCCACTCACATAGATCTGGGTTTAATCCATCAATCTTTTGCTCACCACACCACCCCAGTATGGACCCAGCCATATGCAAATCAGTCTTGACCCTGCACCTTGTGGGAACAGTCCAGCCCGAACTGCCAAGCCAGGTCCTGCCTGGACCGGAAACAAGCATCCTGGGACCAGTTTCAGGGCATCACCCTTCATCAGCCAGGCTAGCTTGAATCCAGTGGTGTACCACTGGGCATACCCTTCCCACTTAGGGCGAGATATGCAAAAGAAACAATTGATGGACGGAATGCTGGACAACGCAAACATTCACCACCAGTCACATAGATCTGGGTTTAATCCATCAATCTTTTGCTCACCACACCACCCCAGTTTGGACCCAGCCATATGCAAATCAGTCTTGACCCTGCTCCTTGTGGGAACAGTCCAGCCCAAACTGCCAAGCCAGGTCCTCCCTGGACCGGAAACAAGCATCCTGGGACCGGTTTCAGGGCATCACCCTTCATTAGCCAGGATAGCTTGAATCCAGTGGTGTAGTGAGCACGGGACCCACGTCTGGGCATACCCTTCCCACTTAGGGCGACATATGCAAAAGAAACAATTGATGGACGGAATGCTGGACAATGCAAACATTCCCCCCCAGTCACATAGATCTGGGTTTAATCCATCAATGTTTTGCTCACCACACCACCCCAGTTTGGACCCAGCCATGTGCAAATCAGTCTTGACCCTGCTCCTTGTGGGAACAGTCCAGCCCGAACTGCCAAGCCAGGTCCTCCCTGGACCGGAAACAAGCATCCTTGGACCTGTTTCAGGGCATCACCCTTCATCAGCCAGGCTAGCTTGATTCCAGTGGTGTAGTGAGCATGGGACCCATGTCTGGGCATACCCTTCGCACTTAGGGCGACATATGCAAAAGAAACAATTGATGGACGGAATGCTGGACAATGCAAACATTCACTCCCAGTCACATAGATCTGGGTTTAATCCATCAATCTTTTGCTCACCACACCACCCCAGTTTGCTGGGCAGGCACTTTCCATGATTCTATTCCTGTTGTCTATATTCCACCCTGAACAGGCACTCTCTTTGTTCTATGCCTGCTGTTTATATTCCACATGTCCAGATACTCCATTTTATTCTATACCTGCTCTCTATATTTCAGCCTGAGTAGACACTCATTATTATTCTAGCCCTGCTACTTTATTTCACCCAGTGTATGACAGACACTCCCTATTATTACATCATGCCAGTCCATATTCCACCCTCGGCAGACATTCCCCATTATTCCATCCCTGCTATTTATATTCCACTGAGTACCTGGCAGATATTTCCCTTTATTTTATACCTGCTCTCTATACTCCATCTGGGGTATACTCTTCATGTTATCATATTCCAAATGTCTATATTCCACCCAGTGCAGGGAAGACATCTCCCATTATTCTACCCATGCTGTCTATATTCCATCTTGTGCATGGTAGACACACTCCCTTATTTGATTCTAGCTGCCTATATTTCACCCTGGGTAGACAGAAATTCACCTTTATTCTATGCCCACTGTCTATACGCCACACTGAGCAGACACTCACCTCTAATCTACCCCTACTGTCTATAATCCACCCAGTCCTGGGCAACCACTCCCCGCTATTCTTTCCCTGCTCTCTATATTCCACCTATTGCAGGGCAGACACTCTCATTTAGTCTGACTCTGGTGTCCATATTCCACCCTGGTTAGTCACTCACCTTTAGTCTATGCCTACTGCATATATTCCACCTGGACAGAAACTTGGCATTATTCAATCCCTTCTCTCTGTATTCCACCTAGTTCAGGGCAAACATTCCCCTTTATTCCTTCTATCCCTGCTGTCTATAGTCTACTCAGAATAAGAGAGACACTCTCCTATATTCTATTCCTACTGTCATTATCGCAGCCTGTGCTGGACAGACGTCCTCCGTCATTCAATCCCTGATATATATTCCACACAGTGCAGAAAAGATATTCCCCGTTTTCTCTACCCATTGTCTATCTTCCACCCAGTGCAGGGCAGATACTCCCCAATATTCTGATCTATGATATTTAAATGAGGGAAGTAACTGGGACCAACGTTTGCTGTACTTTGCACAGTTTGCCTCTGAGGAAGGGCATGAAGCCCGAAACGTGTCAGCAAGGAACTGCTATATTTGTGGATTTGCTGAAATTGTTCACTGACCAATATATACCTATCTGTGAGTGCATTTCGCCTGCGGGCAACTATCTTTCTTTTCATTAATACGGCCGGCCCAGCTGTGAGATGACATCTACGCGAGTGAAAGCGGGTCCGCAGCTGACTTATTGGGACAGCTACATGTGGAACAGGAGGCGTTAAGAGTATTTGGGAACAACTTTGTTGTGAAATGCACCAGCAGAAAGAACTTTCTGTCATGTGCGGCGACAGCGACCCACTTAGGTTAGATTTCGACTTCTAGCCCCAGAATTTGTGGTAACACCCAAATTGCTCACCTGAGTGTGATGATATTTAAATAGAATCACTGACATAATATACACGACAACTATATCGACATGCAAAAATATCGGCCCCAAATTATCGATTACACTAATATCGACAAACAATATTTATTTATTAAATAACACTAATATCGAAACAATATTATCGACTACAATAAATATCGTTCACAACATTATCGAAAACCCAAATATCGTAAAAAGAAATATCGACATTGCTTTAAAAACATACATCATGTCTTAAATATCGAATACAAAAATATAGACACCTAAATGATCGATTTTATACAAATATCGACTTGTAAAAATGTAAACATACCTACATATCTTCACACCAAAATTATATTTTCACAATATAAAAACTCACAACACATTTACAAACTATATAAAAATATAATTATAGCACAGAAATACATAAAAATATTAAACACAACACATAATATTTATATATGCCTTATAAACAATATTATTAACAATAACACATACAACATTTAACATTATATTCAATTTTAAATATATATAACCACACAAATCTGAAACAAATAAATATTTAAAACTAACAACTTCTTAATTAGCGTTTTCCATACATGGAATACAACTGCCAAAAAAGAAAAAAGTAACCAACAACAATGAATAAAAACCTCACACTAATACCATACACCAATGAAATTACTCTATCAATTACACAAACACTAAATAAACAACGAAATTTTACATTTAATATACACTACAACTCTACACGAAAAAAGAAGAGGAGACTCTGCCGGATTACTTCCAGAACGCAGATTCCAATTACAGAAAACATCTTTGCTACTGCACCAAGTAAGTAAAACTGCTTATAAAATTGCAAACTACCTATACTCTTCACCAAAAAATATCTAAATATATAATACACTAATATATTTTTCTTAAACTTATATCTCCTCTACAGATACCTTCAAAAAAGAACCAAAAACTACTTCGACTTCATCAACATTAAACATACAAAAAGGTAAGTATATTACAAAATTAAACTAAAAATCTCCCTAAAATCCCCAGCCAAAAAACCACTTAGCCAGAATATCCCCATCACCTACAAAAAAATAGAACAAAAATATTAATATTACATTTTTCCCCCCAACAGATACATCATCAAGAAAACAACAACTGAAGTTGGAAAATAATCAAGAAAATTTCTGCAAACATCAAAAGCAACATTGTAAGTATATACAAACAAATGTATATGTATTTCTCTAAAAAATAGACTTGATTATTTCAATTAATTTTTATAAATATTTCCCTTAGAACTAAAAACACCACCATGACTGAAGGCGCACAATTTATTACGTCGCAAAAAGGAAAAGTGTTATTGTGTTATATGGGTTATGTATACACACAAGAAAAACAAACCAGTTTAAAAGTATTTTGGAAATGCAGTAAATATTATTCAAATAAATGCTATGGAAGAGCTATTACACAGGAAACAACTGTTGTAAATGTAAAAGAACATAATCACCCCCCAAATGTAACTGAGATTGAAGTAAGAGATGCTCTAGATACAATAAAAGAAGCTAGCACTAGCACAGATAGACCTACCACCGAAATCCTAAAACAGCAGTTACTAAGAATTCCCCACCATGCATCTAGCCAATTACCCTCTATTGATTGTTTAAAAAGAACCATAGCTAGACAAAAGAAAGCCACTACAAAAACTCCACCTGCACCTAAAACTTTTCAGGAGGTAGAAATTCCCTCTGAACTAACTATAACACACAGTAATGAACCATTTATACTATTTGACAATAAATGCCCACAAAAAGAATAATCATGTTTAATACTGCAAACAATTTAATTAAATTACAGCAATGTCACAACTGGATGATGGATGGAACATTCAAAATTTGTCCAAAACTATTTTACCAAATGTACACAATACATGGTTTTTTTCAAAATACGAATATTCCATTCATCTATACCCTACTTCCCAATAAACAACAAACTACCTACTTAGAAATTCTAAACCAAGTAAAAGATAAAACCAATAACTATTTCCCTCAAAAAATTATCATTGATTTTGAGCAAGCCATGATTAATAGTATACTAAAAACCTACCCACATACAGCAATACAGGGTTGCTACTACCACTTTAATCAGTGTCTATGGAGACATCTGCAAAAGTCAACCCTAAGGGGCCGATTCCGATCGTAAACCGTACCGACCGACTCGGACCTGGAATGGAGACCGACCGACACGGACCTGCGCCGTACGACCCGCGCAGTACGATGCCTTGTGTGTGAATTACAACCCACCCGCACGGAACACAAGCCGCACGACCGAACCGTTGGGAAATCATTGATTCGCCCGTAAACTTACCGGGAATCGTACCGACCGACACGCATTAGGAATTGACGTGAGCGAAACGTACCCGCGATGCACGAGCCACGCAGTACGATGCAATACGTGTGAAACGCGACCGACTCGCACGGAGCACGAGCATGAAAACCGAGACGTACAGCAAATAGTGACTAGCAAACAATAGAGCCCTTTGCGTCCGAGGCGTACACCAATGTCGAAACACAGCATATTGTCAGTGTGACAGACTCGGGTCACCCCGCGCGAGCCACAGGCAGCGTCCGACCCGGTCAAACGAACGTCTCCATCATGCACAACAAAAGCAAAGGAAATAATAAAAAAAAAAAAAGCAATGCACAGCCAATTTATAAATACATTTAAAAAAAAAGGAACAGAGACACACCCACAACTCCAACTATATAAAGGCCAGAAATCCCTATCATGATCCTTTGCAAACTACAGGCATAGAACAGCAGACAACCCCACCACACTGCAGAGACACACCACAACTAACACAACACACAACAACTACACCATTTGCACCACTCAAAAACCAAATCACATATTCACTGACAAACTCACACCCACCACACTCACACCCTCACACACACATCAATCACCACAACCACCCAGCACCATGCCCCCCAAGAAGAATACAAAGTTCACAGATAGTGAGTTGGAAGTGATGATAGATGAAATACTCAGGGTAGAGCCACAGTTGTTTGGCACATTGGTCCAACAGACCCCCATGTCACAGAAAACCAAGATGTGGGAGAGGATTGTCCACAAGGTTAACGCACAAGCTCCTTGTCGGCGCACAAAGGACGACATACAGAACAGATACTATGATGTGCGCAGGAGGGTCAAGAAGCTCATCAACAGGGAGCACGCCTTGAGCACAGACACTGGCGGTGGCCCTCCTGCCAGACCAACGCACTTCAGGACCTGGGAGGAGAAGGTGCGGGCCATCCTACCACCGGAGAGCATCCATGGATTAACAGGAATACCAGAGCCTGGTGAGTACACAAACAATATACTCAATTTTGTGCGGCAATACACATATATCACTCTCAAGGGGAATGTTAAACCAATTCCTCCCAGCAAAGCCATAGCAACATAAAGGCATGTATCCTGTGATGTGTATGCCAGTTACCCAAACACAATACCTGCCATCCCACAGTAAAATGGAACTACGACATAACATGTACAAACCTAACGACAAATACTGCAAGGCATTAGCATAAATCACCAACAAACACAGTCATCCATTTCGCCAACAACGTCACACCACCTCACAGGAAAGCGGAGTCAAAATGAAGGAAGGTTGGGCTGCTGGGAATGTGCATGTAGCAGAAAGCATAATGGGAGTTGCAGTCACAGCCAACAGTCCCCCCCCCTGTCCCAGCAAGCTCACACTGAACCATGCTCACCTCACAGGGAGTGCAAAAGCACTGCCAAGATGGCTGACACCAGGCCCTGCTGTGGGGAGCACAAGGCCCTGCTGGGACTTGGGCTCAAACAAACAACAGGACACCAATGCCTGACAGCCTGAAAGGTAACTTACACTCCCTGCAATGGAAGCATGCTGCATGGTGGGATACCTGGACTGGGAGAGGAGTACTGCCTGCTCTGACGACATCTACCAGCAGGTACTTGCACACACACACCCCTTAACACAAACGCAACACAACCCACCTGGTATAATGCATTCCCTCAGAATCCATTTAAATATCCCACAAAGATTTAACACACTGGGTTCTGCAGTGTGAAGCACATGGGCTTGTTGGTACTTTTGTGCAAACAAACACCAGGACAACACTGCCTGCCAACTTGCCAACACAGGCACACCACCACATAGGGAAAAAGCTTCACAGGAAGTAAGGTCAGGTATTGTGGTAAGGTGGGTGTAGCCAAAAGCATGATGGGAGTTGAAGTCACAGCCAACAGTCCCCACCCACATGTCCCAGCAAGCTCCAACTGAACCATGCTCACCTCACAGGGAGTGCAAAAGCACTGCCAAGATGGCTGACACCAGGCCCTGCTGTGGGGAGCACAAGGCCCTGCTGGGACTTGGGCTCAAACAAACAACAGGACACCAATGCCTGACAGCCTGAAAGGTAACTTACACTCCCTGCAATGGAAGCATGCTGCATGGTGGGATAACTGGACTGGGGGAGGAGTACTGCCTGCTCTGACCACATCTACCAGCAGGTACTTGCACACACACACCCCTTAACACAAACGCAACACAACCCACCTGGTATAATGCATTCCCTCAGAATCCATTTAAATATCCCACAAAGATTTAACACACTGGGTTCTGCAGTGTGAAGCACATGGGCTTGTTGGTACTTTTGTGCAAACAAACACCAGGACATCACTGCCTGCCAACTTGTCAACACAGGGACACCACCACATAGGGAAAAAGCTTCACAGGAAGTAAGGTCAGGTATTGTGGGAAGGTGGGTGTAGCCAAAAGCATGATGGGAGTTGAAGTCACAGCCAACTGTCCCCACCCACATGTCCCAGCAAGCTCCCACTGAACCATGCTCACCTCACAGGGAGTGCAAAAGCACTGCCAAGATGGCTGACACCAGGCCCTGCTGTGGGGAGCACAAGGCCCTGCTGAGACTTGGGCTCAAAAAACAACAGGACACCAATGCCTGACAGCCTGAAAGGTAACTTACACTCCCTGCAATGGAAGCATGCTGCATGGTGGGATAACTGGAATGGGGGAGAAGTACTGCCTGCTCTGACCACATCTACCAGCAGGTACTTGCACACACACACCCCTCCCACCAACACCAAAATACACACCTAGAATTATGCTCCACAAGAGAGTGAGTGAAAAGTCTCTACCAAGAACACAGACAATGGCCTCTGCTGTGGGGAGCACAAGGCCCTGCTGGGACTTGTGCTCAAACAAACAACAGGAAACTACTGACTGATAGCCTGAACGTAAATTGTGACTCCCTGCAATGGAAGCATGCCACATGGGGGATTACCTGGCCACTGTGGGTGAAGGAGGTCCTGCAATGACTCCAAATGCCATCAATGCAGCATCAAAACACACCTTCTCTGCTCGAACAAATTGCACCCTGGGACCAGTCACTCCAAAAGTAAATGCCTTGGCAAGATGTCTGACACATGGTCCTGATGTATGAATCGGCTGCAAGTCACACCTACGCACTGGCCAACTCAAACACATTTATACTCACAGCCATTGGAACTGTAGGTATCCTCCCACTGTCTGGAGATTCAGTGTCCCTGGGGTGTCCCCTGACCTGCCTGTGAAGGTGTGTTTCGTAGATGACAATTGGGGAGATGCAGACATAGTACATAGCACCAAGCACACACAATGTCACATATACATCATTGAGAGTGGACACCTGACAGTGACTACAATGGACACACACATATAGCTGACACTGTAGCATGGTGTCATACACAAAATGTGCATTTGTGAGCTGCATTTCAATACCACATCGGTCTGCGTTGTACGCATCATTCACACAACACATCACTCACTGTCATGGACAATCCAAACACAATGACTATCCTGGACTGCATCGGATGACGCATGCAACTCACAGCAGCAGAACTGTAACACACACACCTCTGCCCATCACTGTCATGAGCATGGAAAAGAAAGAGTGCTGCTGTGCCCAATCCCTCTCACTGTGGAGGAAATAGACAAGATAAAAGACGTTAGCACAAACAAAACTCTGCACCAACATCATTAGGCACGGTAACAGCATGACCTGCTTGAAATGAGATGTGAACTAGGAACACAGATAACCAGAAAGTATCTTACATTGGATCACGCGCATACCGGACTGTGACCATGTTGCACAGACACACCAATGTGACGCACAGAGCAACGCAACAAATTCCACCACACATGCACCAAGCTTGATACATACCCTAAGTGGAATTGTACGTATGTCATCGTTATAGCACAAATGTGGACAGGGATGATACAGCTGTGTCAGGCATGTGATGGAACCTGAGTAGCAATGGACATGGACAGACAATTGATCAATACATGAGCTGGTCATGCACACAGCTTGACGTGCACATCGAAATGCTTCAGGTTGCCATGACAAAGTGCTTCAACAATATCAACCTCAGTCTGTCACAACTTTTGACAATGCAATGTACAGACTCTCATTATGATGTCCAGTGGCAAATGTCATGTGTGTGAAACGTTGATGTTGGTAGAAACATAACATACATTGTGTGTCTCCTCCAAACACAGGGGATGCTGGGGACACAGCACGACCTGAAGAAGAGTCCCAGTCCCAGACTGTGGCGGACCCTGAGCTCACCGGTGTGGATCAGTCCCTGTCCTCTTCGGACGACGACCCTGAACAACCTGGCACTTCCCGTGTGACTCATCGTGCAGCCCCAGCAGCAGCAACATCAGCACCCCCTGCAACCACACCTGCCACATCTGATACCACACCGAGTACCCCTGCCGACACGGACAGGCCGAGGCCACTGAACAACAACGGAACAGGTACACAGGGCACCCTGGAAGCAAGGGACAACACCACCATCGCAAACACTCAAGTGGTCCCAGTGTTGCCTGTGCTGGCCATAGCAGGTCCTGCCCGTGTGGGTAGGGGCGGTGGGAGGGTGGGCAGGCAGAGGACACGGCCTGCAGAGGGGGCTGGACTGCATGATGAGCCACACCTGGGACGCATCATAGATGCGTACCAGGAAAGCACCGGAGGATTTGGACAGGTAGTGGGGATCCTCAAGGACATCAAAGAACAGCAGGCTGCACATCATGCCCGCTTGGACTCCCACATGTCCCGGATGAAGTCCAAGTGGGACAAATTGGATGAACTAACAGCGGTGCATAGGGACTTACTGACATGCCTCCGCAAGATCAGCACCAACATGTCCATACCTCCCTGTGCGCCCACAACATCTGTTGCCACAACATCCGCAACTGCCACAGGGAGGGAGGAGGACTCTGGCGGAGAGTCCTCTGCACCGCAGCAGCCTGCACATGAGGGTCCCCCGAGAAAGAAGAGGGGTCGTCCAAAGAAGGGGAATTGAGACTCTGATGGCCAGGCATATCCCCCAGGAACTCAACACCTGTTCTGTATGTCGTCTCTTGTGTGCAAACCAATAAACCTTGTCGACTGACACACAAATCTCCCACTTGACATGGAGGGTCAAAGTTATGACAATGTAGCAAATGACTGTGGATTCTACTCTGGACATTTCATCTCTTAAGACTACCAACTCACCTGTGAACTTTGGATTACCATCACATTGTACAGCACTTCAAATTCCGTTCACCATCCTTACACATGTCTGTAAATAAAATCACATTCACACAACACTTGCCTCTGTCGTGATTTATACTTTGTCTGTGTCATGGCGATGATGATCTGATAAGGAACACTGTGCATGCAAACTACCACAGCAATGTGAACACCGTTATGTGAGTCATGGTAATGTGACACATATGAGGGATACACACCACTAGGGCAACACAAGACATACTCACCATGTCCAGCTAACTCATCCTCATAAGTGATGTCAACAGGAAATACAGTGGAATGCACGTACACCACACCCATCCTGGGTCAGTGGCAAGCATTCCACAGGTACCGGATGCTAATGACTGTCTGATGTGTAGATACACACAGAGCACATCCCAAAGTGAAGCACAGGTTTATTAAAGATTCACAACGTGAAAATTCCGCAACTGATGCAAGTTAACCTCACGTAACAGTGAGCGAACAGTAAACAAGTTGTAAACAAGGAAAGTCCAGGGGTGTGTGGCACATCATTGGTTGGGACAACAACTACTTGCACTCTGGAACAAGGATCTGGGTTTTGGGGTTCAGACCTCACCATACAGCAGCCAAAGTACCCTGTGAAGGACAGACAGAAAACACAATCAAAAACCTTGAATTACAGCATACAACAACAATATACATGCCCACAAATGTAACAAAACTACGTACACACAACATATCAATCAGCTAAACACTGTTTGGGAGTACAGACTACCTGAAAGGACACATCACAGCAATCATCCTGACAAGTAGCACACAGTCACACTCAAGCAGCACAAGTGCACCACCAACAGATATCAGGCAAACACAATACTTTGAAGACACATCAGTGTATACTCACATTCATGTGAAGAAGTTGAGGATCAGCTGGCTACGAACATCATCCTCACGCTCATCATCACTGGCATCATGCCCCAGGGCAGGATCCTCCACGGCTGGTGGAGGTTGGTCATTGTCATCTTGGATGAGAGGCAACTTCTTCATCATTGCCAGGTTGTGTAGCATGCAGCACACTATGATGATTCTGCACACCTTAGCAGGTGCATATGAGAGGGCCCCTCCTGTCTTATCCAGGCAGCGGAATCTGCTATTCAGGAGTCCAAATGTCCGCTCGATCACTCTCCTGCTCCGACCATGTGCCTCATTGTAGCGCATCTCCGCCGGTGTCACAGGGTTCCTGAGGGGTGTCAGCAACCACGGCATGTTGGGGTATCCGGAGTCACCTACATAAACACAATAGCACATTAGATGAGTCTTAAAAGAGGGTGTAAATAAACTTTAGCAAAATCAAACAATAGTAAACAGTCAGTACACACCGACAAGCCAGGCACGCTCGTGCTGCATCTGTGACATAATCGTTGGGATGCGACTACTCTGCATGATGTAAGCGTCGTGCGCTGAACCTGGGAAACGTGCACAAACATGTGAAATGGTCATGTCGGCCAGACATACCACCAGAGCATTGATTGAGTGGAAATGTTTCCTATTCCGGTATGTCTGCTCATGTGCCTGTGGTGGTACCAAAGCCACATGTGTCCCATCAATGGAGGCAATGACATGTGGCATCCTTCCCAGGGCATGGAAGTCACCCTTGATGTCAGAGAGTCGTTGTGGTGTTGGGAAATGGATGTAGTGGTTAAGGAAATGCAACATCGCCTCCAACACATCTCGTAGCACAC
This sequence comes from Calotriton arnoldi, assembly GCA_963921515.1. Classification (NCBI taxonomy): domain Eukaryota; kingdom Metazoa; phylum Chordata; class Amphibia; order Caudata; family Salamandridae; genus Calotriton; species Calotriton arnoldi. The sequence goes on from CAWUFW010011939.1 coordinate 518,155, forward strand.
GGCTGAACATGGTCTGTGACATCCCACCAGCAGTAGCAACTGTGTGTTGGAAGGTACCGGTGGCAAAGAAGTGTAGGGTTGCCATCACCTTCACCTTGGGGTCAGCGCAGTAGGGTATGTCCGGCCAGGTTGCAAGTGTGGTGCCAACTGCTCCGCCAATTCTTCAATCAGTGGACTAGTGAAGCGGTACCGTCGCATGCAGTCACGTTCAACCATGGTGGCAATGTCAGGGAACGGTCTGTGGACAGCTGGGCTCCTGCAGTACATAGATGAGCAAAGACAGTTTGTCAGTTCCCCTATCTAGGTGCCAGTGTATCTGCTAAATAGCACATGAAACAACAGGACACAAAGACATGATGTATGTGCTGTAGTGTATGTGCACACATGTCAGATACATGCCCATCATCTGAAATCTCAGCTCTACAGGTCCACACAACAAGGTCCATGTTGTGCTGTGACCAATCTATGGGCTCTGCCACAGTACATCAGTATGAGTGTCACATACCAGACACACACCACAGTCACTAGTGAGGACAGATGTCTACCACACATACATCACAGGTTTTTGACAGACACACACAGGGACCTTGTGTCGCCACAAGGACACCATCATGATGTAGCGTCTCATATACACACCACAACGCAGACATGACACACACATGAAGTGCCACAACGTTTTTTTGCATCTCACACATGGTGTCTGTGACACACAGACGCCACATCAACTCACATTGACAATACACATGGATGGGGTGACCGTTTGACATTGAGCACATGAAATCAGAGTAATCTCCGTAGCTAAATGCACACATACTGTGGATGAACATCACAATTGTGGCACTGGGACACCCTGTGACACACATCCCATTCCACCTAAGAGTCAGGGTGTATGTCACATGTCATACACAATGTACCCCGGGAACTGTGTACATGCCTCATGCCCTGAACTGTACAGTCGTCAATCACAGTGGTTATGTGTCCAACACACAAAGGTATCTGTCCCCATGACACCTTGCCCTGCGTGGGAGTGGGTGCCACTAAGTGACACATACCAAATCACATGTTTACCCACATATGCACACACAGGTAATGCAGCCTGACATGCCCCTTGATATACTGTGTCACAGGCTGTATTGTTGTTGGTGTGCCCATGTGTCCATGGAAAGCTATTGTGGGTGGAATACTTAGCACATTGCCTGCTCTGGTGACTGACGCGGGTGACCAATTCAAAAGACGCGTCGTACACCTAGGGAACGAGGCGAGCGCACGCCTTGCACACACGCCTTGCACATTGCCTGCAATGTGGACTGACGCGGGTGACCAATTCAAAAGACGCGTCGGACACCTAGGGAACGAGGCGAGAGCACGCCTTACACACACGCCTTGCACATTGCCTGCAATGGTGACTGATGCGGGTGACCAATTCAAAAGACGCGTCGGACACCTAGGGAACGAGGCGAGCGCACGCCTTGCACACACGCCTTGCACATTGACTGCAATGGGGACTGACGCGGGTGACCAATTCAAAAGACGCGTCGGACACCTAGGGAACGAGGCAAGCGCACGCCTTGCACATTGCCTGCAATGGTGACTGACGCGGGTGACCAATTCAAAAGACGCGTCGGACACCTAGGGAACGAGGCGAGCGCACGCCTTGCACACACGCCTTGCACATTGACTGCAATGGGGACTGACGCGGATTTGGCCCTTGTACGATTCGTGTTCTGAAAAATCAGTTGGCTCCCACAACAATGTATCAGACTCGTTGGTGTAATGGGTTTGAAATATTTGAACGATGCGGAAGGCGTGTACGAGCCGTGCAATGCGATGTATTGGCCAGATTCATAGGATGCAAACGTGTTGGACCTATCGCTTTGGACGCATGGGACAGAATCTGCCTCTGCAGCACAGATATAAGGCTGTCTGTTCCCCTGAGAGCTCACTTGCCTGCACTACATGCTCCAGATTGACATCTCTGCTACCACTGCTGCTGTCTCTGCATCCTCTGGCTCCAAGAATGGCACGTACTGTGGAGAGGGCCCCATCCTTCACAGAGGAGGAGAACAAGGCCCTGCTGGACAGCCTCCTTCCACAGCTGCACAGACACCAGGGGAGCAGGTGAGTGTGCAGTCCACATCCCTTTTTCATTGTGCATGTTGTCTGACTGGCACTAATGGCATTGTGTACACCAGTGGCTAGCATGCTCACTGAGTAGTTGTTACCCCCAAAGTGTGTATGTACCTGTAGTGGACAGGTACTGTGCATGAAAAGTGCATTTTGACACAGTTATTATACTCAGGCAATGTTTCAATTTTGTAAATGCAGGATAACTGTCAATCACCATAGTTGCACTACCTGTGTACATCATATGCCCTTGTGATGAAGACATGTATATCCAACTGTGTGTTGCACAAACATGTTGCATGTCTGGTAATGGACTTTTATCCTTGTCATCCTCAAAGGTTGATGCCCATCAGAAGCAGGAGATATGGCTGACCATTGCCCGGGCTGTTCGATCTGTGGGGGTCTACAGACGCCGCATCCGCAACTGCCAGAAGAGGTGGCAGGACCTTCGTGGCTGGACCCGGAGGATCGCCAGAGTCCAGCTGAAGCTGTCGCCTCCTCGCAGAAGGGGCGGACGACGGACACTGATCCCCCACATGCACCGGATTCTGGAGGTGGTCTTCCCTGACCTGGATGGGCAGTTAAAGGCCAGACAGCAGCAAGGAGGGGGTAAGTCCATGCCTTTTCTGTGAACTATGTCTCACATGCTCTTTGCACTCCTTCATCCTGGTTACACTCCCGCAGATCTCCTGCCTGCTTGAACAGGAGTCATGTTCCTAAATTAGTTCATGGCCCATCCTCATCTGATACACAGGTGTGGCCCTTTCAGTCTGTGACTTGTGTCACTTGTGTTGTGTGTCCCTGCTGTTGTCCAAAATTAAGGTTGTAAACAGCATCAGCTACCGGTGCATTGTTTTGTCCTCATGAGTGAGGCAATTGATTGCCATGTGTCTGCACATTGCCAGAAATCAGACATGTACTCTATGTGGGCAAATGATATGTGTTCCAATTGATGCTTTGGCTCACCATATGTGTCTGGGGTATTTACCACACAGCCATGCAGCAGGTAAGACAATGTTGGGGCCTCATAATAATGTACATCATGTGTGTCACACATGCCTAGTGTTCAGGGTAATCCCATGTTGCACATGGAACTGGACAGGTATGCCTACTCCGGACATGAGGAACACTCTGTGCTCCTACTCCTGTGTGTCAGCCTACATTTAGTTCATTGTGAAATATGCAATATGGTGTCTGCCTCTGTGTCATTCTGGAGTGGCCTAGCTTCTTAGACTCCTGTGGTGTTGAGCATTTTGGTTTTGGCAGCTAGCTGAGGTGTGGATAATGGATCATCACAATGGGGAAAAACATAGGTGTGTGATCACTTGACGGTGCATAATGATGTATTATACATAATAGTGCAGGCAGCCTCAATTCGTTCTCATCAGACTGTGATGTTATCATGTTCACAGATTGGTGCGTGCAGTCACTCAACTGTCGCATTTGTATTACGTGGGATCATCATATGCCTTAAGATGTGTGTAGCAGTAGTGGAACATGTGCACTTGACAGCTGCAGGGCTTACATTCCCCAAAATGATAATGATTGTGACACAGTGCAGACTTTTTTATTTATGGATGCACTGCCCCTGTGACTTTATCCAGGGATGACTGATTAGCCAGACTGGCCCGTGGCATGGTATCCCACTTGCTAATGTGTATCCTGCCGTTATGTCAGTTGTACAGCATACACTCTATTGTGGCATTGACCATCAATATATGGGCACATCATGGTGTCTTGTGAAGGAAGCATATCCATTTTACTGACAATGAGTTTGGCCATCCCTTATCCTGACACATGTACTGAGTCAGTGGCAGGAGATGGGATATGTGTGTACTGACACATTTCATTCACAATTTAAGATGTTCTGAGATATGTCTATGTGGTGCATGTGTGCACATATAAGTAGTGGCATACTACATGCACCAGACAGATGGGTCCATGGAGGGGAAGTGTATGAGTGGCATGGTTGACTGGCAGAATGACAGGTGTCTTTTTCAATATGTGCCAGCACTTCTAGCAATATTTAGCAAATGCGGCAAATGCGTCATCTGTAATGTGCTGTAATGACTGTGATGTCTCAGGTAAAACAAGTGACTGATGTGTATCTGTTTATCCTGATTGTTTGCAGAAACATCTTTGGCTACTGGAGGAGACAGCTGCACGGACCAAGAGGAGCTGCAGAGCCAGACTGGGTCTGCTGGAGAGGAGTTGGAGGGACCCAGTGGCACAGAGGGTGAGGGGAGCCACACTGAGGAGACCTCAGCTACAACCACCTCGGCTGAGGAACACAGCATCTCCAGTGAGGACTCCCTTGTGGAGGCGGGTGTCAGCAGACCCCAGACAACACCGAGCGAGTCTGTCCCCGCCACCACCACCATCTCCACCCTCCCATCTGCTCCCATCCCAGAGGTCCGTGGAGGCCCCCGTGTAAGGGAGCATGTCTCCTTTGTGCCAGACACCGCACCCCCTGCCCCTGTCTCCCCTGCTGCCCTGAGTGTGGAGTCTGTGGACTTGCTGAAGCAGCTCCATGTAGGGCAGATAGCGATGCTGAGTGTCCTCCATTCCCACACCAGTCTGTTGACACAACTGGTGTCCTTCATGGAGGTCATCTCATCAAACATGTCTGCCCTACATCGGACTGTTCAGGCCATGGCCTCCACACAGACGTCAGCAGTGTCCCTCCTCCAACAGTCACTCACCCCTCCTACCTCTGCCACATCCACAATCCCCACTGCACTACCTGTCCAACGCACACACACACCAGCACCGGCACGCACCACAACAGACACAAGCAGCACACAGCCACGCAAGCCAAAATCCAGAGCCACAGGCGCGCACACTCCGGGGACTGATGGCACACACACAGGGGATGGGTCACAGATGCACAAACAGACATCCACAAGAACTCCGCAGTCCTCAGATGCCTCTCCCTCCAAAACCCCTTCCCTTGCCTCACCTGCAACCCCCCCTTCCCAGCAGCTGTTCCTCTGTGACCTTGGCCTCTTCCCCACCGATCCATCTGCTCCAACTCACAAGGGGAAGAGGAAGTCACCACGCACAGTGGGGAGTTCCCCTGCCACACGGACACCCTCCCCCAGGCGCACGGACACTGAGGCTCCCATCCGCAAGTCCCCCCGGACTAGGAAGAGCAAGACCCTACCACAATCCCGCAGCTCCACCACACAGTCTCCGTCCAGCAGCCCCCAGGCCACCACTCCACAGGTCCCCCAGCCACACCCTGCCCCTGGTTCACCCACACACCGATACTGCATCCCCAAAATGATTAGGCCCTCCCCCCCTACCACATGCACTTCCACCCCCACCTCACACGCTCAGCCTGTTCCTGCCACTGGTGTGGAGTCCGTGTCTCCCCCCTCTGTCCTGCCCACCTCACCTGGACCCCATGACACTACTTTGGAGGTTGGCACTGCAGTGGAGAGCTCATCCACCCCGTCTGACTTTGGCACTGCAGTGGAGACCACGTCCACACCATCTGACCTGCCCACTGCTGTGGTGCCGGCAACCACCCCATCTGACTTCATCCCTGCAGTTGTGACGGTGCCCACTGTGTCAGACACCTCCACTGCAGTTGCCAGTGACACTCCAGCACCCACCACCCCTCCCCTGCCCCATTCTGCTGTCCCCTGATCCTGTCCCTGCGGTGCCTGGCCTGCCCCATGTATGCCCCTCCAAGGGGAGATGTCCCCTGGTCGTAGCAGTGCAGGCAAGCAATGGGTGACAACTTGTCACATGTCACCCTGGTTGAATTGAGAAATGGACTGGCCATTGGCCTTTTGACATTGTGGACTCGAATTACCAGTTTTGAGGAGTTTTATTTTTTAATAAAGCAAATTGTTGTTATCCATTGTTGTTGCATCTAATGTACATGATGTTGATGATGAGTATCATGGACTTAATGTTGTACTTGTGTTTTAAAGGTACAACAGGATGATTTGCTGATGTGATGGACTCCATGTGGTCCATGGGATATGTGTACTTTTCTGCTATGTATCCATGAAATCCTTTGCTGCAATTACAGGGTGTAATGATTGCAAAATGTTGTAACCAGGATTATCTCTTTGGGTTTGCTACTTCACATCTTTGGCATACACTGTTGCACATATGTTGTACTTACATTTGGGCACATGGTGAGATTCCCTGACTGGGCCCATCTACACTGGACAGGCAGGTTTGTGCATCCATGGTACACAAGTCATCTGTGTCATCAGTGGAACTATCTCTACATGTGTATTGTGTATGTGCAGATGACTGAAGGGACACTCCCGTACACATGTTGCTGTGACCAGAGCTTTCATTGTGTTGTAATTGTTGGCTCACTGTGCAAGTGGTGTGCTGGCATGACAGGACCCTGCACAAACAACGTTTTTCACAGCTGACATTCCCCAGGAGTGGAGACCCCTCATGGCATTGTGTCATTCCGTGGCATTGCCTGTGCACATGGTGTGTGTTGTGTGAGCATGTCTGTGTGTGTTCCCTTCCCTTTTTTCGACTCAGCCTGTGTTCCATGCAGATGTTCCTGTTATGTGCAGTTGCTGAGTTGTCCTGTGTTCATCAGACTTCTTTTCCCTGGGTTTACTGGGATGTAGGTGCATGGCAGACTACTGGTCATTAGGTTGTCATCCCTGGCTGTTTTAGTTGTAATTTCAGGGGATGTTGTCAAACGCACATGGGACACATTCAGGATTCCCATTGGCACTTATGTGTTTCCAACATCATGTTGTTTTCCCTATGTGGTATCTGTCAGTGTGAGGCTCACTCGTATGTGTGTATGACTACTCCCACTCATCAGGGTCATTGCTGCAATGTTGGAAGGTGTCAACATGTGTTCTTTGTGGGTCTCCTTTGGTTCCTCATTGGTGTAGGTGTGTGGCAGGGTTCCCAATGAATCGTGTTGTCTTCACATTATGCCCATGTTCCGCATACTGTGCAGTGTGGCAGACATTCACAGGTGTTGTTGACAGGCCATGTGTGTTGATTTTTGTGTACCTTAGATCCCCCCACCACCCCTGGGATTGTAATGGGTGCTTGAGCAATGTCAACAGTCCCTGTGTGCCTAGCTGATGCACATTGTTGCAGATCAGGGTGTGTGGTGTTGAGGGTGGCCACATGTGAGTTGTTTCATGTCTAGGCCCCTACCTACATTTTGCACATTGGTTGCAGGACATGGCCAGTGATTTGTGTTTATGGAGGTGTGATGTGAGTTTGTTGTTCTGGACACATGACCCTGTATGCAGAGCTGACTGTGCTCCACAGTATAGGCAAAACAGACCTTTGTCATCACAGTGGGATTGGCGTACAAGCTACTGTCACCACAAATTAGGGTACTAGAGGGTAGTGCTGTAGTGGGTCTGTCTCTTGCTGTGTTGGTTGCTGTTCCACCCAGCTTGTGTCACATGAATATGTTGCTATACCACTCATCTGACAATGTATGCTTGACCACAAAGGGGTGCCCAGTTCATTAGTTACTTTTTGTATGGCACTGTGGACACATCTGTGTGATTGGAGTTCATCCCTCCGTCATGTGTTGTGTACTAGCCTGGGGACACTGAGACACACACACACGTGTTGTGTATGATATGCAGTGTGGGTCTGCCTGTCTGTGTTTGTGCATCGGCACCTCTGCATTGGTATTGCTTTTGCGTTCCATTGTGTGGATGTAGTTTGGAGGTTTTTCCCTAATGTCCATGCATCTTGTAGCTCATCATCCTGTACATTGCTCATGTTTGGTATGTCCCATTACTGCCATGGTATGGGACTTTGTCACCTAACATCGACAGTCTCCACAGGATTCCTCAGTTTGTGTGTCTGTTCATAGAGATATGTGTGTATGCATCATGATGCTCACTTTTCACATAGTCTAATTGGACACTGTGGGCTTTGTCAGGGCTCATGCCCAATGCTTGCCTGCACATGACAGAGGGAGTTCTTGTGATACACAGCAATCTTTGCCTCTCAAATCTATGTTTGTATGTGACACAACCAACACATTGCCACTACATTGGTTGTGGATTTGGGACCAGTGGGCACAAATGCTGGTCTGGTGATGCTGCTATTATTTTGTCCACACTCACCTTCTGGTCACTGTAGTGATGTGGGCTTTGGAACCCATTACCACAATGTTCCTGAGATGCTGGAGTTTTGAACCCCACAGTCATCTTTTGGGCACACATGTGATGGGAGTCACATTGTATGTTCACTATCAGAATCAGTGTTGTGGGCATTTGGCACACACATACATAGAATCTTGCAAAGATGGTATGGGTGGGGGTTTGCTTAGTCACCCTATGCGTGTGAATGCTGGTAGTGCAGGGCATCCAGCCCCCTATGAGTGGGGATGGTAGTGGTGCAGGGCATCCAGCCCCCTATGAGTGGGGATGGTAGTGGTGCAGGGCATCCAGCCCCCTATGAGTGGGGGTACTGGTATTGATGGGCATCCAGCCCCCTATGAGTGGGGATGGTAGTGGTGCAGGGCATCCAGCCCCCATGAGTGGGGATGGTAGTGGTATTGATGGGCATCCAGCCCCTATGAGTGGGGATGGTAGTGGTGCAGGGCATCCAGCCCCCTATGAGTGGGGATGGTAGTGGTGCAGGGCATCCAGCCTCCTATGAGTGGGGATGGTAGTGGTGCAGGGCATCCAGCCCCCTATGAGTGGGGATGGTAGTGGTGCAGGGCATCCAGCCCCCTATGAGTGGGGATGGTAGTGGTGCAGGGCATCCAGCTCACTATGAGTGGGGATGGTAGTGGTGCAGGGCATCCAGCCCCCTATGAGTGGGGGGTACTGGTATTGATGGGCATCCAGCTCCCTATGAGTGGGGATGGTAGTGGTGCTGGGCATCCAGCCCCCTATGAGTGGGGATGGTAGTGGTATTGATGGGCATCCAGCCCCCTATGAGTGGGGATGGTAGTGGTGCAGGGCATCCAGCCCCCTATGAGGGGGGGGGTGGTAGTGGTGCAGGGCATCCAGCCCCCTATGAGTGGGGATGGTAGAGCTGCAGGGCATCCAGCCCCCTATGAGTGGGGGGTACTGGTATTGATGGGCATCCAGCCCCCTATGAGTGGGGGGTACTGGTATTGATGGGCATCCAGCCCCCTAAGAGTGGGGATGGTAGTGGTGCAGGGCATCCAGCCCCCTATGAGTGGGGATGGTGGTGGTGCAGGGCATCCAGCCCCCTATGAGTGGGGATGGTAGTGGTGCAGGGCATCCAGCCCCCTATGAGTGGGGATGGAAGTGGTGCAGGGCATCCAGCCCCCTATGAGTGGGGATGGTAGTGGTGCAGGGCATCCAGCCCCCTATGAGTGGGGGGTACTGGTATTGATGGGCATTCAGCCCCCTATGAGTGGGGGGTACTGGTATTGATGGGCATCCAGCCCCCTATGAGTGGGGATGGTAGTGGTGCAGGGCATCCAGCCCCCTATGAGTGTGGATGGTAGTGGTGCAGGGCATCCAGCCCCCTATGAGTGGGGATGGTAGTGGTGCAGGGCATCCAGCCCCCTAAGAGTGGGGATGTTAGTAGTGCTGGGCACCGCCCCCTAGGTGTGGGCACTGCTGGTGGTGTGGACCATGCTACCCCTGTGGTTTTGCTTTTGCTGGTGGAAGGCATGTCCCCCCCCTATGTGTGTGTAGCATTTCATGTGTTCGTGACGTTTGTTTGTGTGGGTGTCTGACTTACCGTCTGCGATGTACACGTCTGTTCATGATCCGGTCATAGATATAAAGTACTGGGATGACCTGCGCGATGGGATTCATCATTGGTTCTGTCTCGTACTTGCTGATTGTTGCTCCGTCTCGTACACATTGTGAGTTGGTCCGTTTCGTAGCAGTGGATCGTGTTGTGGCGCGAATCGGACCTGCTATTCATCTCTCCCGGATGCTGTGACGTGCTGCTAGTGGCGACCCGTTCAGCGCGTAGGATTTGCACATCGTACTTGTCTGGCCGGAAACTATTGTGGAAACTGCTTCCGGGCGACTCGGATGGGCGTTTGGATATGCGGCTCGTACGGGAAATGTTGCTGGAATCGAAGCCTACGTGTCGTTCGGAATTGTGGCACTTTTGCGCATCGTACTTCATCGCCCGGACGGACCGGCTCCCAGTACGAGTCGGTCGCAAGGTAAGGCTACGGACAGCTCTCGGAGGGCTGTCCGAGCGAGATCGGAATCGGCCCCTAAGTGTAGAATATGCAACTAACAGCAGTTTTGCCTACCAAGTAAAAAAATTAATAGCACTGGCCTGTGTCCCAGTAACTGACGTAGCAGAACACTATAACCTCCTCATAGAAAGCCCCTACTATAAAACACATGAAGAAAAACTAAGCCCACTGTTAGATTACTTCGAAGATACCTGGGTGGGAAGACTTCACAGATCAGGCCACAGAAGACTACCCAAATTCCACATTCCATGTTGGAATGTGTACTTGAGTACACTAAACAAAGAAGCCAAAACAAACAATGCTGTTGAAGGATGGCATAATGCCTTCCAATCAACAACAGGGAGAGGAATACCTACCCTACATAAACTACTCCAAGCCCTCCAAAAAGAACAAAGTTATCAGGAACTTAGGGGCCTATTACGATGGCGGCCGGAAAACCTCCCCGACCGCCATGGTAACGGGAAAAGACCGTCCGCAAGGCCCGCGACATAACCGCCGGTCGTATTACGATGTTCCTTGCTCGAAATCCGACCGCTGCGGTCGGATCGCGGGCTTTAACATTGCGGTGGTTGCTGATGCACGCAGCACCGCCGCGATGTTAAAAGGAGCATGTCCTGCATCTCCCTGCACTGTGTGACAGGCACTGCACAGTGCCTGCCACCTGGTACAGGGAAATGTAGGGGGGGACCATGGGTAGCCCCCAGTGCACCCCCCCCCACAAAACATTGGGGGCCCGCAACGGGCCCCTGGAAGACAATCACTGCATGCCTTTCCATGGCGATCTGACCGCTGAGGAAAGGCTGGCTACCGCCGGCATCATAATCCTGCCGGCGGAGCCTGCTCTGCACTGCCACCATTATCCCGGTCCTTTTCCGTCCACCAGGCAGGAGTGCAGATGGCAACCGGCGGAAAAGCGGCGGTCGGATTTTCCCACCGCCGCGATCACCACCGCCATCCTAATCTGACCGGCGGTTTCTGGCTTGCGATCGCGGGCGGATGTCCGCCGCCGGTTCGGCGGTTGCCACCGCCGGCCAGGCGGCGGTCATCCGACCGCCATCGTAATAGGCCCCTTAGAATGGAACAATCTGTGACCCAAATACGCCCTAAACTAAGTAAGCAAACAAACAAAATGTACAACTTACTACAAAGTCAAGTAACACTATACCCAACTACAAGAGGCCTAGAATACCTTTCACTAATAGCAAAAACGATACTTTAAATTACTAATCTAAAATAATGTAAAAATGATTTTTTACATTACAACAAACTGCAACTGTACATATAAACTTTCCTCACTTTGCAAAATATAAATAATTTGTCATATATATATAAACTAATAATACAAATATATATTGACATATTAATTATATTTTACAAAAAATACAACAATTATAACATATTATACTTAACATTACCCTCCCACAATTATTAAATAAATTACTTACGTTTTTGTAGCTGAAGAGAACGTAATCCAAACACCAGTAATCCATCCAGGTATCTCCTTCATCCAAATAAAAGTGGAAAATAACCCCCCAAAAAATGCAAAAATACAACTGTTCCCAATTATAAATCCAGGCTCGAGAAATCCAAAGGGATAAACCATAAAAAACCCGAAAATATTTTTTTTAAAAAGAAACGCTCCAGGAACAACCGAAAAATTGAGAAAGTGTTAAATAAATATTAGTATAAAATACTAATACACACTTCTTAATAAAAAAAAACGCTATCTTCTCCAAAACGCGATTCCAATACCAATACCTGTAAAAACGAAAATAAGCATACCCACCCACACAAACATACACATACACTAGAATACATCATATCTATAAACACTTTAACTACCATTTTCACATATCTCTATACATATCCTACCCTCTCTCCACTAGGCCTCAAACACAAATTCACAACATCTCGCTAAAACATACCAAACACCTAAAATATACCAAAAACACAACAACTTAACACTGCACATAATACCTACCACATAACTACATGCAAATACAACTTAAAACATAGTTTAATTAAAGAAAATTACACTTACCTTCCTCCACGCGATGCAGCATCTAACCGCGAGCTTCTCCCGTTGTGAAATAACCCAAAACAACAGTAAGCGGTTACAAAATAGTACCTGTAAAAATAAAATGGCTACCTAAATAATAATATACATAGAAAATAATTAGTAAACATACCATACAGTGACAAATGTACAACTTATATATTTTTTACATTTTTTACAATATTACCAGAATATGTTAAAAATAAATTAATATTTTTTCTGCATTGTAAAATTATAATAATAATTAATATAAAACATATTAATAATTATTATAATTACTTATTAATTTGTATTATATAAAATACTTCTGTAAAAATGCTAAAAAAATGTATAAAATGTTTATTTAAAACTTACCTGATGTAATTCATAATTGTTTATAAAATTTACAATGTATTAATTAATATAATTAATATTTCAAATATTAATAATATTATTTAAAAATATATATTACATGTACAAAAATATATAATACATTCCAATACCATAATTTGTTTTGCAAAATATGTATAATGTGTTATTATTTAACTTACAAGCCAAACATTTATTTAGTCAATGTTAAAAATACAATAACAAAATTGTAAACAAATATAACAAAAATACTGTATGTTACAAAAATAGCATAATAAAAATTGTAAAAAATGTTTGCTGTTACAAAATATACTTACCTATTTTCTACAATATCAAAATGTTAAAAAATATTTTTTCAAAAATGTAATGTATGTGAATAAACATATATCCAAAATATGTTATTTCCCTCAAAATAAACTATGTTTTAATTTTGTATATTATTCCTTACTTATATAATATAACCTTAATAAAAATGTTTTTTCTACTCTAAGGGGCACATTACAAAGTCCGCCCGCCACCGTAGCGGTGAATGGGACCGTCCGCCATAGGAGCGGCGGTCCTGCCGCGAGTATTAGGATGCCACCACCACGGTGGCATCCCCTATTCCCAACATTGTGGCGGGCGGTGTTCACAGCACCGCCCGCCACAATGCTTGGAATGCACGTCGTGCATTGGCATGCACAAGGTGACAGGCACCGCGCGGTGCCTGCCACCTTGTCCATGCCAATGCAGGGGGCACCATAGGTACCCCCATGTGCACCTCCCACCCCCAACACTCTGGGGCCCGCAGCGGGCCCCCAATAGCGAACTCCGTATGCCTTTCCGCCAGCATCCTAATCATGGATGGCAGGTGTCTTGCAGACACCGCCACCATGTTAGAGCCCTTTTCCTCCCGGTCGACGAGTCGACCGGCGGAAAAGCGGCGGACGGTCTTTCCGTCCGCCTGGGTCACCACCGCCATCATAATATGGCGGGGGGAAATGTTGTGCGGGCGGACGGGAATGGCGGGCGGATCGCCACCGCCATACGGGCGGCGGCAATCCACCAGACATCATAATGACCCCCTAAGTATTTTCTTACTAAAAAATAAACATCATTTAAAAAATTTCAATTGTTACTTTTTTCTTCTATTTCATTACTCTTATTAAATATTTTATAAAAATGTATATTTCCATGCAATGTATACAATTTTACCTAATAACTCTCATAAGATACTGGACACTAAACTAATATATTTCACAACTCCCATTCCACTCTCTATAAAATAAGGAAAGATGCTGGACGCTGAAGATATATACATTACTATTCCCACTCCAGTTAGTGTGAAGTCATGGAAGGTGCTGGACACAGAAGTTAGATAATTTACTATTCCCACTCCAGTTAGTTTTAAGTCAGGGAAGGTGCTGGACACTAAACTTATAAAAATTACTATTCCCACTCCAATTAGTGTTAAGTCAGGAAAGGTGCTGGACACTAAACTTATAAAAATTACAATTCCCACTCCAATTAGTGTTAAGTCAGGGAAGGTGCTGGACACTATACTTCAAAAAATTACTATTCCCACTCCAGTTAGTGTTAAGTCAGGGAAGATGCTGGACAATAAAACTATATAATGTACGATTCCCACTCCAGTTACTATTAAGGGGCCGATTCCGATTCAGGCCGGAAAACGTACCGACCGACTCGGTACGGGAATGTAGTCCGACCGACACGTACCGGCGCTGTCCGATCCGCGTAGTACGATGTAATGCATGTGAATTACGACCGACTCGTACGGAACACAAGCTGAACGACCGAACCGCACGGAAAGCAGCCATCCGGCCGGAAAAGCTACGCGAATCGAACCGACCAACACGCACCAGGAATGAACCCGACAGATACGTACCCGCAAACTCCGACCCGCGCAGTACGATGCAATGCGTGTAAAACCAGACCGAGTCGCACGGAGCTCAAGCCGTACGACCGACACGCATAGAAAACAGGGAGCTGAAGCAACCCAACACTCCGCGACCGACGCGTACGCCGCACATGAAACCCAGCAGAAAGACAACGTGAAAGACTCGGAGAAGCTCGCACGAGACAACTGCAGTGTCCGACTCGGTCAGAAGAACGTCTCCTACATGCCCAAAAAATACAAAGGAAAAATACACAAAAAAGGGCCAAACAAGCAATGACAAAGTCAATAAATAGTGGGGGAAAAACATGGAACAAAGACACACCCACAACTCCACCCATATAAAGGCCACAAATCCCTACCATGATCCTTTGCAAATTCAACTGACCTGCCAGCACAGAACACCATCAGACAGCAACCACAGACACACTCACAACTCATCCATCACACAAGCCACACACCATTAGCACTTCCCTAATAGCACCCTCACATACACCCAGCAAAACTGACACTCACCCACCCACACTTGCACACTCACACACACATCAATCCCCACCACCACCCATCACCATGCCCCCAAAGAAGAATCCAAAGTTCCTAGACAGTGAATTGGAAGTCCTGGTAGATGAAATCCTAAGAGTAGAGCCACAGTTGTTTGGTACATTGGTCCAACAGACCCCCATGTCGCAGAAAACCAAGATGTGGGAGAGGATCGTCGACAGGGTGAACGCACAATCACCATGTTTGCGCACAAAGGAAGACATCCAGAACAGGTGGTATGACGTGCGCCGGAGGGTCAAGGACCTACTCAAGAAGGAATACGCCTTGAGTCATCGCACCGGCAGTGGCCCTCCTGCCAAACCAGTATACCTCAGGTCCTGGGAGGAGAAGGTGCGGGCCATCCTACCACCAGAGAGCGTACATGGACTATCAGACATCCCAGAGCCTGGTGAGTACACAACCAATATACCCAATATTGTGTGACAATACACACACATCACTGTCAAGGGGATAGTGAAACCATGCACCGTTAGCAAAGCCACAGTAACCAAAACATAATCATCCCAAGATGTGTATGCTAGTCAGACAAACACAATACCTGCCATCTCATAATGATATGTAACTGTGTCATGACATGTACAAACCTAACAACAAATAGAGCAAGGCAGTGGCACAAATCTAACCAACAAACACTGTCAGACATTTTGCCACCACTAGAACACCACCTCACAGGGAAGCTGACTGAAAGGAAGGAATTATGTGTATGCTGGTGAAGTGAGTGTAGCCAATAGCATGATGGGAGTTGTAGTCACAGATATTGGTCACCCTCACAATTGGCCCATCAACACCACTCTGAACCATGCTCACATCACAGGGAGTGGAAAAGAACTGACAAGATGGCTGACACTGGGTACTGCTGTGGGGAGAACAAGCCCCTGCAGGGTGTTGTGCTCAAAACAACAGCAGGACACCACTGCCTGACATCCTGAAAGCCAACTTGCACTCCCTGCAATGGAAGCACGTTCCATGGTGGGATATCTGGCTGGGTGGGAAGGAGGACTGACAGCTCTGACCATAGTTACCAGCAGCTTTTCTCACACACCTCCTTAACACAAACTCCACACAACTCACCTGGGAGAATGCATGGCCTCACACTCTAATTAAATATCCCACAAAGAACTACCACACTGGGTTATGCTGTGTGAAGCACAGGGACACTTTTGGGACTTGTAGCCAAACAAACGCCAGGACAACACTGTCAGACATCCTGTCAGCACAGGCATACTACCCCACAGGGAAGCAGAGTCAAAAGGAAGGAAGTATGGGCATGCTGGGAAGGGGGTGTAGGCAATAGCATGATGGGAGTGGTAGTCACAGCTCAACATCTCCCACCCGCATGGCCCGGCAAGCTCACACTGAAGCATGCACACCTCACAGGGAGTGAAACGCCACTTCAAAGATGTCTGACAATGGTGCTCTGTTGTGGGGAGCACAAGGCCCTGCTGTGAACTGTGCACCAACAAACAACAGGACCACACTGTCAGCCATCTTGCCATTGCTGTCACACTCACACACAGTGAAGTCCACTCAAAAGGAAGTAAGTATGGGCATGCTGGGAAGGGGGGTGTAGGCAATAGCATGATGGGAGTGGTAGTCACAGCTCAACATCCCCCACCCGCATGGCCCGGCAAGCTCACACTGAAGCATGCACACCTCACAGGGAGTGAAAAGCCGCTTCAAAGATGACTGACAATGGTGCTCTGTGGTGGGGAGCACAAGGCCCTGCTGTGAACTGTGCACCAACAAACAACAGGACCACACTGTCAGCCATCTTGCCATTGCTGTCACACTCACACACAGTGAAGTCCACTCAAAAGGAAGGAAGTATGGGCATGCTGGGAAGGGGGTGTAGGCAATAGCATGATGGGAGTGGTAGTCACAGCTCAACATCCCCCCGCATGGCCCGGCAAGCTCACACTGAAGCATGCACACCTCACAGGGAGTGAAAAGCCACTTCCAAGATGTCTGACAATGGTGCTCTGTTGTGGGGAGCACAAGGCCCTGCTGGGAACTGTGCACCAACCAACAGCAGGACACCACTGACTGACATCCTGACAACCAACTTGCACTCCCTGCAATGGAAGCACGTTTCATGGTGGGATGTCTGGCCTGGGGGAGGAGGAGTGCCAGCTCCGACTACAGCTACCAGCAGGCCCTTACACACACACCACTTCCACTAACTCCAAACAACACACCTGGGACCGTGCTCCACAAGAGAGTGAGTGAAAAGCCACTTCCAAGATGTCTGACACTGGCCTCAGCTGTGGGGAGCACAAGGCCCTGCTGGGAACTGTGCACCAACCAACAACAGGACACCACTGACTGACATCCTGAGAGTTAACCTGCACACACTGCAAGGGTGGCATGCTTCATGGTGGGATAACTGGGCTGGGGGAGAAGGAGGTCCGGATGTCAACCAAATACCACCAATGCTGGCCATACACACACCTACTCTGCAAAAACACATTGCACACGTGGGACCAGTCACTCCCAAAGTAAAAGCCCTGGCAAGATGGCTGACACATGGGCATGAGAAATGATGTGCCTGCAATTCACACCCATGCACTGGCCAACCCAAACACGTACACACTCACAGCCATTGCAACTCTATGTTTACACACACTGTCAGGGGATGCAGTGTCCATGGGTGCCCCCTGGCCTGGCTGTGAAGGTGTGACTTGCAGATGACAACTGTGGAGAATCAGACAAACTACATAGCACAAAACACACAGGAAGTCACAGAGACATCATTGACAGGGGACACCTGACAGTGAATGCAATGGACACACCAATATACCGGACACTGTACCATGGTGTCAGTCACACAAGTTGCGGTTGTGAGCTGCATTCCACTCCCACATCGTTCGGCAACATATGCATCCTTCACACAACACACCACTCACTGTCATAGACACTGTAGACACAAGCACCAAGCTGGACTGCATTTGAGGAGACATGCTACTCACAGCAGCAGAACTGCAACACACACCACTGGCCATCACTGTCATGACAATGGAAAAGCCAGAGAGCTGCCGTGCCCAATCCTTATCACCATGGAGGACATTGACAAGATTAATCACGTTTGCACGTACAAAACTCAGCAACAACATCATTAGCTACGTTAACAACATCACTTGTATGAAATGAGACGTGAACTAGGAACCCAGACAACAACACAGATACTCCCAAGAGATCCCAGGCATACCGGACTGTGACCATGTTGTCCAGACACACCAATGTGACGCACAAAGACTGGCAAAAACTGCCACCACACATGTCCCAATCTTGAAAGATATCCTAAGTGGAATTGCACGTATGTCCCTGTTAAAGGACAAATGTGGACAAGGATGACACACCTGTGTCAGGCACGTGATGGCCCTTGAGTAGCAATGGCCATGTACAGCCAATCTATACATGAGCTGGTCATGCACACACCTCAACATTCACATAGAAATGCTTCAGGTTGGCAGGACAATGTGCTACAACAATATCAACCTCTGGCTGTGACAACTTAGCACAATGCAATGTACAGGCACGCATCCAGATGTACAGTCACAACTGTCATGTGTTTGAACCATTGATGCCTGTAGAAACATAACATACATTGTGTGTCTCTTCCAAACACAGGTGATGATGGGGACACAGCAGCAGATGATGAGGAGTCCCTGTCCCAGGCTCCGGTGGCCCCTGAGCTCTCTGGTGTGGAACAGCCTCTGCCCTCCTCGGATGGCGAAGACCTACCTGGCCCCTCCGGTGTGAGTCATCATGCAGCACCAGCAGGACCACCATCTGCACCCCCTGCACCCACTCCTCCAACATCTGCCAACACACAGACCACCCCCGCCGACACGGACAGACCAAGGACACTGAATGACAACAGCACACGGACCCCGGCCCCCGGGAAGCAACGGACAACAACCCCAGTACCAACCCCCAAGGGGGCCTAGGGTCACCTGTGCGTGCCACCACAGGTCCCGCACGTGTGGCCAGGGGTGGTGGGAGGGGTGGTAGGCAGAGGTCGCTGTTTGCAGAGGGGTCTGGACTGCATGATGACCCACAACTGGTACGCATTGCAGATGCGTACCAGAATAGCACCGGAGAGGTCAGCCAGGTAGTGGGGATCCTCAAGGACATTCAACAGCAGCAGGCTGCCCATCATGCCCGCTTGGACTCCCACATGTCCCGTGTGGAGACACACATGTCTGGCATGGAGTCCAAGTGGGACACATTGGAAGAACTGACAGCGGTGCAGAGGGACATATTGACATGCCTCCGCCAGATTAGCACCAACATGTCCACACCTCCCTGTGTGCCCACAACATCTGGTGCCGCAACAACTGCAACTGCCACAGGGAGGGAGGATGACTCTGGTGGAGAGTCCTCTGCACCGCAGCGGCCTGCACGTGAGGGTCCCCCAGAAAGAAGAGGGGTCGTCCGAGGAAGGACAACTGAGAGGCAGATGGCCATGTACATCCCCCAGGAACCCAACACCTGTTCTGGAAATTCTCCTTTGTGTGCAAACTGTTCACCCTGTCGAATGCAACCCAACTCTCCCACATGACATGGGGAGTTTAAGTTGGACTAATGTATCAGATGACTGTGGACTTTACTCAGGACATTTCTGCTACCAACACTTCCAACTCATCTGGGAACTTTGGATTCCAATCCCAATGTACAGCACCCACCATCCTGTGCACTATCCTCACACATGTATGTAAATAAACTCACTAATACACCATACTTGCCTCTGTTGTGATTCCAACGTGGTATTTTGTCATGGAGATGATGATCAGCTAAATGACACTGTGCATGCTAACTGCTACAGCAATTCCAACACCGTCATGTGAGTCATGGCGACGTGACACATATGAGGGAGACACACCACTAGGGCAACACAACACATACACACCAGGGCCATCTGACTCATCGCCTACACTGATGTTGCCAGGAAATACAGTGGAATGCACAGACACCACACCTATTCAGAGTCTGTGTTAACTAGCCCACAGGTGCAGTAAGCAAATGTCAGTCAGATGTGTGACCACAGACAACGCACATCCCAAACTGAAGCACAGGTTTATTACACATTTGCAACATGTTGTTTCCACTACAGATGCAAGGTAATCCCACGTGGCAGTGGCCACACAGTCAACAAGTGTTGAAGAAATAAAGTCCAGGGGTGTGTGGCACATCACCTGTAGGGAAACGACTGCTTCCACCCTGGAAGTTGAATCATGGTGTCGGGGGATCACAGTTGACCAAACAACTCTGAAAGTACCCTGTGAAGGACAGACATGACACACAGTCAAAAGCACTGAAGAACAGGACAGAACTGCAATACTCATGCCCAATACATGTCACAAGATACCTACACAAAACCAAGTTAGCATGTCAACACTGTTGGGGAGTACAGACTACCTGTAAGGACACATCGCTGCACGCATCCAGTCAAGTAGCACATGGCCACACTCAAACAGCAACAGAGCACCACCAACACATATCATGCAAACTCAAATCATTGACATAACATCTCTGTATACTCACAATCAGCTGAAGAAGTTGGTGATGAGCTGTGTGCGGACATCACCTCATCATCATCATCATCATCACTGGCATCGTGGCCCAGGCCAGGATCCTCCACAGGTGGCGGATGTTGGTCATCGTCATCCAGGATGAGAGGCAACTCCTTCCGCACTGCCAGGTTGTGTAGCATGCAGCAGACGATGAAAATCTTGCACACCTTTGCAGGGGCATATGGGAGGGCCCCTCCTGTCTTGTCCAGGCAGCGAAAGCGGCTCTTCAGGAGACCAAATGTCCGCTCGATCACTCTCCTGGTCCGACCATGTGCCTCATTGTAGCGCATCTGGGCTGGTGTCACAGGGTTCCTGAGGGGTGTCAGCAACCACGGCATGTTGGGGTATCCGGAGTCACCTACATACAGACAATTGCACATTAGCTGAGTTGGAAAAGAGGGTGGAATACAACATTGCAGAACACACACAATGGTACAAAGTCAGTACACACCAACAAGCCAGGCACGCTGGTTCTGCATCTGTGACATCATCCTCGGGATGCGACTACTCCTCATCACGTAGGCATCGTGTGCAGAACCGGGGAAACGTGCACACACATGTGAGATGCTCATATCTGCAAGACATACCACCAGAGCATTGATAGAATGGAAAATGTTCCTGTTCCTGTATGCCTGCTCATGTGCCTGTGGTGGTACCAAAGCCACATGTGTCCCATCAATGGAGCCGATGACATGTGGCATCCTCCCCAGGGCATAGAAGTCACTCTTGACGTCAGTGAGTTGTTGACGTTTAGGGAAATAGATGTACTGGTTCAAGTATGTTAACATTGCCTCCAAAACATCGCGTAGCACACGGCTGAACATGGTCTGTGACATCCCACCAGCAGACGCCACAGTGTGTTGAAAGGTACCGGTGGCAAAGAAGTGTAGGGCTGCCATCACCTTCACCTTGGGGGTCAGCGCTGTAGGGAATGGCCGGCCAGGTAGCAAATGTGGGGCCAACTGCCCCGCCAATTCCTCAATCAGCGGCCTGTTGAAGCGGTACCGTCGGATGCAGTCACGTTCCACCATGGTTGCAAGGTCAGGGAATGGTCTATGGACAGCTGGTGCCCTGCAGTACATAGGTGAACAAAGAAAGATTGACAGTCACCCCACATATGTGGCATTGACCATACTAAATATCACATGATACATCATTACGAGACACAAGTACTTGATGTGTGTGCCGTTCTGTATGGACATATATGGCACCTACATGGCCATCATCTAACATCTCAGTTCAACATGTGTTGACAACAAGTTCCAGGTTGTGCTATGGGAAATCATTCGGCTGTGTCACAGTACCCATGTACTGCTGTCACGTTCCAAACACACACCACAGTGACAAGTGAGGACAGATGTGCCCCAGGCATCACAGCTCTTTGACAGGTAGATTCCCAGGGACCCTGTATTGCCACATGGACACTGGCATGACATGGCGTATCATGTACACGCCAGCAAAACAACCATGACTCCCACAGGTAGTGGCCCCTGTTGCCTCTGCAGGACAGACATGGACGTCTGTGACACACACACGCACAACATCAAAGTCGATGCACAAACAACGTGGATGTGGAGACTGTCTCCCATTGTGCACATGGAATCAGAGACATCTGGAACACAACATGCACACAGACTGTGGAGGGCCATCACAATTGTGGCAATGGGTCACCCTGTGACGTACATACCATCCCACATGGGACTCAGGGTGTATGTGACATAACATACACATATACAACCTGGAAATGTGACCATGCCACATGCTCTGAACTGAACAGTTGCACATCACAGTGGTCATGTGCACAACACACATAGGATTCTGTCCCCATGAACACGTGCACAGCCTGGGAGTGGCTGCCCCCAAGTGCCACCCAACAAGCCACTTGTTGACCCCCATACACACACAGGTAATGCAGCCTTACATGCCTTAGGATACAGTGTGGACAGGCTGTGGTGTTGTAGGTGTGCCCCTGAGTCCCTGGCAACTAATTGTGGCTGGCATACATTCACCTGTGACAACCATGGTGATATATGCGAGTGACTTGTACAGGGACGCGTCGTACAGCAATGGACCGAACGGTGCGCACGCATTGGCCATTGCATATGATGTTGACGGATGCGTGTTGTGTTTCGAAATACGCGTTGTACAGCAATGGACCGATCGGTGCGCACGCATTGGCCATTGCATATGATGTTGACGGATCCGTGTTGTGTTTCAAAATACGCGTTGTACAGCAATGGACCGATCGGTGCGCACGCATTGGCCATTGCATATGATGTTGACGGATGCGTGTTGTGTTTCGAAATACGCGTTGTACAGCAATGGACCGATCGGTGCGCACGCATTGGCCATTGCATATGATGTTGACGGATGCGTGTTGTGTTTCGAAATATGCGTTGTACAGCAATGGACCGATCGGTGCGCACGCATTGGCCATTGCATATGATGTTGACGGATGCGTGTTGTGTGACGTAATACGCGTCGTACAGCAATGGTCCGATCGGTGCGCACGCATTGGCTATGGACTGACATGGTAACGGACGCGTTTTCAAAGCTTTTACGAGTCGGATGCAGTGAATTCAGTTGGCCACCCACAACAATGTTGCAAATTCATGGGTGTCATGAAGTTGAACTTTTGAAGGATGCTGTGGGCGTGTATAAGTGGTGCAATTCCATGGATTGGCCAGATTCAGAAGATGCAAACGACTTGGACCTATCACTTTGGACACATGGGACAGTATCTGCCTCTGCAGCACACATATAATGCTGGCTGTTCCCCTGAGAGCTCACTTGCCTGCACTACATGCTCCAGGATGACATCTGCCACCACCACTGCTGCTGTCTCTGCATCCTCTGGCTACTGCAATGGCACGTACTGTGGAGAGAGCCCCAGCCTTCAGCACTGAGGAGAACCAGGCCCTGCTGGACAGCCTCCTTCCACAGTACAGCAAGCTGTATGGGAAACCAGGGGAGCAGGTGAGTGTGCTGTCCACTGCCTTACTAATTGTGCATGTTGTCTGACTAGCAAGACTTACAGTGTGTACACCAGTGGCTAGCATGCTCACTGAGTAGTTGTCACCCCCAAAGTGTGTAGTTACATGCACTGAACAGGTATAGTGCAGTAACAGTGCATTCCAACAAGGTTTTACTTCCCAGGCAATGATACCATTTAGTAACTGCTGGACAACTGTTCATAGCCATAGTTGCACTACCTGTGTACATCATATGCCCCTGTGATTGAGACATGTATATCCAACTGTGTGATGCACGGATATGTTGCATGTGTAGTTATGGCCTTTTCACTTTGTCATCCTCACAGGTTGATGCCCACCAGAAGCAGGAGATCTGGCTGACCATCGCCCGGGCAGTACGATCTGTGGGGGTCTACAGGCGCAGGATCCGCAACTGCCAGAAGAGGTGGCAGGACCTTCGTGGCTGGACCCGGAGGATCGCAAGGGTCCAGCTGAAGCTGTCGCCTCCTCGCAGGAGGGGCGGACACAGGACCCTGAGCCCCCACATGCTCCAGATTCTGGCGGTGGTCTTCCCTGACCTGGATGGGCAGCTGAAGGCCAGACAGCAGCAAGGAGGGGGTAAGTGCTAGCCTTTTCTGGGTACTATGACTAACATGCTCTATGCACTCCTTTAGCCTGGTTCCACTTCCACAGTACGACTGTCTTGTCGTCCTGGACTCATGTCCCTCACTTGTGTCATGCCCCCTCCTCATCTGATACACAGGTGTGGCCCTTACAGTCTGTGACTTAGGTCACTTGGGTACTGTGTACTTGCAGTTACCTGTGGTTCAAGTTGGGGACAGCATCAGTTACAGGAACTTTGTTGTGGGCTGCATGGGTGGTACAATTGCTCACACAATGCCTGTGATCTGACATGTACTCTGGGTATGGCTTTAATATGTGTTCCGACTGCTGCTCTGACTCACCACATGTCTGGGGTATGTGCCACACACACATGCTGCAGCAGAGACCAAGGTAGGAGCCTCAGAAGTATGTACATCATGTGTGTGACACATGCATAGCCACCTGCCTAGTGTTCAGGGTAATACCGTGTTGCACATGGACCAGGACTGTAATGCCTACTCCGGACATCGCAGGCACTCTGTTCTCCCACTCCCATGTGTCAGCATACATATTGGGCATTGTGAAGAGTGCACTCAGGTGTCTGCCTCTGTGTCACCGTGGTGTGGCCTTGCTTTTTGGACTCCTGGAGTGTTTAACAATTTGGGGTGGCCAGCCATCTGAGTTGTGACTATAGGATCTGCACATTGGTTAATGCATAGGTCTCTGATCCCTTGACTGTGCACAATGGTGTATGAAACATTGAGGTGCAGGCAGCTTTGGTTCATTCTCATCTGACGGTGAAGTGCTCATGTGCATGGATTTGTGTTTGCAGTCACTCAAATGTCTCATTTGAATGACGTGGGATCATCTTAGTCCTCATGATGTGGGTGGCCAGGGGTGCACATGTGCACCAGTCAGCTACAGGGCTTGCATTCCCAAAACTTCCATGATTGTGACACAGTGTAGACTGGTGTTGTGTGTATGCACTGCCCCTGTGACAGGAGACAGTTATTACTGACTTGCCAGACAGGCCTGTGCAATGACATTCAACTTGCAAAGGGTGATTCAGCAGTAGTGTGATATGTCCTGCATGCACACCATTGTTGCATTGTCTATCAGGACATGAGGACATCATTGTGTCTGGTGATGGAACCAAAACCCGCATATCGACAGAGACTCTGCCCATCACTTTTCCTGACACATGTACTGAGTCAGTGGCAGGAGATGGCATGTGTTTGGAGTGACACATTTCCATATGTTCTCTTGGATGTCCAACAACTGTGTATGTGGTGCATGTGTGCACATATGATTAGTCGCATACAACAGGCACCAGACAGATGGGTGCCTGGACAGGTAGGATATGTGTGGCATGAATGACTGTCAGGCAGACAATGGGCTTCTTCAAATCAGTGTCAGCACGTATTGCAATGTCTAGCAAATGATGGCAGGGCTTGCTCTGTGATGTGCTGTACTTACTGTGGAGTGTGTGGTCAGTACAGGTGACTAATGTTGCTCTGTTTATCCTGATTGTTTGCAGATACATCCACGGCCACAGGAGGAGACAGCTCCACGGACCAAGAGGAGCGGCAGAGCCAGACTGGGTCCACTGCAGGGGAGACCGAGGGACCCAGTGGCACGGAGGGTGAGGGGAGCCACACTGAGGAGACCTCAGCTATGACCACCTCGGCTGGGGAACACAGCACTTCCAGTGAGGACTCCCTTGTGGAGGTGGGTGTCAGCAGACCACAGACAAAATCGAGCAAGTCTGTCCCCGCCACCACCACCATCTCCACCCTCCCATCTGCTCCCATCCCACATGTCCATGGAGGCTCCCGTGTAGGGGAGCGTGTCTCCTTCATGCCAGGCACCGCACCCCCTGCCTCTGTCTCCCCTGCTGCCCTGAGTGTGGAGTCTGTGGACTTGCTGAAACAGATCCATGTAGGGCAGACATCAGTGCTGAGTGTCCTCCATGCACACACGGGTCTGTTGACACAACTGGTGTCATTCATGGAGGGCATGTCATCTGGCATGTCTGCCCTACATTGGACCAATCAGTCCATGGCCTCCTCACTGACGGCAGCAGTGTCCCTCCTGCAACAGTCCCTCACCCCTCCTACCTCTGCCCCATCCACAATCCCCAGCACCCTACCTGTCCCAAGCACACACACACCGGCACAGGCACCCACCATCACAGACACAAGCAGCACACAGACACACACGCCAAAATCCAGACGCAAACGCACGCACAGTCAGGGGACTGATACCTCACTTACAGGGGATGGGGCCCAGGCACACACACACGCATCCATGAGCACTCCGCAGTCCTCAGATGCCTCTCCCTCCAAAACCCCTTCCCTTGCCTCACCTGCAACCCCCCCTCCCAGAAGCTCTTCCTCTGTGAGCTTGGCCTCTTCCCCACAGATCCATCTGACCCAACGCACAGGCGGAAGAGGCAACCACCACACACAGAGGGGAGTGCCCCTCACACCCGGACACCCTCCCCGAGGCACAGGCAGACTGAGGACCCCATTAGGAAGTCCCCCCGGACCAGGAAGGGCAAGACCCCACCACCACCACCACGCAGCTCCACCACACAGTCTCTCTCCTCCATCCCCCAGGCCACCACTCCACAGGTTCCCCCACCACACCCTGCCCCAGGTTCCCCCACACACCCATACCACATCCCCAAACTGCTTAGGCCCTCCCCCCCTACCACTTGCTCTTCCACCCCCAACCCAGACGCACGGCCTGTTTGTGCCACTGGTGTGGAGACCGGGTCCCCCCTCTGTCCTGCCCACCTCATCTGCCCCCCTTCCACTCCCTTGGAGTTATGCACTGCAGTGGAGTCCACAACCACCCCGTCTGACTTGGGCACTGCAGTGGGGACCCAGTCCACTCCATCTGACCGGCCCACTGCAGTGGTGCCAGCACCCACACCATCTGACTTGTGCCCTACAGTGGTGCCGGCCCCCACTGAGTCAGACACCTCCACTGCAGTTGCCGGTGACACTCCTGCACCCACCACCCCTTCACTGCCTCCTTCTGGCATCCCCTGATCCTGTCCCTGCGGTGCCTGGCCTGCCCCTTGTATGCCCCTCCGAGGGGATGTCCCCTGTCCGTACCAGTGCAGGCAAGCAATGGGTGACAAGTTGTCACATGTCACCCTGTTCAGACTGTGAATGTGGACTGGCCATTGGCCTTAGTTTCTTTTGGACTTCCAATTTTTCATTTACATTGGCTGAATAAAGCGTCTTTTTGTTTACTAGTGGTTTTGCTTTTGTTGTACATGATGTAGATGAGTATCATCATGCATTTGCTGTTGTAATAGTGTTCAGATCAGGAAAATGAAGTGTTGCTGTGATGGACTCCATGTGGTCCATGGGATATGTGTCCTAATCTAGTCTGGATCCATAGCATCCTTTGCTGCAGTCTGAGGGTGTAATGTTCAGCATTTGACACAGGGATGTACGTTTTGCATTTGTAATTTAACATCTGTGGCTTACACTGATGCACATCTGGTGTGCTTACCACTGTTCAATGTTTCTATTTCCCTGACTGTGTGCCCATCTCCACTGGACATGCAGTTTAGCACATCAATGTTGAAGGACTCATCTGTGTATACAGTGCAACTTGCTTGACACGTGTATTGGGTATATGCAGATGACTGAAGTGACACTCCCGTACCCAGGCTGATGTGAGCAGAGCCTTCAGTGTGTTGTAATTGTTGACTCACTGACCGAGTGTTCTGCTGACATGTTTGAGTCGTGCACAGACAAGGTTTGGCACAGCGGACCTTCCACAGGAGTGGAGTGCCCTCATGGCAGTGTGTAATCCCGTGACATTGCCTGGGCCCGTGTTGTGTGTTGTGTAAGCATGTCTGTGTGTGTTCCCTTCCCTTTTCCTACACCGGCTGTGTCCCTACGGATGTTCCTGTTTGTGATGCTTGCTGAGTTGTCCTGTGTTCATCCAGCATCTTGGACCTGGTTTCTCCGTGATGTGGGTGCATGGCAAACTAATGTTCATCAGGTTGTCATCCCTAGTTGTCTTTGTTGTCAGGGCTGGGGTTTGTGGGTAAACGCAGATGAGACACAGTCAGGATTCCCCTTGGCACTTGTTGGTCACACAAGTCATGTAATTTACAGTTTGTGGTAGCTTTCAGTGATTGTGACACGTTGTGTGTGTGACTGCTGCCACTCCTCAGGGTCAGAGCTGCAATGTTGGCAGTTGTCTACGTATGTTCTTTGTGGGTGACCTTGGCTTCTTCATTGGTGTGTGACTGTGGCCGGGATCCCATTGATTGGGGTGGATTTCACGTCATGCCCATGTACGGCGTACTGTGCAGTGTGTCAGACATTCACGAGTCTTGTTGACTGGCCAGGTGTGATGGGTTTCTGCACCTTAGTTCCCACAACCACCCCTGGGATTGTCATGGGTGTATGTACAATGTCACCTGTCCATGTGAGCTTCACTGCTGCACATTGGTGGAGATCAAGGTGTGTGGTGTTGAGTGTGTGCAAATGTGAGTTGTTGCACGGCTAGACCCCTACCTCCATATTGGCCTTGGCTGACAGGCCGTGCTGATTGATTTGTGCTTGTGTAGGTGTGATGGTAGTTTGTTGCTCAGGACACATGGCTGTGGTTCACAGTGTGAACGACATCTACCTTTGTCATCACAGTGGGATTATCATGCAGGCTAGTGTCACCACAATGTGGGGTCCCTGGGGGTAGTGCTGTGGTGGGTCTGTCTCTTGCTGTGTCAGTTGATGTTCCTACAAACTTGTGTGACATGTGTAATTTGGGCTCCCTCTCATCTAACAATGCCTGATTGCCCACATAGGGGAATCCGATCCATGAGTTACTTTTGTATGGCACTGTATACACATCTGTGTAATTGGAATTCAGGCCTCCTCATGTGTTGTGTGGTTGCCTGGGGACACTGGCACACCCCCCATCACCTGTTGTGTTTGATATGCAGTGTGAGGCTGCCTGTTTGTGTTTGTGCGTCTGCACCACTGCATTGGCATATCTTTAGTGTGCCATTGCCTGCATGTTGTTTGGAGGATTTCCCATGCTGTCCCTGGGACTCCTAGGTCATCAGTCAGCACAATAATCATGGTTTGTATGTCCCATTGCTGCCATGGTATGGTATTTGTTCACCTCACATCTACAGTCTCCACAGGATATCTACATTTGTGTGTCCATTACTGCAGATATGTGGGTCTGCATTATGATGGTCACTTCTGGCATTGTGTAATTGATAAATGGAGACGATGTCAGTCCCCATGGGTGATGTTTGTCTGCACATGGCCAAAGGTATGTTTTATTTGCACTGCACTGTTTGCCTCACCCAATCTATGTTGCTATGGGACACAACCACTACTTTGCCACTGATGTGTTTGTTGTTCTGTGACCAGGAATCATCCATGCTGTTTGGCAGTTACAGCTTTTTCCATGACAACACTTACCTTTTGGTCACTGTGATGATGGGGGTTTGGACCCCATTGCCACAATGTTCAAAATGTGCTTCAGCTATGGACCCCACACTTACCTTTTGGTCACTGTGATGATGGGGGTTTCTTTAGACCCCATTCCCACAGTGGTCATGGTCTGCTTGCATTGTGAAGGCCACACACATTTTTGTGTGACACATGTGATAGGGGGTCACATTGTACGTCCAATGTCATGTTCAGTGTTGTAGGCATTTGACACAGACTACACACTCTTGTCATGATGTTGGGGGGATGTCTTTTGCTGACATTCCTTATGTTGGAGTATGCTGGTTGTGTCATGCATTACCCGTCCTATGAGTGGGGATGGTAGTAGAGACAGGCATCCAGCCCCCCATTAGTAGGGGTGGTGGTAGTGACAGGCATCCAGCCCCCCTGAGTAGGGGTGGTGGTAGTGACAGGCATCCAGCCCCCTTAGTAGGGGTGGTGGTAGTGGTAGGCATCCAGGCCCCCATGAGTAGGGGTGGTGGTAGTGGAAGGCAACAATTCCCCTATGAGTGGGGATGGTAGTAGTGACAGGCATCCAGGCCCCCATGAGTAGGGGTGGTGGTAGTGGTAGGCAACCAGGCCCCCATGAGTAGGGGTGGTGGTAGTGGTAGGCATCCAGGCCCCCATGAGTAGGGGTGGTAGTAGTGGTAGGCATCCAGGCCCCCATGAGTAGGGGTGGTGGTAGTGGTAGGCATCAATTCCCCTATGAGTGGGGATGGTAGTAGTGACAGGCATCTGGGCCCCCATGAGTAGGGGTGGTGGTAGTGGTAGGCAGCCAGGCCCCCATGAGTAGGGGTGGTGGTAGTGGTAGGCATCCAGGCCCCCATGAGTAGGGGTGGTGGTAGTGACAGGCATCCAGCCCCCCCTGAGTAGGGGTGGTGGTAGTGGTAGGCATCCAGGCCCCCATGAGTAGGGGTGGTAGTAGTGACAGGCATCCAGCCCCCCCTTAGTAGGGGTGGTGGTAGTGGTAGGCATCCAGGCCCCCATGAGTATGGGTGGTGGTAGTGGTAGGCATCAATTCCCCTATGAGATGGGATGGTAGTAGTGACAGGCATCCAGGCCCCCATGAGTAGGGGTGGTGGTAGTGGTAGGCATCCAGGCCCCCATGGGTAGGGGTGGTGATAGTGGTAGGAATCCAGGCCCCCATGAGTAGGGGTGGTGGTAGTGGTAGGCATCCAGGCCCCCATGAGTAGGGGTGGTGGTAGTGACAGGCATCCAGCCCCCCCTGAGTAGGGGTGGTGGTAATGGTAGGCATCCAGGCCCCCCTGAGTAGGGGTGGTGGTAGTGGTAGGCATCCAGGCCCCCATGAGTAGGGGTGGTGGTAGTGGTAGGCATCAATTCCCCTATGAGTGGGGATGGTAGTAGTGACAGGCATCCAGGCCCCCATGAGTAGGGGTGGTGGTAGTGGTAGGCATCCAGGCCCCCATGGGTAGGGGTGGTGGTAGTGGTAGGCATCCAGGCCCCCATGAGTAGGGGTGCTGGTAGTGACAGGCATCCAGCCCCCCCTGAGTAGGGGTGGTGGTAGTGGTAGGCATCCAGGCCCCCATGAGTAGGGGTGGTGGTAGTGGTAGGCATCCAGGCACCCATGAGTAGGGGTGGTGGTAGTGGTAGGCATCCAGGCCCCCATGAGTAGGGGTGGTGGTAGTGACAGGCATCCAGCCCCCTCTGAGTAGGGGTGGTGGTAGTGGTAGGCAGTACTCTAAACAACAAAAGAGTGTATCCCTTGAACAAGAGAGCAGAGGGAAAAGGGAGAATCAAAATTTGATTCTATAAAAAGCCCTCACTCACCAACCTGGTTGGTGACATGCTTCATCATAGGGCCCCACCCGGAAGGTCGAATACCTACCAGGTGTGCTTCGACGCCAGAATTACTGCGGAGCTGGTAAAAGTTTTTTGTGACGTGATAGTGAAAAGTGAATGTTAAAAATGCCTTGGTTGTAACCAATAACTTTATTCGCCGGCCAACCAGGCACGGATAAAAACAAAGAAAGTGATGAAAAAGCTGAAGTAGTATAATCAGCTAAATCCCACTACTGGTGAATGGTCAACATGTTTCTGCCACTGTCAAGCAAATAGCTGGGCATTCGTCAGGACCAAGGTGCGTAGACCCCGGTGGTATGAGCGCGCTAAGGCTCACCCAACCGTGAATCAAATGTAAAAACAGAGGAACAGGGTGTATGATTACGACCTGCTGTCAAAGAGGGAATCCAACCTTGTTTTGGGGGATTCCACATGGATCTGCAAAGGGAAAGAAAGGGAAAAAGACACAAACAAACACATAATTCAGTAACTCGTATCGTGTTTTGTGGTGTCTAATCCCATATAACCATCATGCTCTCTTAGTAATGCACTATAACACTCCTCCCACCAGTCACCGTGCTGATACCGAGAAGTATATGTAGATACACTCCTTTTATTCACATTACTCAAGTGATACTATCCACTGGTAATGACAAAGGTTCAAGGAGAGAGCCAATCCCTGAAACTATGGGACGGCCAGGTGGCGGTAGTCTATTTTTATGAGTTTTAGGCAATGTATAAAAATAGGGAGTAATGCTACCACCTTCAGATAAAAAGGCTGCCTCATTTCTGGTAATATAACCATTCTCTTCCGCCTCTTTTACCAAACCCTTGATGTGTAATTCCAATTCAGGAGTTGGATCAGTAGTGAGGAGTGTAATTCCTAACATCACTAAGAAGGCGGAGACACTCTTTCTCATAATCTACAGTATTCTGAATTACGATCCCACCTCCCTTGTCGGCTGGTTTAATCGTGATCATGGTATTAGATTGGAGGCCCTGAAGGGCTTGATACTCGCCGGCATTCAGATTCTTAAATGAAACAGTCTCTACATGAGACTCAATTTCCTGAAAGACCGCCTGCTCAAAAGCTACAATTTCTGCTGGGACTCCATAGGGAGGTGGGGTAAAGGTAGATTTTAATCTCAGTCCCGTAGTTACTGGGGCCACCTCTGGTATGTTGGTCTCTTGCCCCTCGAAGTACGCTTTTAGTTTCAGTTTCCTAAAAACTCTGCTAATTCACAATGGAGTTTAAACTTATCCAGGCGAGCAGTTGGAACAAAACCCAGACCTTTCTCCAAAACTTGCTTTTCAATAGGGGACAGGATGGTTTCGGACAAGTTCGTAATTAGACTCTCCTGGTACTCGGGCCTGGCTGTTGGTCCTGTGACTTGCTGCGAGTATGGTTGCCCACTGGGTCGTCTTGTTCCCACCTGACCTGATTCTGTCCTCTTCTTCTGCCTCTTCCTCTGTGGCCCCTCTCTAAAAAAAAGGACGGTACGAATTTTGAGGAAGAGCGTGGGTTGGCATAAATGCTGGATTCCAACCCATTAAGGGGTAGGGTGGTTGCTGATAGTGCATAGGGTGCATGGGATGCATACCCGGCCCTGTGGGGAAATGTGACCACATAGGTTGGGAATAGTTGTGTCTAGGTGTATTTCTAGACCCTCCCCTCATCTTCTGTCTGAAACTCCCATTACTAGAACCACTCGAGTTGGATGTATTATCATCGGAATTATCTGAACCTGCATTATTCCTAGAAGGTGGTGTAAATGCAGGATCGGCATAGGGATAAATTTGATTAAAAGTGAATCTTTTAAGATCCTTTTGAAATTTAGTAATCTTAGATTGAGTCAAATTGTCTTTATACTCTGTAATATCTTTATTCAACTCATCAAGTTTTTTCTTAAACCCTGTGAGTGTTGTTTTAAAATGGTTTTCTGTCTGTTGGATTTCGATCAAGAGGGCTTCTGATAGTCTCAACGCCGTTTTTATAATTAGCACCAGCCAATCACGTGTGCAATGCCATGCTATCATTGCCCACTCCTTTCTGAAAGTGGCATCTTCCAGGAAGATACGTGGGGCGTTAGAGACCAGAAGTCCCCTTGGCGCTGTATTAGTGCGCAAGTATTTAGTAAGAATAGTCCCATGTAAAATTGTTCTTATTCTGTCCCGCTTTTGTTCGGACAGTTTATCCCATTCGCTAGTATGTGTGATAGCTTGGGAAATAGTCGCATCCGCAAACAAAGAGGGGCCTGCTAGAATAGCATCCACTTCTGCATCTGAATAAGAAAGGCCTGGATTATCCATTGTGTGTAAATAGATTGAAACAAATAAAGAAAAAGAAAAACGTATAAAGGTTTGGCAGCAGGTTTCAGACTTCCGAGATCCTACACCTACAAATTAACTCTCACAGCTATACGCTGCTAGAATGCCATTTCAACAACAAGAGAGAGAGGGAAAGGAGCGGGTATGAAACACTCTTAGCCCCCCGAAGTCAGTACTCTAAACTGGACGTCATAGAAGGCGTGCAGGTGAAATAGTGCGCTATACATCGTCCACAAACCATGGTACTATTACATTACCAGTGGATAGTATCACTTGAGTAATGTGAATAAAATGAGTGTATCTACATATACTTCTCGGTATCAGCACGGTGACTGGTGGGAGGAGTGTTATAGTGCATTACTAAGAGAGCATGATGGTTATATGGGATTAGACACCACAAAACACGATACGAGTTACTGAATTATGTGTTTGTTTGTGTCTTTTTCCCTTTCTTTCCCTTTGCAGATACATGTGGAATCCCCCGAAACAAGGTTGGATTCCCTCTTTGACAGCAGGTCGTAATCATACACCCTGTTCCTCTGTTTTTACATTTGATTCACGGTTGGGTGAGCCTTAGCGCGCTCATACCACCGGGGTCTATGCACCTTGGTCCTGACGAATACCCAGCTATTTGCTTGACAGTGGCAGAAACATGTTGACCATTCACCAGTAGTGGGATTTAGCTGATTATACTACTTCAGCTTTTTCATCACTTTCTTTGTTTTTATCCGTGCCTGGTTGGCCAGCGAATAAAGTTATTGGTTACAACCAAGGCATTTTTAACATTCACTTTTCACTATCACGTCACAAAAACTTTTACCAGCTCCGCAGTAATTCTGGCGTCGAAGCACACCTGGTAGGTATTCGACCTTCCGGGTGGGGCCCTATGATGAAGCATGTCACCAACCAGGTTGGTGAGTGAGGGCTTTTATAGAATCAAATTTTGATTCTCCCTTTTCCCTCTGCTCTCTTGTTCAAGGGATACACTCTTTTGTTGTTTAGAGTACTGACTTCGGGGGGCTAAGAGTGTTTCATACCCGCTCCTTTCCCTCTCTCTCTTGTTGTTGAAATGGCATTCTAGCAGCGTATAGCTGTGAGAGTTAATTTGTAGGTGTAGGATCTCGGAAGTCTGAGACCTGCTGCCAAACCTTTATACGTTTTTCTTTTTCTTTATTTGTTTCAATCTATTTACACACAATGGATAATCCAGGCCTTTCTTATTCAGATGCAGAAGTGGATGCTATTCTAGCAGGCCCCTCTTGTTTGCGGATGCGACTATTTCCCAAGCTATCACACATACTAGCGAATGGGATAAACTGTCCGAACAAAAGCGGGACAGAATAAGAACAATTTTACATGGGACTATTCTTACTGAATACTTGCGCACTAATACAGCGCCAAGGGGACTTCTGGTCTCTAACGCCCCACGTATCTTCCTGGAAGATGCCACTTTCAGAAAGGAGTGGGCAATGATCGCATGGCATTGCACACGTGATTGGCTGGTGCTAATTATAAAAACGGCATTGAGACTATCAAAAGCCCTCTTGATCGAAATCCAACAGACAGAAAACCATTTTAAAACAACACTCACAGGGTTTAAGAAAAACTTGATGAGTTGAATAAAGATACTACAGAGTATAAAGACAATTTGACTCAATCTAAGATTACTAAATTTCAAAAGGATCTTAAAAGATTCACTTTTAATCAAATTTATCCCTATGCCGATCCTGCATTTACACCACCTTCTAGGAATAATGCAGGTTCAGATAATTCTGATGATAATACATCCAACTCGAGTGGTTCTAGTAATGGGAGTTTCAGACAGAAGATGAGGGGAGGGTCTAGAAATACACCTAGACACAACTATTCCCAACCTATGTGGTCACATTTCCCCACAGGGCCGGGTATGCATCCCATGCACCCTATGCACTATCAGCAACCACCCTACCCCTTAATGGGTTGGAATCCAGCATTTATGCCAACCCACTCTCTTCCTCAAAATTCGTACCGCCCTTTTTTTAGAGAGGGGCCACAGAGGAAGAGGCAGAAGAAGAGGACAGAATCAGGTCAGGTGGGAACAAGACGACCCAGTGGGCAACCATACTCGCAGCAAGTCACAGGACCAACAGCCAGGCCCGAGTACCAGGAGAGTCTAATTACGAACTTGTCCGAAACCATCCTGTCCCCTATTGAAAAGCAAGTTTTGGAGAAAGGTCTGGGTTTTGTTCCAACTGCTCGCCGGGATAAGTTTAAACTCCATTGTGAATTAGCAGAGTTTTTAGGAAACTGAAACTAAAAGCGTACTTCGAGGGGCAAGAGACCAACATACCAGAGGTGGCCCCAGTAACTACGGGACTGAGATTAAAATCTACCTTTACCCCACCTCCCTATGGAGTCCCAGCAGAAATTGTAGCTTTTGAGCAGGCGGTCTTTCAGGAAATTGAGTCTCATGTAGAGACTGTTTCATTTAAGAATCTGAATGCCGGCGAGTATCAAGCCCTTCAGGGCCTCCAATCTAATACCATGATCACGATTAAACCAGCCGACAAGGGAGGTGGGATCGTAATTCAGAATACTGTAGATTATGAGAAAGAGTGTCTCCGCCTTCTTAGTGATGTTAGGAATTACACTCCCCTCACTACTGATCCAACTCCTGAATTGGAATTACACATCAAGGGTTTGGTAAAAGAGGCGGAAGAGAATGGTTATATTACCAGAAATGAGGCAGCCTTTTTATCTGAAGGTGGTAGCATTACTCCCTATTTTTATACATTGCCTAAAACTCATAAAAATAGACTACCGCCACCTGGCCGTCCCATAGTTTCAGGGATTGGCTCTCTCCTTGAACCTTTGTCACGTTTTTGTGACTTTTTCTTAAAACCTATCATACAACAAACCTCTACATATTTAAAAGACACAAAGAGCCTCCTTTATCTACTGAGGGACATCTCAGTGGAGACTACCACTGTACTAGTAACATTAGACATTGAAAGTCTATATACTAGCATCCCACAGGATGAGACCATCAGGGTTCTGGGTGAAGCTCTTGAGAGGACTCCGTGAGAGTTCCAGACCCCAAGAGATTTTGTGCTTGAGTGTGCTACTTTGGCCTTAAAACAGAACTTTTTTGAGTTCAAAGGTCAATTATATCTCCAATCCACCGGTACATCAATGGGCAGTACCTTTGCCCCTAGTGTGGCGGGCCTGTATGTTCATAATTTCGAGAGTAAATTCATTCTCACTACCAGTAATCCTTATGCCTCTTCCATTACTTTTTGGAAGAGGTATATTGATGACATCCTGATGATCTGGGATGGTCCCGATAGTGTTCTCTCAGACTTCCTAGGCTGGATTAACACTCTCGATCAGAATCTCAAGTTCACCTACATGCAGGACAAACAAGAAGTGGTCTTCCTGGATGTGGTCATTCAGAAGGCAGATGGAGTCTTAACTACCAAAACTCACTATAAACCGACAGCTAAAAATACCTTGTTGGAATTCTCTAGCTTTCATCCAAGGCCTCTTCGAGAAAATCTTCCCTATGGCCAGTTCCTCCGTTTAAGAAGAAACTGTAGTGAACTTCAGGAATTTCGCAATCAATCAACTGACCTTACCCAGAAACTGAAAATTCGAGGGTACCCAGCGAGAATTCTCAGTAAGGGATACAAAAGAGCTCGTAATCAACCTAGAGAGTCCCTTTTGGAAGAAACCTCTAAAGTAATTAAGGATATTCCCTTAACCTGCGTCACCACTTTCAGTACAGCATCCACAGTGGTAAAGAAAGCTATAAACAAACATTGGCGTATTATCAACAGTAACAACAGGAAGTGGGAAAAACCTCTTTTTCTTTTAAAAAGGGACGCAGTTTAAAAGACTCATTAGTCCATACTCGTCCGAGGATCCTACCATCTAAGGAACCCATATCTATTACTGAGGCATGGGGCCTTCCGAAAATAGTGGGTCATTTCCCTGTACAAATTGCAGTATCTGCCATCTCACGACATCAACTAAGATACTAAGTTTAGAACCAGGCAGATCATGGACACAGCGCAGCCACACTAACTGTAATTCAACCAATGTGGTTTATTTGATCACTTGCCCGTGTGGGCTGCGTTACGTCGGCATGACGACGCGAAAGTTAAACAACGTATCATTGAACACCGAAGTAATATCCGTTGCAAAAGATTACGACCAAACTAAGTGAACGCTACCTTTCATTCAACCATCCACCTAATGACATAAGGTGGACTGTGATTGGTGGCAGAAACATACAACAATCCCACTTTGAAAAAGAACAGAGATGGGTTTATCGCCTTGGCACGCATAAGGAGGGGCTTAATGATTCCATTCCTTGGGCTACTGTTTTAAGAGCATAAATTCCCTAATTACATGAATTCCTCCCTCTTGGGTTATTATATGCAGATCATGATTTTCTTAATTATAGGTGATCTTCATTGTTCTTCTTCACCCATGATTATCTAGTCGTCTCCGCAATACAGAGGGGGCCCCCAATGCTTTGCAGGTCACTAATGTCCTGCCATTCCTTATTTCAAAATTGGGGTTTTTATTCCTTATTCTTTTCAGCATTTTGGAATATTTAACCCCTTTTAAATAGCATTCATGATTCTTTCTTCTGCTTAATTTTTGAATTTCCCGACTGGGAGATTATTCATTCTGAGCAGTTTTTCATTACTGTTTGGCTTTCGTGCATTAAATAGCATACGTATGTTTTTTTGTTACAATACTTGCGATCATAGTAGATTTAATAAAGCTTTGTTGAATCAGTCTGTCGGGACTGCGGCAAGCGTTCTAGTTGTAACGCTCGATTCCCGCAGTCACATGTACTGCTGACGCCCTGATTGGACGCCTGTGACACGCCGCACGTTGCGACGCAAAGGGGCAGGTCCAATCTAGGCTGCCGGGGTCAGACTTTTAACCGGCAGAGTCACCAAACGGCCTATCGACGGGGTCCGGTGATCAGAGGGTTGTACAGGTACCAAGCGGGTGCTTGGCTTTGCTGGCGTAAGTGATCCTAAAGCAGTAGGCAGTAACCGATACAGATAAGTAGCTTTTTTGTTCCCTATCTAATTAGATTTATTTTCTCGTCTCTTACAGGGTGTGCCTACTAGCCACCACCCCCCTCCCGAGACCCATGGTGTGATGAGCTTTCACCCAGTGTGTAAGAAATACGGTTCATTGCGATAGAGTGTGTGGGACCGTATGATTGTGGATTATCACGACACTTTTATATTGAGTACTTTTAATGTTTGACCGATTCACGGATGGTTATATGGGATTAGACACCACAAAACACGATACGAGCTACTGAATTATGTGTTTGTTTGTGTCTTTTTCCCTTTCTTTCCCTTTGCAGATACATGTGGAATCCCGATACCTAGAAGTAAACAGCATCCTGGACCCATCCCAATCGGGGTTCCGCAGCAACCACAGCACTGAGACTGCCCTCATTGCCGCCACCGACGACATCAGGACCCTGCTGGACAACGGTGAGACCGCAGCCCTCATCCTGCTGGACCTCTCTGCCGCCTTCGACACTGTCTGCCACTGCACTCTACGCGCACGCCTCCACGACGCAGGGATCCGAGACAAGACCCTGGAATGGACCACCTCCTTCCTCGACGGCAGAACCCAGAGAGTCCGCCTCCCACCTTTCCGATCCGAAGCCTCCGAGATCATCTGCGGCGTACCCCAGGGATCTTCCCTCAGCCCAACACTGTTCAACATCTACATGGCCCCGCTCGCACGCATCGCCAGACAGCACGACCTCAACATCATCTCCTATGCCGACGACACTCAACTGATCCTCTCCCTCACCAAGGACCCCCTCGCCGCCAAAGCCAATCTCCATGAAGGAATGAAGGCCGTCGCCGACTGGATGAAGATCAGCCGACTAAAGCTGAACACGGACAAGATGGAGGTCCTCATCCTCGGCTCCAACCCCTCAGCCTGGGACGACTCCTGGTGGCCAACGATGCTGGGAGCAGCCCCGACACCCACCGACCACGCACGCAACCTGGGAGTCATCCTCGACTCAACGCTCTCCATGGCCAAACAAGTCAACGCAGTCTCCTCCTCCTGCTTCAACACCCTCCGCATGCTTCGCAAGATCTACAGGTGGATCCCGACAGACACAAGAAGAACAGTCACCCAGGCCCTCGTCAGTAGCAGACTTGACTATGGGAACGCCCTCTATGCGGGAGCCCCGGCCAAGCTCATCAAGCAACTGCAACGCTTACAAAACGCCTCCGCACGCCTGATCCTCGACGTACCACGCCACAGCCACATCACCCCCCACCTGAGGAACCTGCACTGGCTCCCCGTCGACAGGAGGATCACCTTCAAACTCCTCATCCACGCACACAAGGCACTCCACAAAACTGGCCCAGCCTACCTCAACAGACGACTCTTCTTCTACGTCCCCAACCGCCAGCTCCGCTCCGCCGACCTCTCCCTCGCCACCGTCCCTCGCATTCGAAGAACAACCACCGGCGGCAGATCCTTCTCACACCTCGCCGCCAAGACCTGGAACACCCTTCCACTAAGCCTACGACAGACCCAAGACCTGCTGACCTTCAGGAGACTACTCAAGACCTGGCTGTTCGACCAGTAGCAGCACCCCCCCCCCTTCCCTCTCCCCAGCGCCTTGAGACCCTCGCGGGTAAGTAGTGCGCTCTACAAATTCTGTGATTGATTGATTGATTGAATCCCCCGAAACAAGGTTGGATTCCCTCTTTGACAGCAGGTCGTAATCATACACCCTGTTCCTCTGTTTTTACATTTGATTCACGGTTGGGTGAGCCTTAGCGCGCTCATACCACCGGGGTCTATGCACCTTGGTCCTGACGAATGCCCAGCTATTTGCTTGACAGTGGCAGAAACATGTTGACCATTCACCAGTAGTGGGATTTAGCTGATTATACTACTTCAGCTTTTTCATCACTTTCTTTGTTTTTATCCGTGCCTGGTTGGCCGGCGAATAAAGTTATTGGTTACAACCAAGGCATTTTTAACATTCACTTTTCACTATCACGTCACAAAAAACTTTTACCAGCTCCGCAGTAATTCTGGCATCGAAGCACACCTGGTAGGTATTCGACCTTCCGGGTGGGGCCCTATGATGAAGCATGTCACCAACCAGGTTGGTGAGTGAGGGCTTTTTATAGAATCAAATTTTGATTCTCCCTTTTCCCTCTGCTCTCTTGTTAAAGGGATACACTCTTTTGTTGTTTAGAGTACTGACTTCGGGGGGCTAAGAGTGTTTCATACCCGCTCCTTTCACTCTCTCTCTTGTTGTTGAAATGGTAGTGGTAGGCATCCAGGCACCCATGAGTAGGGGTGGTGGTAGTGGTAGGCATCCAGGCCCCCATGAGTAGGGGTGGTGGTAGTGGTAGGCATCCAGTCCCCCCATGAGTAGGGGTGGTGGTAGTGACAGGCATCCAGCCCCCCTGAGTAGGGGTGGTGGTAGTGGTAGGCATCAATTCCCCTATGAGTGGGGATGGTAGTAGTGACAGGCATCCAGGCCCCCATGAGTAGGGGTGGTGGTAGTGGTGGGCATCCATCCCCCCATGAGTAGGGGTGGTAGTAGTGACAGGCATCCAGCCCCCCCTTAGGAGGGGTGGTGGTAGTGATAGGCATCCAGGCCCCCATGAGTAGGGGTGGTGGTAGTGGTAGGCATCAATTCCCCTATGAGTGGGGATGGTAGTAGTGACAGGCATCCAGGCCCCCATGAGTAGGGGTGGTGGTAGTGGTAGGCATCCAGGCACCCATGAGTAGGGGTGGTGGTAGTGGTAGCCATCAGGCCCCTATGGGTGTGTATGGCATTGGTGATAGCCAGCCCGCCCCTATGGTTCTGCTGTTGCTTGTGTACGTCATTTCTGCATCCCTATGTGTGTGTGACATATGTCGGGTACGTGTCGTTTGTTTGTGTAGTGGGTGTTTGACTTACCGTCTGCGCCGTACGCGTCCGTACCGGTTCCGGTAATAGATGTACAGTATTGGTAGGACCTGCGCGATGGGATTCATGGTTGGTTCGTCTCGTTTGGGTTTCTCGTGGCTTCGACTCGTACTCGTAGCTGGCTTGTTCGTCTCGTAGCCGTGGATCGTCTTGTGGCGCGAATCGGAGCTTATGTGCAGTTCTCCCGGATGCTCTGACGTGCCGGACGTAGTGACCAGTTCGGCGCGTACGGAGTTCGCATCGTACTAGTCCGGCCGGAAGGTGCTGTGTATTTACTTCTGTGCGACTCGAATCTGCGTTTCCGGATCCAGCTCGGTCGGGGAACAGGAGCTGGAATGGGTACGTACGGCTCGCTCGGAATTTTAGCACTAATGCGCATCGTACTTGCTCGTTCGGACGACTGCTCGAATTGTTCGGGAAAAACGCGTTCGGCTCGTATTTTTTCCGGACGAATCGTATTCGGTGCGCTTCCGGCCGAGATCGGAATCGACCCCTAAGTCAGGAAGGTGCTGGTCACTAAAGTTATAAAAATTAATATTCCAACTCCAGATAGTGTAAAGTCAGGAAAGGTGCTGGACACTGAAGCTATATCAATTACTATTCCCACTCCAGTTACTGTTAATTCAGTGAAGGTGCTGGACAGTAAAACTATAGAATTTACTATTCCCACTCCAGTTAGGATTAAGGGGCCCATTACGATGTCGGGCGGAAGCACAACCGCCGTGCTGGCGGATGCAAAAGCACCAGTTACCGCCGGCACGCAGCAGTCCACACGCCCGCCCAATTACGATGCGAAAAGTAGGCCAAACACCGCCGGCAAGCCAGCAACACCGTCCGCCATCAAAGTGCGCCCGCACACGTAGCGGCGCAGCACAACTGACACACACCGTCCGACGAAACACGTCCCGCCCGGCGCATAAATTACGATGCCGCAAACAAACGGCTCCCACGGCAAAGAGACACCGCACGTGAAAGAGAGGCGGAAACACGGACGCAGAGCACGGACAACGAAGAAGCGGCACCCCGGGCATGAATCCAGCACTGCAGGCCCTTCCCATGCTTCTGCTGATGCACCACCAAGGACGCAACGTACCGCGGAGACGCAGGTAGGCACACACACAACAAGTGCACGCAAACAGCGCACACAGTGCAAGGGCGGATAAAGCGGACAACCCCCACCAGCGCGTGCACACTACACATCCACCATTGCATCCACATATGACACACAGGCCAAATCGCAACATCGCGGAACACATGTGTACACACCACCTGGGACTAGGAACCAACCACCCCGTCACGGCCCCAAAGCGCCGATGACGCCGCCACACATGCGCACAACGCAGAGGCCAACCGCAGCGCCATGCATGCATCGCACACAGACACAGGGACACAACCAAGCAGCACACACATCAGCCCCACCCCGAACGCACATGACACGTGACAGGCCGGCCACAGACATGTCCCCAACGCCCAATTCACGGACAACACCCAACGCAACACAACCGACGCACACATGTCAGTTAAGTCACGCAACAGCAGGACACACCCCAGTGTAACAAACATGGCGAAGCACACAGCGGCGGCAACACCAACTAGGAGAAGCAGGGCCCCTTCGGGAAGAGGAACGCCAGTACCACACTGAAAAACCCATACCACCCTGCACATATGAACAAGACACATGAAACGGAACACCAAAGAGCCCGGGGACCGACAACAGGTGGCCCAAGAATTACATCCACACACAAGGCCCAACGCAGAGCGGAAAGGCAGCCTGCCGCCCACACAAGGGAGAGCAGACAGCACTGAATGACCTTCCATTCCAACACCGAAACCACAGCCCTACGACAGAAGCCGGTGAATACAGCCATTGTCCAAGAATAGACCAACACAGGCATGCCGAGGAGACCGACCACACGGCAGATAGCGCATATCACAGAAGCACACAACGGACGGGGAA
Organism: Calotriton arnoldi; assembly: GCA_963921515.1. NCBI lineage: Eukaryota > Metazoa > Chordata > Amphibia > Caudata > Salamandridae > Calotriton > Calotriton arnoldi. Next base: position 562,014 of record CAWUFW010011939.1, read on the forward strand.
GAAAGAAGAAAACACTCCCCCATGTCGGCCACATGCAAGTTAATTGGAAGGAGTCACACAGCACCGACCTTGAACTGTCTGAGAAGCATGTGGGAAGAGGGCCCGTGTCCTCCAAACAAGCCAACAGAACACAAGTCCTGTCTCCCCACGACTACACAGAGCTCACAGCAACCCCGGAGCGTGCACATTGCAGACTGCACACACAGCCGGAGCACGCCACCTCTACGAACCGCTGCGAAATGGCAACCGCAACACACCTACCCAACTACGCCGAAGAGCTCAAGCTGTACCAAACCAGCACGATACATACATTGGGATGCGATCTCCTGTCCCTGCTGAACGTAAGTTACCGACTGACTTACCGCATCACATTGTTCAGCTGCGTCATGCCCGTCTTCTACTGTCGGAGGTGTCCCTACCAGCATCCCGTCGAGATATGCCTCTCCAACCCGGCATGTCTGAAGGCGGACCTGCTACCACTACTCCTCCCTCTGGACGCACACGACAGGGCCTGCTCTGCCTATGGGGGCATGGCGTATGTGGCCAACATCGCACGTGCACTGAAATGGAACCACTGTGCCTCCACACGACGGATCATCGAGAACAGCTACATCGAATGTCACCCAGCATGCCCCATCATGGTCCTCCAAGGGACAACCTACGAACAACACCTTGACAGCCACCATCCGCTTCATTGGCTGGCAAACATGTACACCACCAATGACATGGAAGCCCTGCTGGACGGCATCGCATACCTGTCAACCTGTAAATACGTCGGACCACAACGCAGGTTCCCCGAGTGACCTATGAAGTCCAACCCCGCACCCATGCTCAGCTTCCGCACGGACTGGCCAGTCACCACCACAACAGCCATACCAAACGACCGGCAACTGTAACCACACCATCAACGACATCGCCATGACATCGGATATGACCGGGACATGCACACTGTTCCCCATCACATCCAGGAACACCGCATGCATCGTGGGAGGCAGTGGCATGGGCTCTGTGCATCGCACCCACATGGACGGAACTGCACGAACAACCAGGACACGACATGGATCCAGCGCACATGGACACACACACCGCTCAGTGGACATGAATAGGTCGCCTGGAGTCTGTGGGTGCTGCACCCCTCCCACCCCCGCCCCGGGAATCCCATACCAGGACCTTTGCATGGACGACAAGTGCATACAACAACAACACGACCCCAGTGACTGTGACATGTCCAGTAACCACCACAGTGCAACAACAAGTGGCACGCCGCTGCATGCACGCAAGCACATGCCCTGATGTCATCTCACATGCACGCGTGCATGAGGAACAACCGCAGCAAACCTGTCACATGGAACTGAGATGGACTGTGCCCATGATGCCGAGCGGTCTGGTAGGCTACATGTATACCGTCTGTGTCAAAGTCCGCAGCTCCGCAGCCATACGTAAATGTACATTAGCACAGCCTTGGCCAAGCAGATGTAACCCCACACCCTATCCCATTTGTAATCATGCTCAGTATATCCTCAACATGTATCCCGCTGCCAGTAGTGTCCACTATACTGCATCACAGAGGACAGAAGACTCAATATAATGTTTGAAACCAGAACTGTCTCCGCTGACTCATTTCACAAGTACGAATGAGAGAGGATGAGAGTATGTGAAGTACACGGCAGTCGTGACATGACCATGTAGTCCACTGGTATTGGATGTCAACGCAAATGAGTAGCACTACTGTGGAAGACACACATGTGTCGTGTGAAGTCGTATGGACGCAGTGCTCAGGTGGGTGGGTGCGACGGGTAGATGCGCACATGCCAAGTTGGAGCACGCCGTGTTGGGAGGGGTCATGAACAGTACACCACCGCTTCCCTGGGCATTGTGAGAGGACACCTGTCGGGGGAGTGAACACGTGTGTGCACAGCAGCCGGGCACACGTACAAAGCGGTACCAGGCGCACCTCAGCCCACCCTCTGTGGACAAGCTGGATCCTGTTGTGCGCCCGCCATGCCCCTTGACAAGGCACACACAGCCCCAGTCGACCAGGTGTAACCCCAACATAGTCAATCCACACAGGCGATACAGGGCACGGGATGGCAGTGGAGCATGGTGTGTGAGAGGTCTCCTCGCGCTCCTCCTGGTCATATCACGCAGGCAATAGAACCTCAACGTCCAGCATGGCAAAAAGTCAAATGGAAGTGTAGGGGGACGCACCACAGCACGAGCAGCACTGACGTCACGGGAGGTGGCTCGCACCATCCCATCCATTGCCCATCATACCAACCACGCCACATGCCATTGCGACTAAGTGCAAGCGCGTGCGCCACCACCCCTGAGCCCTCCCCAGAGAGGCCAAAGAGTGAATGTGTGGGCCATCAGCCACAGACGGACGCGGCCTGGCCGCAAGGGCAGCCACAGCCACTGGGTGTCGCAGGTGGCGGATCCGGAAGGCGAAGACTGTGATGCATAGTCCATGCAGGCCGGGTCTCCATTTGGGGCACCACGCAGGTGGACGGCGTCCCGCCACACATCATACCCTGAGACAGCCCACTCGTGCAACTGGACCCACACATGCACTCCTTGCCCTCTCTGGTGCGAGCTTGGGGCTGCCTGTGCAAGCGCTAGCCTCGCAGGTGAGCATGCATATTGGGGGGCGAGGGGAGGACATGAGGGCTGGGGCGAAGATGACTGTATCACTGTCAGTGAGTACAAGGGATGACCCAGATGTGGAAAGGAAGAGACGTGTCCCGTGTGTACTGCAACTAGTCGCCAATCCAACTACCCCCCATGTCCGGAATGTAAGCCCGCACCTAGGCCCGCCCATCCGCCACATCGAACATACCACCAGCACGACAACCTTCCCATTCGAAACACTGACTGGGGGTGGCGACCAGTGAACAATCATGTGTAGCCTACCCACGCGTACATGTGGGCCCTCCATGATCCATGTCACCTGCGGCAAAGTCATGACATGCGCAATGAGGGAAGTGAGGAGAGCTGTCCGCCCCACGCACAGAAGGTGCATCAGCTCCACAGACCCAGCAGCGAGTCCAGCAGGGGTCACATGTGCAGGGGCAGCTGTGCCTGGTGTGAAGGCACATGCATATGGACAGCACATCGACCAATGTGTAGTCTGCCCACATCCACAGTCCATCATCATGCGGACATAGGAATTGAACACAGGGCAACACATCTTAGCTGGTGCACCCACCGTGACCAACAATGCGCAATCATCGACGTACCCGCCCTGTGCATGGCCCCCCACCCAACGGAGGCACATCCAGTGCCACCATCCCACACACACAAGCCTTCCACGGAACATGCTGTGTCCAATGGTCAGTACAGAGTCAGCGCCCATCTGGTGGATCCTGAACAGGAGACACATGCACACACATGCCAGCTCCCACTATGTACGACTGCCACCTGGCACGTGCAATGTAACCTCTCACCTGTGACGTGTGACTGCAAGCACACAGCCGTCTTGGCATGGGGCTGTCAATGTGGACACCAGTCAATGTTTCGGGAGCTGTGATCCGTACAGTGCTGTACATAGGGTGCAGTGCTGACACCTACTACTGTCTCATATCCCCTCGTGCCACAGGTCCCACTTGTATTGGCCGCTCAGCCCGTGCCCACATCGTCGTCGTCGTGTGCCATACTCATCCAGCCTCGGAAGCAGTACCATGCTCAGCAGACACTCATGTTGCCGTGGCGTTGCCGCTTGACGAATATGCAGTCAGTCCCCATCAGCACGCCCCGCAAGTCATTGGGGCCTAGATCCCCATGTGCATGCACATGGCAGTGGTATGTCTCACTTGCCATTGCCATTGTTGGGAGACCTGTGTAAGTGTATTGTGGCCGTGCCGTCCCAGCTTGACAGCTGGGCTGTGGCCCATGTGCTTGCTCAGTCATGTCAGTGATGTGTATGCGAAATTGCTATGTGCCGTGTTGCTTTGACATGTGTCCTCTGCCATTTAACCCAGGCGGAGACCGAACATTGACCGCCCATACCAATTGCTGGCGGACATGGACGATACAGAGGTAATCAGGAAGTTCCGGCTGGACAGGCCAACTCTGCATCGACTGTGTGCCATGTTAGAGCCCCATCTCCGTCCCCGCAGGGTGTATCCGACTGCTGTCACCCCCACGGCTAAGGTGATGGCCGCCATGCATTTCTTCGCCACTGGGTCATTCCAGCACACAGTGGGCAGTGGAGGAGGGATGTCCCAGCCCATGTTCAGCAAGGTGCTGAGGGATGTACTGGCAGCCATGATGCTGTACCGGAACAGGTACATCAGATTCCCCAGGGCTCGTGAATTGGCGGCAGTGAAGGGTGCATTCTATGCCCTTGGCAGAATCCCACACGTCGTGGGAGCCATTGACTGCACTCATGTTGGCCTTGTTCCACCACAGGCCACTGAGCACCTGTACCGCAACAGGAAGCACACGCACTCCCTGAATGTGCAAGTGGTGTGCCTTGCGGACATGGTGATCACCCACGTGTGTGCAAAGTTTCCAGGCTCGGCCCATGACGCACACATAATGCGCAACAGCATCTTGCCACGACTGATGGCCAATCTGCAACAGGATCGTGGCTGTATTGTCGGTGAGTATGTGGAGTGGTGTAGCGTGCTGGTTGTGCGATGCTGTCCCCTGTCCAGTTGGAATAGCAACGGTTCTCTGTGTCCCTCACACCCAGGTGACTCTGCGTATCCGAATGGGGCATGGCTGCTCAGTCCATTGAGGAATCCTCGCACCCCAGCAGACGATCGATACAATGAGGCACATGGGAGGACCAGACGTGTGGTCGAGCGTACCTTTGGCCTCCTCAAGTCCAGGTTCAGGTGCCTGGACCGCACCGGGGGTGCACTGGCGTACTCCCCACAGAAGGTGTGCCAGATAGTGGTGGCGTGCTGCATGCTGCACAATCTGGCCATTCGGAAGCAGATCCCCCTCATTGTGGATGACGGAGATCAACCAGGGCCCCAGCCCGCAGACCAGGACAGCTCGAGTGAGGTGGACAGCGGAGAGGAGGAAGCTGGGAATGTGCGCCAGCAGCTCATCGCCCGCTACTTCACTTGACGGTGAGTGTCCATGTACGACGGATGATGTGTCTGTATCTATGCAGGTGTGTGTGCTGTGTCAGGGTGGCCGTATGTTCACTGCGTGCAGTGTGTCAACGCTCCATGGCCAGGGTAGTATGCCACTGTTGGTGACTGTGGCATTGTGCCCTATTGCTCTGTGCGATGTGTGTACATTGCTTGTAGTTGTTGACATGTACTGTGTGATGGGTGTGTGACACACTCATTGAATGTGCTCCTGTTCTGTCTCCCACCCCTAGGTCCCTACAGGCCCTCCGGATTCCATTTCCATGCCACGCATCAGGTGCCTTTCCGCCCAAGGTGGCCGTTGTATTCCGTACAATAAAGACACAGGGCACAAACAGCAGTTAGTGAAAAAGGTGCATTTATTACAAACTGTGACATGTGAGTGTGTGTAAGGTGATGACAAAAGTGGTGCGTGCAGTGACAATGAGCTGTCGGTCATGGCTGCGTGATGATCAGGGTGTACCCACTGGTTCTATGTCCATAGTCCAACACACACATGCCATCCAGATGGCTGTGTGGAGTGGGATCGTAGAGCAAGTCAATGCAGTGGCTGGTCAAGGAAGGCTGGCGGAAGGCTGGCTGGCTGCCTCACTTGCGACTGGAGCGTGCGAAGTCCTCCCGGGAGATCTGTTTCCTCTTCGGACGGCCCCTTCCACGTTTGGGAGGGGGTGTGTGGTGGCGACCTGCTGGTGGTGGGTGAGGTGTGCTCACTGGCTGTGGACGCAGGGGAAGTGGACACTGCTGCCCGAGCCTGCGCCCTAGCAGGTGGTGGCGGAGGTGGTGTTGCTGGCCTTGCCTGTGACCCCACCGCCACCACCAGCTGGCCCATGAGGTCCACGAGTTGGTCCATACGGGACACGAATTGGCCCATATGGGCGTCCATGGACCTCAGCACCCCCAGCACCTCCCGCGTGTCAGTGGCAGACCTGGCCCATTGTCCTTGGGCCTCTTCATAGGCCCCAAGGACTCTGGCCATTTGAGGCAGGGCATGGCTCCCAGGGGAGGCTGGCGTTTCCCTGACCCTGCTCCTCCTACCAGTCCTGCTGCCACCGGCCTGCCCACTAGCCACATTGCTCACCACGGTCCTCGCTGTGGCTCCCAGGGTGGATCCAGTCGGCCGGGCCACCACCTGCGCTGGGGCTGGTGCCAGCGAAGACGTGGTGGTGGTGGAGGCGGTGGTGGTCGGTGCGGTGATGGTGGCGGTTGCGGCAGTGGTAGTGGCCGCAATGACCGTGGGTGTGGCCGCAACGACAGTGGCAGCAGGGGACTGGGACTGTTCAGCATCCCTGGATGATGGGTTGGTGGGTAGGAGGGGTCCTGGGGAGCGGCTGGGCCCTGCCACGCCAGATGGGCCAGCTTGGTGGTCCGTGTCCGAAGAGGTGGACAGATCCTCCAGATCCGTGAGTCCTCGTTGGGGGCTTGTAGGCTGGCTGTGCTGGCTGCTGTCTCCATCCCCAGCGTCCAGCAGTTCGTCACCTGTGGAGAGAATGAGATTTGTTATTGTGTTGCACCTGGCGAAGTATGTATTAGTCGTCTGACATTGGCAGTTCGTGCAATCTCGTACATGGGTTTCCCGGAGGCGAGTGTGTGGCTGTGGCATCTGTAGGTGTGTGTGCTAGGCAATGGGACTGTGTGCTGTGCACATGTGGCATGGGACAGATTGGCCATGCCGATGGGTGTGTTGCTTTGCCCCTACTCATTGTGACTCTGGTGTATGCGGGCTCCTGGCCCATCCTGGGTCTGGTTTGTACTTTGCTTTTGGGGTTCAAATGGAACGCTTAGGAACGCATATGGCAACATGGGGGCCATGCCCCAGATTCGCATTTGGGAGGGAATATGCTTTTGGGGTTCAAATGGAACGCTTAGGAACGCATATGGCAACATGGGGGCCATGCCCCAGATTCGCATTTGGGAGGGAATATGCTTTTGGGGTTCAAATGGAACGCTTAGGAACGCATATGGCAACATGGGGGCCATGCCCCAGATTCGCATTTGGGAGGGTATATGCTTTTGGGGTTCAAATGGAACGCTTAGGAACGCATATGGCAACATGGGGGCCATGCCCCAGATTCGCATTTGGGAGGGTATATGCTTTTGGGGTACATGCTGTGAGCCATGGGTGCCGAACGTGACATGTGTTGTGGCAGCATGACAGTGCATGGTCTGAGGTGTGTGCATGCCTGACATGCCCTGCATATATGCTGTCTGTTGTGGTTACTGGACATGGCATTGGACGCATCGTTATGAGTGAGTGATAGTTGTGTGCCAGCCAACGTATTGCAGTTGTCCCATCTCCTTGGTGTGCGTGCTGCCCTGTGCCATGTGCATCACTGCAGTGCTCGGGGGGTGTGGCCCATGTTGTGTGTTGTTGCTCACAGTGTGTCGTGCGCTTAATTGACTTCTGGCACATGGTTGGTCATGGGCATGTGTCTTAGCGTGACTGCTGTATGTGTGGCAGCTGTGCGGATGACATGCCTTTCATGAGACTGGGGCTGACGGATGGGATGGATGGTATGTTGTATGTGCATGGTGTGTCTGTGTGTTTGATGGGTTCAGTGGTGTTCGTGTGCATTTCTGTTGTTCCGCTCTGTTGCGTCTAGTGTTGTTTGTCTTACATAGGCGTAGTTGTGGGGTGTGTGGTTGACAGGCAGTAGGGGCTACATGGACAGGACTTCAATGGTGTTTCGGTTGTGTGTGATGAGTTGCACAGTGGCTGCCGTGTGGGACTATATTCAGTGTGGCTTGTGCATGCAGACGTGGCTCCTTGGGTGTTGCTATGTCTGTGATGGGTCATGTGGGGTGTGAGTCTGCTGTTCATGTCCGTGTGCACATTGTTCACTTGTTCGTGACGGTGGGCGGTGCTGCGTGTTCGTGTGCTACGTGACATGTCCCATGTGTTGGTGGTGTTATGGTCCTCATGCCTCCAGTAATCCAGCCCTGTCCAGTTTCCCACCTGCAAGTTGTTCGTGCGTGCACTGTACTGGATGCCACATGGCTCTTAGCGGGGGGTGCTCCATGTTGCAGGTCTGTGGGGGTGGGGGGTGTAGTGGGTCGTGGGGGTGGCTGTACACCCACTGACACCGATTGCTGTGGACCGTGATGTCTGCCTTTCGGCTGTCGTTGTGCACTGCGGTGGCTGACACGTGGGTGTGGGGTGGGGGATGCTCCTCCTTGCTGTGCTGTGGGACTGGGGCCTGGTGTGTGTTGTACTTGGGCTGTCCACCGTCCCACCCACTGCACTTTGTGTTCCTGCCACTTACCTGTTACTTGTCGGTTGGTGCAGCTGTGCCTGACACATGGGTGTGGGGAGTGCTCCACCTTGCTGGTCTGTGGGAGTGGGGGCCTGGTGGGTGTTGTACTTCAGCTGTCCCCCTCCGACCCACTGCACTTTGTGTTCCTGCCACTTACCTGTTACTTGTCGGTTGGTGCAGCTGTGGCGGACACATGGGTGTGGTGGGTGCTCGTTGTGGCGCTTCTGGCATATTTGGGGACCTGTTGGTGGTTACGTGGCTGGCTTAGTGTACACATGTCCCCACGCATCTTACAGTTGTTCGGTTTGGCCTGTGTGTGGTAGTGTCTGTTGCATGTGCGTGTGATGTGTTGTGTATTGTGTGCTGGACATGGGGGTGTTTGTCCCTGGGAGCTGTGGCATGGTGGTTGCGCATGTGTGTACATAGCGGTGTGCTGGTATACATTAGTTTGTACTTACCAGCCTCCACTCCCCCTGCTAATCCGGCGAGGATCTCCGGATGGATTACGACTCGCACCTTCTCCTCCCACGCTTTGAAGGTCTTAAAGAGCGCGGGATTCCCTCCGCCAGTGACGGCAGCCAGCTCTCTGTTTTTGCCCTCCTTCTTCTTGACCAGGCTCTTTACGTCATTCCAACGTTTGTTTATCTCGGTTCTGTTCCTGGGCAGGGTCCCGACTGCATTGACCTGGTCTACGATCCGGGTCCACATTCTGTTTCTGGTGGCTAGTGGTGTGTGCTGGACCATGTTCCCATAGATTTGTGGGTACACCTTGATGATCTCGTCGACCATGACCGTCAGCTCCATGGGCGTGAACTTGGGCATCCTTTGTGGTGCCATGGTGTTTGTGGTGCTGGTGCGGTGTGTGTTGTGTAATGTGCAGGGGGTTTGTGGTGCCGGTGTTTGGTGGTGGTGGTGGTGGTGGTTGTGATGTGTGCGTTTCTGTGGTGTGCTGCTGTCCTTGCTGTGTCACTGTGTCCTCTCCTCTCCTCTCTGGTTTGCGATGTAGCAAGGGGTTGTGGTCTGTGGGAGTGCTGCTTTTGTACTCACCTATGTGGGTGTGTCCTCATGGTCTGTTGTTTTCAGGTGTGTTGTGTCTGGGGTTCTGGCCTTTGTATTTTTTGTTTGTCCGGGGGGTGTTTTCGGGATGTGTACTGTGCTTGTGTATTTGTGCGTGCCTTGCTGTGTGGACTTGTTGGCCATGTTGTGTGCTATTGGTTTTGTGTGCGGATGGTTTCTGTGCAGGTACGTGGGCGCCATGGCTTCTGCCGTGTCGATTCTCATCGGCGTTGTTTGCGCTGGCGGGCGGTATATTTGTTGTTTTTCCGCGCTCATGGCGGTGCGATCGTAATTTCACGTGCAGTGTGTCGGCCGTGAGGGCGGGCGGTTTTGTGTTGTCGTGCGTGTTTCCGTCCGTGGCGGGCGGTTTGACTCCGACTCGGACGATGGCGGGCGGTATTTTGTATGATTTTTCGCCGATGGCGGTTTTCAGTTTGTGTACTCATAATGGCGTGGTCGGTGTTCAGGCGGTGTGTGCGGGCGGAATTTTGCCGCTTCCATGCCTGGCGGATTTTTTACGCCGGGTATCGTAATGTGCCCCTAAGTCAGGGAAGATGCTGAACACATAAGTTATATAATTTACTATTCCCATTCCAGTTAGTTTAAAGTCAGGGAAGGTGCTGGACACTAAACTTATAAAAATTACTATTCCCACTCCAGTTACTGTTATGTCAGGGAAGGTGCTGGACACTAAACTTATAAAAATTACTATTTCCACTCCAGTTACTGTTAAGTCAGGGAAGGTGCTGAACACAGAAATTATATAATTTACTATTCACACTCCAGTTAATGTAAAGTCAAGAAAGGTGCTGGACACTGAAGCTATACCAATTACTATTCCCACTCCAGTTAGTGTTAATTCAGGGAAGGTGCTGGACAGTAAAACTATATAATTTACTATTCCCACTCCAGTTACTATTAAGTCAGGGAAGGTGCTGGACACACATGTTATATAATTTACTATTCCCACTCCAGTTAGTTTTAATTCAGGGAAGGTGCTGGACACTAAACTTATAACATTTACTATTCTCACTCCAGTTAGTGTTAAATCAGGGAAGGTGCTGGACACAGAAATTATAAAATTAGTGTTCTATTTTAACTCCACATCATTAAACCCAAAATTAACAAATTTCTTACTACAATATATATTAATTGTTTCCATTAAATTATTTAAAAGTTTTAAAATTAATACTTGAAATATTTCTTAAAAAATAACCAACTCTTATCCCCTACAAATCCTCCCTCACACACCTTTATAAAAAAATTATTTACAAAAAATCAAAGGTTCAAATTTATTTTAAAATTTAAAAAAAATTAAAACCAATACCTACCAATTTTAGCCTAAATAATGAACAATTTACTCATAAATAATAAAAAAAATCTAAAAAATTATTTACAAATTTTTAACAAATTTTAAATTTAATTTTTAAAATACTCCCCACCCTTATCCCCAAAAGTCCTACATCACACTGCTAAAACAACATTTAATAACAATATTTAATTTTTCAAATTTTAGTAATGTTTTTTTCTAAATTTTAAAAATAAACTACCTACCCGTATACCCTAAAAACTGAACATCCCACTAAAAATGTACAAAATTTAACTGATATTTTTTATTAATTTTTTTAATAATTTTCAAAAATGTATTATTAAAACACTTCCCACACTCATCCCCTCAAAATCCAACACACCACTCATAAAATAAAATTCTCATAAATAAAATTTACATTTTTTTTTTTTTTTAAATTCTAAATAATTTTTTAAACACCTCCCAACATTATCCCATACAAAACAAAATTCCCGCTCATAATTATAAATTTCATAAACACATTTAATATATTTTTAAAAAATTTACAAATTAAATTCAAATTTTTAAAAACTACCCACCCTTATCCCCTAATAACCCAACATCCCGCTCCTAAATCAAAATTGAATATTTAAATTTTAAAAAAATCTAAAATATGTACAATTTAAAATCAAAATTTCTAAAACACTTCCCATACTTATCCCCTATTAACCCAACATCCCGCTACAAAACAAAATTTCACAATTACATTTGAAAAAAATCTACAATATTTAAAATTTAAAATCAATATTTTTAAAACACTCCCCACCCTTATCCCCTAATAACCCAACATCCCGCTCCTAAAACAAAATTTCTTATTAAAATTTTATAAAATTCTAAAATATTTACAATTTATTTATAATTTTTTAAAAACATCCCCACCCTTATCCCCTAATAACCCAACATCCCACTCCTAAAAATGATATTACAATTTTTTTCCTTACATATTTACTACTACTATTATAATATTATCAACAACTATTTTTAATAATTAAATAAAATGAATAACGATATTTTTAACAAACAATATTTTAAACATACAATATTTTTTATTTCGACATTTTTTACAATACTTATAAACTATATTTTTTACAAACGATATTTTTACATCGATATTTACTACTTTGATATTTTTAACATCGATATTTTTGCATCATCGATATACAAAAGTCGATATTATTGTATATCGATATTAAAAATTCGATATTAAGAGTATTTACCATTTAAATAAGGGAAGTAACTGGAACCAACGTTTGCAGTTCTTTGCACAGTTTACCTTTGAGGAAGGGCATGAAGCCTGAAATGTGTCAGCAAAGAACTGCTGTATTTGTGGATTTGCTGAAATTGTTCCCTGACCAATAAATACCTACCTGTGAGTGCATTTCGCCTTGGGGCAACTATCTTTCTTTTCATTAATACAGCCGGCCCGGGCGTGAGATGACACCAATGCGAGTGAAAGCGGGTCCGCAGCTGACTTTTTGGGACAGCTACAAGTGGAACAGGAGGCGTTGAGAGCATTAGGGAACAACTTTGTTGTGAATTACACCAGCAGAAAGAACTTTCTGTCATGTGTGGCGACAGCGACCCACTTGGGTTAGGATTTGGACTTCCAGTCCCAGAATTTGTGGTAACAGCCGAATCGCTCACCTGAGCGTGATGATATTTAAATAAGGGAAGTAACTGAAAGCAACGCTTGCTGTCCTTTGCAGAGTTTGCCTTTGAGGAAGGGTGTGAAGCCTGAAACGCGTTGGCAAGGAAATGCTGTATTTGTGGATTTGCTGAAATTGTTCCCTGACCAATAAATACCTACCTATGAGTGCATTTCACCTGGGGGCAACTATCTTTCTTTTCACTAATATGGCTGGTCCAGCAGTGAGATGACACCACAGAGAGTGAAAGCGGGTTCGCAGCTGACTTATTGAGACAGCTACATGTGAAACAGGAGGCGTTAAGCGCATTTATTTATTTATTTTATAGGTTTTATATAGCGCTGGCTAGACCCAGGGGTATCAGAGCGCTTTACAGGAGTGTGAGGAGGTACGGTTCTCAAAACATTTGATCAAAAGCATTGCAATAAGACCCAATAGAGCAAGGAAAGCAGATAAATACGAATCCTATTTACAAAAGTACTATATTAAGCTCAAGTGGGTAGAGAGTAATTAGGTTAGGTTGGGTGGGTGAAAGTGAAAAAGAAAAGATAAAGGAGGGGGATAAAGAGAGTAGGAGTTAGGGGAATAGGAGATCAGTGGGAGACCGTGCGTAAGGCTAGATGTCATAAGTAAAGATAGAGGCAGGGAGGGGGTTCAGGGGGAGGGGAAAGAGTAGCGTGAGGGAGGGGAGTTAGGAGGGAGAATGGGGAGGAGAGAGGTGGAGGGCAATAGAGGGTAGCCTGACGGGGGCACAGAGTGGGAGACAGTGTCAGAGGTAGGTATTATTGACCCCAATATTTGTTGAGGAGGTACAATTTGAGGTCTTTTTTGAAGTTGAAGTAGGAAGGGTTACAGCGTAGGTCTTTAGGCAGGGAGTTCCAGATGGAAGGAGCGTTTCCAGAGAAGGAGCGAGCTTGTGTGCATTTCTTCTTTAACAGAGGGGGGATAAGAATGAGGGCGTTGGTGCTCCTCGTTGGCCAGGTGCAGCCCGCTTTGTGGAGTTTGTCTGAGAGGTAATGTGGGGTGTTTTAGTGAAGGGCTTTGTGCGTGATACATGCAATCTTATAGGTGGATCTGCCTTCAATGGGTAGCCATTTGAGGGTTTTAAGGGCGGGGGAGATGTGGTTGAAACGTTTGTAGTCAGAGATAAGTCTGATCCAGCGGCGTACTAGCAACAGATACTCCACTACCATATACTCACCTGGGCCCATATAATTCACTTCCACTAATCACCAAGTAGACCGCTGGAACTTATTAGTTTTATGATTTTCATACTTCAAGATCTAGTTATTTCTTCTCTAACTAAACATTTCACTGATCAAATAGTTCTTTCCTCTGGTCAATGGACCATTAGGTGGAACTAGTTGATGGTGATAATTAACATAATTTGATTAAACCTTTCTTGATTAAATAAAATAATCACAGACTCGAGAAGTTTTAATATCTTTATCTAAATTAGTTGTTTGTAAACCATCTCAAACGTTTCAGTGCAAACACCCTCATTCGCAAGAGTCCCAATTCAATCAAAAATTCAATAGATATAGTAATTCAGATCCACACAACAACTATGCTCAGAAAGAAGAGGATAGAGAGAGAAGAGCATTTATCAAGACGATGAATTTATAATTACCAAGTATGGTGTGAAGACCAACCCCCTGGCCAAAGGGCTGGTAAGGGTCCCCGGGACAGATCAGGAGACAAAGACTTCAGGACAGGAATTAGGACAGGATACTTCACCTCTCTAGATACCGACGACTATGTTGCACCCCTCTCTGACACTCTCTTCCTCCTCGTGGTTCTTCCGCGATCTTCTTTCTAACCCAACCAATTTAAATAGATGGTTCTGCATTCGATTTTCTTCATCTGCGTCTCACAGCTTCAGCACCACCCCAACACCAACAGCATCCCGAGCTTTGCATCGCCTCAGCACACCCAGTTCTCTCTCGCTAACTAACACTACCTCAATTATATCCTCCCATAAGCATGTACCACCCATTAATGTTTCAATTCTACAAAATACTAACTCTGATTGGACCGGCAAAGGGGGGATGATCATCACACCATACTCACATTTCACTTATTTCTTTAAACCATTGTTTCAAAACTCCTCCACTCAAACTTTATTAAGTCTCTTCCTTTCTCATACATCTCCAAACTTTATTAATACAATTGTTGCAATCTCCTGAATAAAGTTCCTTCATATGAACTCTTCACCCTCATGTTCCCAGGGCACATCTTCGCTGGCCTTGGACGCGTGACAAGTCCTTAGTCATCTTTCGTACTTTCTCGCCAGGGCGCATGCGTGGCGCAACGTCAGTCTGCTCGACTCAGACAAATTTGACAGGCCCAAATACGCACTAATAATAAAGTCAAAAGGAAAAATGTTATTCTCAAAAATAAATGATTTCACTGTATACCACCAACCTCTACTCTAACCCATTCCATTTATTATTTTCCTTTCTGCATTTGCGTTAGTATAAAACTTATTTTCTAATTTCAGCAAGCAGGTGCCATGCATGTGAGTTTTCAAGCGGCCATTTTATGGTTCTTTGCGCAGGCGCAAGAATTTCCCTCCAAGCGTTAGTACGTCATACTACGTAGATGCAGTAGATGCATGCGCAGTAAAGATCCCCTGTTAAAGTGCGTTTAGTCCTTCGTTCATGTTAACACAGTTAGTAAACACATATGTAAGCTTCATTTTCCCACGTGTCTCCTTCTAATTGCGAATTATTAATTACAAACACGTTGTTAGTAAGTCGTTAATGAATTAAAACGAAAGGATTGCTTCCGAGCAAGTCTCATTTACGAGTCCTTGCTCCATCAATCCCCTCTCTGATGGCATATTAAGCCATCACAAAATTACCCATCCATCCCAGTTACCAACTTTAACATTTCTCAGTTTTCTCTATTTCTCCTCTCAAATTTTCATCAATCAACTCGTTTCCTTCTAAATCCCGCATCTTCTTATATAACCTGCCTTTCATTTCTTCCAAACGTATTTCATCATATTTTCTCTTTTGTGTCTGTCCCTTTCCTTTTCTTTCCAAGTGTACTTTTTCTTTCGTACCTCTTCCACAACACTTATATGTAATTATTATTAACATTACTACCGTTACTATCATGACTAATGGTATTATTATTTGACCTAAGAAACCTTTCCCAAAGTTAGTAAACCATTTATCTATTAATGTTATACTTTTAGTTAGTCTTCCCCACACACTGTCAACCTTCAGTTGAGTCAAATCTTTATGCATGCCTGTAATGTTTTCAATATATCCTTTAATTTCTCTGCTCTTGTCCGGAATATAAGTGCAGCAGTGTTGAACTTTCAGCATGCCACAGACTCCACCTTCTTTTGCTAACAATATATCAAGAGCAAGACGGTTCTGTAAAACCATAGACTTAGGGGCCGATTCCGATTCGGGCCGGAAAACGTACCGACCGACTCGGAGCCGGAATTAATTCCGACCGACACGTACCGGTGCAGCCCGACCCGCAAAGTACGATGAGAAGCGTGCAAAACCCGACCGACGCGTACGGAACACAAGCCGAACGACCGAACCGCGAGGAAAACAGCCATCCGGCCGGAAAACCACGCGAATCGAACCGACCGACACGCACCAGGAAGAATCCCGAACGAAACGTACCCGCGAACTCCTACCCGCCAGAGTACGATGCAACGCGTGGAAAACACGACCGAGTCGCACGGGGCCCAAG